>VZTH01010494.1:100748-404765 GCA_013397815.1 Aleadryas rufinucha | reverse complement strand
CCCCAAGACATAGGTATGTGCATGTTACTGAACTAGACACCATTTTAAGAAAAGTTGAGGAGGAGCTTGGGAGATAACAACCAAGTCAAAAGCAGGTAAGAAGTTGAATTGTGCAATAAGGTCATTTTGAAAGGAAAATTCTGTATTGAAAAACAACTATTGCTGTGTGAGTTGCCTTCTGAGACCCTGTGCTGGCTAAGGAAACAGATGCAGAATTATCTGCTTCCTCTGTACACGCTCTCCACTAAAAGGACAGGACTAGGTCTCGGATGTTATTTACTATTAAACTCTCAGCAACTAAGACATCCATTTCCAACAGAGTCAAGCTTGCACTGGTTGAAGATATTTCATGGAGAATACTAAGACTTGGCCCCATTTTTGCATAGAAAGGATTGCGTACTTTTGTGCTTCTCACAAAAATTTCTGTCTTGTTGTTGGGGTTTTATTTTCTTTTTCTCTTAAAGAATTTTTCCCCATACACATTGCTGAGGGGGAGCAATTACCAAGGTACTTAAAAGAGACAAAAGACTTGGCCACGGGGAGCAGCCCAGCTATCTGGGAAAAAAGGGTGGGCAGGGCCCCTAGGCCACTTGTGCTCTCAGCGTTCAGAGGAGAAGGAAGCTGCGATCACTGTGGAGAGAATCCACCATCACTGCAGGCTTCTGCCTTCTGCTGCTTTTCCTCCAACCATGAGTGGAGCTTGCTCGCTGGAGCGGCTTTTGCACAGGGACCCTATTTTTACACCCTACCTCACTAAAAGGAGACACCTTTCCACCATCTGCTGGGTGCCTCAGGGAGACCCCCCCACCCGGGATCCTAAGCCCGTTTTTCCCTGCCCTGCTGGGGAGCTGAGCCAGGGCTGCTCTGCCTCCTCCCTTCACCGCCGTTCCTCTGCTGCTGCTGCTGTGGGATTTTGCTACATTGTACCAGGACACCCCCTGCCTGCCCAGACGTCCCGGGACCTCCACTTTCAACTCCAGTGCTTGATGCATCTCATCTACTGCCCGGGATTTTGTGTTGGTCCCTGCTGTTCCAGTTTGCTGTTCCCGAGGGTCCGGCTGGGCACCGGGATCAGCTGCCCCAGGGGGTTTGTGAGGGAAGCTTTTCCATCCGCCATTCCCGCGTGGTGCCCGAGCTCGCGCCACAGCGCCCCCTGCAGGCGCGGGGGAACCATCGCACCCGCCCTGCTCAGCGGGAGCCGCCAGCGCCCCCTGCCGGCTGTGAGCGTCACTGCACCGAAGGGGAAAGGGCCTGAGAGCCGAGAGAGGCTGGCACTGGGGTACTGGTTCTGTTTGGTATCACTGCCATAGTTACTGTTGTTTGTTTGCCTTGTTATACATATATATATATCTATATATTAGTAAAGAACTGTTATTCCTATTTCTCATACCTTTGCCTGAAAGTCCCTTAATTTCAAAGTTATAGTAATCCAGAGGGAAGGGGGTTGCATTTTCCATTCCAAGGGAGGTTCTGGCCTTCCTTACAGACACCTGTCTTTAAAACCAAGACACTCGTGGATGATCACAACCCTTAAGAAATATTGTTCTGTGATGTAAAACTACATGCTTTAAATCTCTATTTTGAACATGCAGTTTTAAGACGCATCCATAGCTCAAGAAACCAGTATCTGGCAACTGGATAATATTGGACATTCACAATGAAAGAATTAAATAAAAACTATTAAGACAATTGGTGAAGGGCCTTTTTGTCTCATCATTATGAAGTTCCACTAAGAAAGTCTGCTTTCCTGTTGCAATTTTTTTGTCAAGGTGTGTTCTCTTTGGTTTTTTTTAATGCATGATCCTGAATAGTCTGGTACGAAACCACAAAGAAATCTATCCACAGGCTCTGGAAGATGATGCTATTCCTCACAGCTGAAGAGCCAGGGCACTGATCGCACAAGAAAAACCATGAAAAAATTAACACAAGACATTATGTCTAACAGCAGAAATAAAATGTTGACTGTTGGGACACTAGCTCCTACCAGTCTGCCATTTCAATAGCACACAGGAAAAACTGCAGAGTTGACTGGGACTGAATGGGTCCTACTCCTGTAGTCTTCACCTGTGGTGTGTCTGGCAAAACAAGCCCACAGCCTTTCTGACACTGAATGTAATGCTGCTGAAAGCCTTGTTGCAAGTCCTCCCTGGGATTTTTCATGTGCTGTTTTCATGCCTCCTGTTCTGATTTCCTTCACAAAGCATGATTCTGTCAAGGGCAAAGATAGAGAAAAAGTCCATTCTTTCAAAAGCAGTGAATCTGGTTTGTTTCTATATAACTGTTTATTTTATGACAGTGTTACAAACCCTGTAAATGTTGTTAAGCCAGAGTCAGTATTAGCAATGGAAATAATTACTGCCGCTTTAACTGACGTTTTGTTAATGTTACTGTAGCGCTGTCTCATGAGTCATGACAGGAGGGAAATTAATTTGTCACTGCTGTAGGTCCCTTTCTTTACTATAAAGCAAGTTTCTCCTCTTACATTCATCTTTTCTCGAGTCTGTAGTAGAACTAATAAACCAAAAACATGCTTGAACATCCTTGTACGTGCTGCCTTCTCCAAGGCCAAGGCATTTTAAGTGTTGTTTTCCTTAGGTAATGGAACAGTCATGTGAAACTGAGGCCCTGGAGAAGGCTTCTCTGAAAGTCACATAAAGGCTCTGGACTCCTTCAACCTTTGAAAAAGTATATTTTTGGTGTCTTCACAAAGAAATTTGCTTCTGAGGACTTCATGGTATAAAAGCTGTGCTTCCTATCAGTTCACAACGTAGCCAGCTGTCCTCTGTCCAAACTCACCTGACAGCATGGCAGTGTATGGAACCTGTGTTGTCCCCTTGGCAGCCAGCTTCCTTTCCAGGCTGTCGCCTCCTTGGGATTCAAAGGCTTCTTGACAATAAATTATAATATAGTGAAACTACATAAAGAATAAGCAAGAAGATGCGTTTTTTGCCTGGTGACCAAAGAAGGTCCTTGCAGTTGTTAGGGCTGGAGCATAGGCCATATGAAGGATGACAGAGAGTGCTGGGCTGGTTCAGTCTGGAGAGGAGGAGGGGAAGGATGGACCTTATGTCCAGTCGCTATGTGGTGCACAAGAGGCAAGAGGACATGATTTGCAAAAAGGTTCATTTCGGTTTACTTACTAAGAAAGGTTTTTCACCTTGAGGGTGGTCAGTCACTGGAAGACAGGCTTGGAGACATTGCAGGTTCTCCAGCCTTGGAAACACTAACACTTTCATAGCACAAGGCACACAGTAACCTGTTGTAATGGGTCCTGCTTCATGCAGGGGGTTGCACAGCCAGAGATCTCTTCCCATTTGAGTTATTCCATGAGTTAATGAAGGCTTTGGAAGGTTTGTTGCTTTATTTCTTTGTCTGAAGAACTGGCTTCTAATCCCTATTAAGTTTTTCTGCCTTGGATTTAGCAAACTCTCAATGTTTCAAGCAAAATCTTAGCCCAGCTTTCCATGCAAGCATTTTAATTCTAAAAACTCCAGGAGGAGAAAATAGGTAGTCTGACACAAAAATATAAAAGAAAATTCCTCTCCCCTTTTTTTTTGCCTGTTCAATTTGGGCAACAATTTTGCCTTTATCTGTGGATATATTCAGCCTTTCTTCAACACACCAAGACTGCAGCAGCCTGGTCAGTTTTTAGGTGGTGGTTTAACCTGAATTTCCCAGTGTGGATTATGACTGAGACAGCTGCAAATTTAGCTGACTTCATCTGGCACTCTCCAGATCTGCTTCCAATCTCTCTAAAGAGTGAATAAAAAAGAGCTAATGCTAAACTCTTTCTACTGAAAAGCTTTTTTTCATTTGCAGAGCTCAAAGAAGCCTTTCTCCATTATTAAGGGATTTTTATTTTATAAATTAAATTTAGCATTTACTGAAATTTAAATTTGTTGTAAGTTGGAGGAGTGTATTTTGGGGTGTTTTGTGATATTTTAAAGTCTGAAAGTGATGCAGTCAGAAAAGCTGTAAGAAATTAGATTTAAAATGAAAAACAACTTTTCTTGATAACAGGCCCCAGCAGTGAGGAAGCCTAAGGCTCTCATTCACATGTGTAGGAAACCAGCATTGTCCCTGGGAAAGTGTGCCTGCTTTCAAGTGTGCCTACTTTCTGTGACCAGTGATGAATCCCAGCTTTCCTGCCTTATACTTCAAGAGTAAGATCTGAGTCCACCACACACCTCAACCTGCTCCCTTCATCCAGGCTGGTGCATTGCTGCCTTCCCTGAGCACCTTTGAAGAGGTGGCAGTTCCCTCTTAGCACTGTGCTTATGCTCTCATAGCAGCTTGGATGTACAGCATGTGCACCCAGCTTTGAAAGGACCTGTGGACAAAGGAAGTGTCAGTCTCTTTTCAGAGACTTCAAACATGTAGTTTAACACTTAATGTTTCATTATACCAGGACGTGCTTTGACAATACACAGAGGAAGTAACAGTGGGCTTTCCATCTGCAAACTCCACTTTTTCAAGTGAAATTTCAGCTCTTGAAACCAAATCCTATTGTGAAACTCCTTCCAGAGGGCTTTCTGTGAGACTGATGCATATTCCATAAGTTCTAAAACAATACAATACCCTCTTCATGACATGGATAAACTGCACCATTTTCCTCATTTCATCATGGCTGTCTGGTTTTAAGAACTGCAGAAATACAGATGTGTGTTTCAGACTTGAGAAAAAACAGGACTCTGATAGTCTGCACAATGTATTGGTCTACAAGAAGGCCCTCTCTTGCGTCAGACAAAAAACTCTTATAAATAAAGGACCTGAGGAGGGAAACAGCTGCTCACCTTGGGGATTAGGAGGGGTTGGCATGACTTTTTTTCTATCCCAGTAGCAGTTTCACTTAATTCAGTCCTATTAGAAAATGTTTGGACCTGAGGTCTTGTTCCCAAAAATGCACCAAGTTTCTCTAACCACTGCCTGAGAAAACCATGACCATCAAGCCAGTATGTTACCCACAGTATTCACAGTGCCACCAAATTAAGACCTGAAGGGCATTTGCTCAGATTTACTGAACAAGATGCCAAAGACTTCACAGAAAACTTGAAAAGATATCATATCCTGGCTATTTCCTATCTCTTTCTCCTTGTCTACAATCTTCAATCTCTTGCCCCATGACTTTCACAGCATATCTTTTCCTAACTGAATGGGTCACATCATTATTCGAAATAACAGAGAGCAGAAGTAAAGGAAAGCTACAATTCTCTTTCAGTAGATGTTGCATTTCAGCATCTGGACTCACCATATGCTGGATGCTATGCTGCAGCGCCAATGGAAACCAACAGTGCACCTACACAACACATGAAGATTTTCTCAACTGAGTAAGAAAACCTGGATTCTTGTAGATCATACATGATCTCTGTTGGGACTTGGTATGAATTGCAACAAAGAGGTTTAGAACGAACAGGATTTATATCCTAACAGGTTATTCAGGAATACATTTTCTTGCCTCCTTCAAATACAGAGAGGTTGAGCCAGCCTTACAGGCTGAAGAAGTAGAGCGCATGCAGCCTCAGACAGTTCCTAAAGCTCTTGAGATATCTGTCTGTCAGAGTTGCTTTCCTTCTTCATGGATGTGTGGATTCTATCACTGAATGACATGTGGAAGGCTGTCCAGTGTGTGATTCAACTTGAGAAGAGCTCTTCTGCAAGTTTGACAAAGCAAATAATTAAGTTCTATTTGTCACCTTTGATCATATCAACTTAGTAAATATTCTTCTGGGTGGGAGAGAATGGATTGACTGCCAAAGATAGAAATAAGGTCTGAGATGGTCCCTACTGCTTCCTCAAGTTGTCTGTAAGCAAGCAGTATGCTCTTTGTGAGTATCGCTTCTTGGTTTCTCTGACATGCTTGCTTTGTGTGTTAGCAGCACTGATTTATGAGATGGGGGAAGTCTGTTATTGGGCAATTCCATGGAGGTTATTAAATCAAAGGCACAAAACACTTGTCAAATGTTATCAGTATTCAACCAATAAAATCTGATACAGATATGACTCAGCAACCTAGGTGCCAAGAGCATTTTCAGTAAATACCAGCCCTGATTTTCATCTCTTCTTCTGGTTTCTCTTTACTTGGATTCCTCTCATGGAATGTAATCTACAGAGGGTAGGAAAACTGCTAAATTCTAAAAATAGCATGGCCACTGCCTGATTTTTTCCATGTGTAAAATGCAGATGCTTTCATACTAGTAGCTTTCCCATGTGAGTATTTAATTCTTCAGGAAGAATCCCTCTCCTAAACCATGTCATATACGCCGTGTGAGGAGTGGCTGGGGTCATTTGGTCTGTTCAGCCTGGAGAAAAGGAGACTGAGGAGAGACCTCACTGCAGTTACAACTTCTTGTGAGGGGAAGAGAAGGGGCAAGCACTGATCTCTTCTCTGTGGTGACAGTGACAGGACATGAAGGAATGGCCTGAAGGTATGTCAGGGGAGGTTTAGATTGGATATCAGGAAAAGGTTCTTCACCCAGAGGGTGGTTGGGCACTTCCCCCAGGGGAGTGGTCACAGCACCAAGCCTGACAGAGCTCAGTAAGTGTTTGGACAGTGCTCTCAGGCACAGGGTGTGACTCTTGGGGATGGTGCTCTGCAGGGCCAGGAGCTGGACTCGATGAACCTTGTGAGTCCTTTCCTACTCAGTGTAATTTGTGATTTTGTGTAAATATTAACTTCCGAGGGGAAAATAAACAACCTTAGACTGTCTTCAGCACAGTTTAAAACTATCTCCAGCGGCTTGTTCTTTGTGAACATACTGACATCTTGTGGTTCCCTCTGAAACTGACTGGTTCACATTCAGAAGAGACATTTCCCCAAGGGATTTTACATAGGTTGCATTGTTTTGTTTGATTCCATGACGACAGGGGAAAAAAAAGTAGATGTTAAACTTGAAAAGAAGGGGTTTTTTTTTTTTAAAAAAAAAAAAGATATTTCTAAAGTGGCTGAACAGACTCTAAAACCCAGAGCACTGTAATTCAGGAATTCATAGTTTCTAGCAGAGCCACCAGTGGTGAGACTCAGATCTGTTTTCATCATTCACTGAACTGTCTTCAGATAGAGGGAGGTGAAGTGATTGTCTGGGGGGGGATGACTCAGGGTGACCCAGCCTTGTCCTTCTCCTCAGGCCCCTGGGGCAGTGCACACAGGCACTGACACAGACCACTGCTGTGACCTTGCTTACCTAGAAGATCAGTTCTGTTCATGCCAGAGAGCATTTCCAAATGTTGGCTAAATCAAGAATAAGGACAGCTGAGTAACGTGTGAAATTCAGGCCACGAAACATCACCTTCGTCACTAAAAGCTTGACTTCTCCGCATGAGGAGTTTTAACAAAGTCTGTGTTATGGCATCGATGGAAGCTGTAATGAAAGGGAATAGACCAAGACATGAAGAAGAAAGGCAGCAGACACGATGTTTGGCTGTGGGGATTATTAATTTGCCATGGAGCTACTCCAACTCAACCACACAAGTTGTTTCTTCTGGGCTGTATGAAAAAAGATCTTTTTCTCGGGAAAGTGGTAGTCACAGGGAGTGGGGGAAACAAGTAATAGGAATGCTCTTAACACCCACAAAGGTTATGTGATCAACTTCTACCTCTGTCAAGCAGTGAAAAGTGGACCAAGTGTTCACAGAACCGTCGTACATGTGACAACAGCTGCTGTGTCCTTCCATGGAGCTTGTGGTTGAACAGCAGCACTTGGCAAAGGCAAAGCCCAAGGAGCCTGGAGTCCCTCCCCATGGGGCACAGTGCACCCCTCATGGGTCAGTGTGCCACATGCACAGTAGCAAACTGCTACACAGGCAGCTACTCTGCCCCTTCCCTGGCTTCCTTCCGTCACTGGCCCCAGGGGTGTACAGCCAAAACATGCTCATCTAGAGATGGGCTGACATTTCTAAACCCTCTCTCTGCTTGAGACAGGAGGAACGTAACTATGTTAGGAAGGTAACCATCTCAGCATGCAAACAATTGCTGAGACAGGAAAGTTTTGTCCCTTACAGTCTTTCTTTAGAGACTCAGTTTTTCCTTTGCCTTAAAATAATCATATTGATGTCTCTTTGGAACAAGATCTGTAGATTAATTTCTGTATTGATTCAGCATCACTTCTTTCTTTTTCATACAATGTCTAACTGATTCTGTGAAGGCACTGAGGCTAGTCAGTGTGCTGGGGAGCACGTCCAGTATTTATCCCCAGCCATCAAAACATGCAGGAATGTCTTGCCTGAAGCCAAGGTAGCCTTTGTGGATAATTAGGTATGAGACTTAGTCTGAGGCTCAGGCTGTAATTACCATCCACATCTCTGTAGTGATGCCTGTTACACTGCAACTTATATTCCATCTGAGACATCCTTGTTACTGTGGGGGCATGGTGCAGGAGGAAAACTGTGTGAGGCAGAGGGATTGTACAGTGTAGTACAACTGTTACTTGTTCGTTTCAGTGCCTTCTGAAAAAGCAAAAAAAAAGAGCAGAAAAGAAACCCAAGCAGAGATCTTGTGAGGGATACTATTGTAGTTTTCATGTGAGCTCAGAGATAATAATACATTGAATGGTTAGTTACTTCTTTCACTAGCCAGAGGACATTGTCTGCTTCTCCTGGAAAGAACATTCCAGCTGTACACTGCTAAAATTATCTTCATGGCTGGAAAGCTCAAAATATTTGCACCAGAGGAAAAGGTTGGAGATTGTACCTCTGGTCATTTCTCTTAATGCTTAGGGTGCATTGCTCTCAATGTCAGCCTTTCAGGAGCTGTGGAGAGTGTTTTACTCTAAGACCCATGTAACAGTGCTCAGGAAGATCTGCACAGTGCCTTAGCTCATTCAGGGTCTGCTGCAGTTTAGTTAGTTAGGGATGGGTTTTCCTTAGAGCACAAGAACTTGCAGCCTTCGAGAAATGTAAGCAACGTTTAGAGGATAGGAACCTTTAGAGGGTAGGAAGATTTCCCTCAAAAACATGAGACTTCACTTCTTACAGTCTGCATTTAAAACATTTCATAAAATCGATGCCAGCCTCTCCTTCTGGCTTTTGTTCCCAGCTTGGCTGAACCTTAGTGATGCCCACAACGAGAGGCTCTGGCAGGGTGCATGGCCACCCACAGCAAATGTTGCCATGTGTGGGCTCCTTTGATCTGGATGGCAGGCTGACTTAGTGACAGAGGGAGCAACAAGCAAATGTCAAGCTGTCAGCTCTGACCAGAAATAAGCCTTCTGGGAGTGGAGGGCACAGCTGGGTGGAGAGGCTACCCTGCAGGTTTGGCTTCTCTTGGAACTCTGAGGTGCTCTCCCCAGCTCTGTAGTGTAGTCTCTCTCATCCTTCCCTAAGTGATCTCAAAGACTTGGGAAGGGATCCAAGTAAAATTATTATAAAGTGTTGTTTCAGCTCATAAAGTTTCCCCTGACAAGGGAAAAATAAGAGCAGCAAATAGAAGTCACACAAAATTGGGATTGGGAAAAGATCTTATCTGCTGCAATGGATTGTGAATCAGCCTTTCAAAGCCCTTCAGAACTATATCTTGCCCATACTTCTTTCAGCATCATTCTCTGTCCCTTCACCTGAAATTTTGTGACAGCAGCTATTCTGATGGATATCTCTGCATATGCATCTACCTGGTCCTCAAATACCAGGCCACTTCCTATGGTTTAGCTGTGATGGAAGTGGTAACAGATGCTGCAACCAGGCAGACAGAAGAGTAGACAAGATAAGAGAGGGACGAAGTAGTTTCCCATCTCTTCAGCCATAGCACTGTCTATTCTTCTACCATCCTGAAATGGAGAGGAAAACTTCCAAAAAAGAGCAATACTGGGCTGAAACAGACACAAAGTATTATTGATCTTTAAATGAAAATTACTATTTATGGATTCAGATTTTCTTTGGATAAACATAATTTTTAACATGTTGAAATGGCACAGTTTGACAACTCTTGCTTTAAAACATCTATTTTCTTGCAATCTCAAAACAGACTAATCTTTCTGGAAAAGACTTCATGGAAAAATGCCACTTGTTGTCTGCTCTGCTGTCCACTTTATCCTGCCTCTTGAACTATGAGGACACATGAGATTATGCCAGCAGGCAGAAGCGACTAACTGCATGGTTTATTGACTTTCTTTGCCTCATTTGTGCTGCTTATTTCAAATCACTTGTGGGTATAATGAAAATAATGATCTCAGTAACTGGTCATTGCTCAGATTCTGCTCAGAGCCCCTGGACACTAAAGCAGCCTCAAATGTCATTGAGTCTATAGTATGTCAGTAATTGAATACTTGTAGCTTGCCTAATTTTAAGCCTTTCTTTTATCTATCTCTTAAAAAAAAAAATAAATCTTAAAACATGCAATAAGATCTTAAAATGCCTCCCTTCCCCCAAGTATATGGCAAAATTCTGACTTAATCCATCTTCACCAGGTGTTGCAAGCATGCTGTGTTCAACAGAATCAACAGAATCATATGGGCAGCCACAGAAATTGGTCTTTTTCAGGTTTGGATCACATTTTAAGAAGGCATTTGTGTTAATGACCATCCAAGAAAATTGCTATTGTTTGCAGCAGTTTCACTAGACCATCACCAGAGGGTGGCAGGACGCTTTGTTGCAGCCACTGCTTCTGACTTGCAGTGCTGAGTTTGTACAGACACCCATCTCGCCTCACCCTGCATTTGTCCTCTTGATCCACAAGAGAAGTTAGCTTCCTGAAAGAGTAAACACTATTTACTATCTTTATTCTCTTGAAAGACAGCACAGAAAATTGGGACTGAAATCCGCATCAGAAGAGTTTCAGTTGTCACTCTTGTATATGAGAGTGTGCCTCACTGCTCAGATTTAGTGGAAAGACTAGACTCACTCTTCTCATGCAATTGCAAGAGCAGTTACTGTTCTCTGACCTTTTACCTTCAAGAGAAAATTCACTGAAATAGGACCTTGCCTTCTACACATTTCAGAGCTGTCTTTATGGAGAGCAGTTGCTAAGAATGCTAGTTTGCAGAATGCAGTTTGCACAGCTTTACACGGTTGCTGCTTATTTCTGAGTACTTGCAGGACTCAGGGTGCTTCCGTCTACACAGTAGACTTCTTTTGTTTCAGCATTGATGGTCTTGGAAGGTTTCCCAGCTAGGACCAAAGTGGTTCTTGTCAAGAAAGAAAGAAAGCAAGCACACAAAAGAAAAAGACATGTATGTCTCCCAGTAACTTCAATGCACTTCAAACACTTCCCACTCATTGGCATGAAGATAGAGAACCACAACGTTCACAGGCGCATTGGCAGGTTATTTTTCACTGCTGCCTTTGCCTGCTTAATTTGGGAGTGTCTAGGAACAGCCCTGCAGAAGGAGAAGGCCAGCCTGGGTGGAGACACTCAGCTCGTCTAGCAGCTACTACACCAGGCTGTGTGTGGCTTGGCTGGACCAATTCCTTTCCAGATAACCTTTTCTCCCTGGAGGAAAGAGGATATTTTCTGATCGATGTAAAAAAAGAAAAAAATAACTCTATGGGTATTAGTTTATGTTCAGCAACTGGATCAAACAACCGTGACTTGAACAGTTTTGATCAGTTCCCACTAGATGATGCTGTAGCCCCTCCAGGGAAGAGAGGCTATTGCTGTTACAAGGGGGGAAATACATCATTTGTTTTAACTACAAATTTGCTGGAGCACTCTTTCTGCTCATCCATCCACATCCAAACCCTACTCTTCATCTTATACTAAGGGCATTCTAAGCAAGGTATTTTGCATAGATGACTAGATGATATGCCCAGATGACTCCAACTTACTTAGCAGGATATTCACGCCTGGGTGGCAGCAGACTTCCAGTGTTAGCCTGAAGTTCCAGCTCTCTTCTGTCTTCCTCCTTTCTTCTGCATGGGACATTATATAGGGTATTGCAACATCGGAGTTTGGTGGTCTATTTCCAGAACACATCTGCATCAATCAAGCAGGGCAGATGTCCAAAAATCCTGCCTCATTTAGCTGGAAGCTGAAACAACTCTTCTGGTAAATCTGTGATGTGGTAGCAGTGGGGATCATAATTTTAGGAAAACAAACCTAAATTATCATTTTTTATGTTGTAGTGGTTGGGGGAAAAATGAGAGCGAGGGAAGTTGTGTACATATTCTCTGTGAGTGACTTTCTTAATAACACTCTCTTTGAGAGTGACTTTTGCCAAATGCTGTTTACTTTTTGCTGTCAAATCTGTCTGAATTAATCACAGGCAACTTGATTGAAAAGTGAGACTTGTTCCCCTCTGCTTGCTAAGTGACACACAGACTGAGTGCAAGAAACAGCCTGCCAATGGCTCCATCAGGAATCCTGTGTCAGTACAACAGCTGAAAAAGAGAAGACACTTTGCCAAGTCTCCATCTTAGCCCATGGTCTCTCCTACTGCTCTCCCATGAGCGCAGTAGGAGATGGCTAGATATGGCTAGAGCTTGGAGAAGGATTTGCTCTACAAAACTCTTGTATGTGGAGCTCTTCTTGCACTGCTGGAAAGTTCAAAAGAGAAATAAGGCAAAAATCTTATTTCAGCCCAGACTGATCATACACAGCTTACAACTGAGAGAAATTAAGCCTGAATAGCAATAGATATGAATTTGGGAGGCCACCATGAAACCAGACCATAGAAAAATATGAGGGAGTGGTACACCAGATTAAATTAATTGTGTTAATTTCCAGGATCACAACAATTTTTACAGGCTTTAATGCAATCTTCATGGCATAGCTGGACTCCAGAAGAACCAGTCCTCAGTCTGTCATCCTGTGAACACATCCTTTTCTACAATGACCTGATCAGTATGTATTGGGGGTATTTATTCCACCTTTACAGATTAAATAAGGAATTCTTCTTACTTACTTACACGTATGTCACAAAAAATAAATTTACTCTGAAACACAGGCTGTGATTTAGTTTCCTCTCTTCTTTTCTCAAGACATCTAAGTTAAATGTGTTTGCTTCAAAGTTAAGATACCTGATTTGTCCTTGGCTTCCAGGTTCTTCACAAGGAGTTAGATCCGTACTTGACCACGTCACATGGTCAGTGCTGTAGCTTTCAAGGTCTAGTTATATCTGTGAAGATTTTTGGCTGTCAATACTTGATGACATACAAACTCTTTCTGAGCTTGACCAAAATACATGACTTTGGTGCTCCATTTCACACAGCTGCAAAAAGTTAAGAACTCGAGTGAAAGTGAACCATCTTCTTTGAGCTACCCATTTCTGGATAAGCTGTTGAAAAATGGGAAGCCTAAATAGTAATTTTAAACCTAAGCATAAGAGGAGAAAATTAGCATGTTGAGCGATCTCAGATGCTTCCACATGAACAGCCAAAGCAGCGCTCAGGAAGCCCTTGGTCTCCCCTGTGGGAGACTAGATAACCACCACCACTTTTTTATCCCCTCATGCACTTTTTACAGAGCAGAGGTCTGTATGAGGGTAAATTACAGGAGACAAAAGCTTTGTGCCAGCTTCTCTCCACTTGATCCCCATAGGGGACACATTATTGTCACTGTGCTGTCTCTTCCCCACCTGCCTAACACCTTTATTTAAGAGGGAGGAACAAGGAAGCTCCATAAACCAACATACTAAGCCAGAAACACTGGGGATTAACTACATCATGGTCTTACAAATCTAGGGGGTTTTGCACAGACATCCTCTGCCTTTATACTCCTAATGCTTTGTCTAAAAAATCCTTGTCAGTTTGACAGAAAGAGCTAATTCTATGCAAAGACACTTTATGATTTAACTGACACTAGAATGGTGAAAATCTGTTTGTTCTCTGTACCTCAAATTCTCTAAGCCAAGTATCATGGCTGTGATCCAGCCAAGCTTTTAGTATGAATCTACACCCTAAGTATGTGCATCATCTTATCGGATGCAAGTGGTAGCACAAATAAGAGCCACCATAACAGAAATGTTCCCTGGATTGCATATACATGAATTTGTCTCTTTAAAATGTATGCTGAATATCCTCTTTGCATATACTTTTCATTGGTCTCACTTGAACAGAAAGCTTCTTTAGGAAATTCTTTTGAATCAAGCAAGTGGGGACAAAGGGAAACAGATTAAGAAATGGCCCTCAAAACAAGTCAAATAAAAATTTTAAGTTACAGTGAACTTATAAAAGTCTGTACAAACCTTTCATATGTTTGCAGAGTGAGTCTTGTTCTGCATTATTTTTGGAATCTGGGTGGGGTTCCTCCACTGTCATTTCCAAACCTCTTCTGCTGTCCGTACAGGCCTCTCAGGCTATTCCATCCCTGGATGGTATCTCCAGGTCTGACCTAACAATTGTAATGTTTAAACAACGCCCCTGGGAGTGAGCTTTCCCTCCCTGTCTGTCTTTGGAATGGGTGGGAAACAGACTTTCAACTTTCAGATATGCACTGTGCTCTGTTCTTGCTGACTTTGTCCAGGTTAGCAGCATGCACAAACACACTCAAGAACTCAGCTCCTGTGGTGACAAACTAGATACGGCTTACAACAGAACATGTCCTGCTGCACTAGTAAATGGCTTATTTCATGATAAACTGTAAGGCTGCTCTATCACATTTGTTGTACTTTGAGTCACCTGAATGAAACAAGACTTTCCATCTTGGCACTGTTGAACAGCCAGTGTTAAAAGTATTGACCTGCTTACAAGCAGGGAAACATTCCAGTTATGTAAACAGCAGAGAAGTATTTTTTTTCTCTGCATTCCTAGAGTAAGCTGGCTTTAGCTGTGTCCGTAACTTCTGTGTGTGCTGTTCCCTTTGCTGTCTGCACAGACACAAATTGGCTTCTTTTAGAACCACAGCCTGTTAAGTAACCCTACTTAAGCAAGGGGTTTCACTGTGCCCTTGTAAAAGCCAGCAAAAGATTTTGAAAAGACATTGAGTGACCAGATCTAAAATGCTTTTCCAAAATAAGCAAAATCTGCTGTGCTAGATGAGGCCAAATGCTGCTCTGAGCAGCAATTGTTTCCAACAACAGTTGCTAATGACAGTTGAAGAAAACTTTACAACAGGACAAGTTAAGACCTCCTTGTTTTCCTCCTCCTCCTCTTCTTCTTCTTCTTCTTGAAGTACTGACTACAATAAAGTTTAACAGCCGTACACAGTTATCTTCCTTGAATCTAGTGAACCTGTTTTAACCTATTCATAACACTGTCCTCTGCAATATTCCATCCTAGCGATTTTCAGTCTAACTTCTGCAGTAAGTATAGTAGAGAAGAGGTCAAAAAAAGGGGGAAAGAACATATTTTTGCTGGTTTAAATTGGCTGCTTCTTATTTCAAGACTGTTGCCTCTAACCCTTGAATTATTAGCAGTAATAATTCTCAGTCCTCTACAATTTCACTTTTTATAGCTGCATTCTCAATCATCATGTTGCCAGAAGCAAGGGTTATTTCACATATGTGATGGTTTTTCTGTTCTTTGGTTTGACTTTGAGATGAAGCAAGAAAACAGGCATATAATTATACTGATCTGGCTACGTAACAGTTTCATACAGGTCTGCAGTGCTTTTTATTCTATCTTTCTCTCTGTAGCTATAAGAGAAAGCTGCATTTTTTATTTTTCCCCACAACATATAGAGGGACTTGAAATTCATGGAGTGCAAGAATACCATCACAAGAATGCACAGTGGGCTCTAGTTTTCCTTCATTTGGATTGGACCTCCACCTTGATCGCAGCAACAGAAGACAGGTGGAAATTATGCTTGAAGTAAAAATACAAATCTGAGATTCTTCTTGTGCAGCTTGAGCTCACTTCTTCACTCATATATTAAGGAATGTTGTCTGCAATGTATGTTGCAATCAATCCAATCCTACATTCATCCTACTAAATTGACTTCACCCTATCCACAAAAATGTTATAAATTTTCTGGTTCATTGCCTTTTCAAATTCAGCTTGAACAAATAACTATTGGTCTTCTAACATGGAGTGAAATTGCTTCACCTTGTCTTGACTCTTTCAGGTGTATTTCTGGCAGAAGACAGACAGAACAGACAGATTAACTTCACCTATTTGATAACTAGTATCCACAGGGTCCTCAAAGTAAGGCTTCTCTGGAATGTCAGAGATAACGAAAGCCCCGTATAACTAAACAAACAGCTCAGAACAATAAAGTGATCCATGCAATTTCCTGTATTGTCTCTTTGGAGTCCGTGGGCTCATGAGTCTCCTAAGTGACCAGGAAAAAGACAACCAGCTCAGCCAAAAAGGGAGGTACTGCCATAAAACAAACACTCTGCAAGAGCTGTGTCAGCTGCAGTAGGTGTTACTTCAACTTTTCCACCTGCCATCAAAATTGAGGTTACCAGGAAAAAAAAAGAGCTTGGGAAGTTTGAAGGATGTGTATGTCAGGTCTTGCTCAGAAGCATCAATTCTACTTTGACCCCAGCATTAGCATTTATAAGTGTGGAAAATACATTATGAAAACCTACTTTTCAGGTGCACACCAGAGTTTCATTTCACGTAAACATACAGAAATGGGGACCATGTTCTCAAATGTTGAATACTGCCCACTTTCTGCTGAATCCAGGGAGAGCTGTGCTGGTGGGTGCATTGTTTTGCAAGATGTAGTTTATCTGAGTAGCGTATAGAATTATATATGCACCTGTTTGCATTAATTATTGAAAAGTTCGTGGATTTGTGGAATGAGATGTTTTATCCGTATGTCTTTTTATTCCTGTTGGATTTTCTTTTTTTTTTAATTACTTGGAAATAAAAAAGAAATTATCTCTTTTCTAATTTGAAGATGAGGTCAGATGCTTTTTTAAATAAGTAGCAAATGTTTACTTACCACCCTGTGTTTAGCATGTGGGTGTAAGACAATAAACCTGATGTTCAGCTTAAGCTGACTTTAAAGGACTCTGTACATCATCCACACAATGCTGGATCCTCACTAGGAATAAGCTTAAAAACAAAGTCAGAAGAACAACATGTACCCAATAGACAAGTAAGCAAGCCCCGGGTTCTGCCAACAGATATCCTTTTTAAATGTTTGGTAAGCTACTGTGAATACTTGCTGGTCCAGTTAAAGAATCCAGCAATATTTGTATGTAGTGAGCTAGCCCTGTGAGAGGCACAACCTTAATTTAGACTAATTCAGTGTGTGCAGCAGGACTAATTTTGTCAGCACTTCTTATTTATTGTAACTCCTGCCTCACTCAGAGCAAGCAGCTTTGTCCAAACAGTCAAGAAGATGAGATATCTGTGTTATTTCCCAGCCCCCGAATAACCACTTTTGCAATCTGAATGTATCCCTAAAACTTTTCAAGTGGTCTTAAATGTAGGATTAAGGTAGCAGCCAGAGATTGCATGTTTCCTATGGCTCTCTGAAAAAAAAAGGTGTTCTAGACACAATACAAACTTTAAAACATTTGGAAAGCAAAAGCAACAGAGCTTGCCAGAGGATGGCTGTTTCACAACAGCTCTCAAGTTTTCAAAACTTGTCTTCAATGTGTGCTAAAAGAAAAACAAAGCTCTTCCAACGCTTTCAGGAGGCAGAATCATTACAAAATGGATCTCTTCTGACATACCAGTCCTGGGCACACACTTTCCCCCTCTCAGAAGCAAATCTGTCGTGTTTGGCTCAAGAATCTTCTCAAACTGTATGTAAGACAAAATCATGTTTGGTAAATGAGGATATTTTGAAAGCCTTTAGGCACATCTAGTGGGTCTCTCAGCTCTAAACCAAGTGTCACCTTGCAGATCCGACAGATCCATGTAAGCCCCACCTCAAAGGCAAAGGAGGCAGTAGAAATACTCTGGATAACCTTTCACGGATATTAGTATACGATTTTTTTTTTGGGAGGGGGGATGGGGGGAGAGAAGAAGTTGTGTTTTTTAATATATTTGAATCCTTTCTTAGTCCTACATTTATTGTCTGAATACAATTCTACCTGTTTCTCTTGAAAATAAGTTTAAAAAAACAAAACGCAAACCCAAACAAACAAACAATTCTGCAGTGTGGAGATCACGTAAAAAAATTATGTCAGAAGAGCAGAGCAATGAGCTTTCCAGAAAGACCCATGTACTTCATTTGTTCTCACAGTGCAGGAGCACATTTTGTATGTTCCATATGTTCACCCATAGGATGCCAGAACATTTGCCGGTGAACTTAGCATCTTGCCATTTAACCTTTAGCCACAACTATGCAGAGTATTTAACAAGCCAGGCCAAGGAAGTTAAAGTTTTTAGGCATACTTGAGCAGTGATCTTAGAATTTTAATGTGTAAGTGGTCAAATCTTTATATATTCAAAGCCCAGAAAAATAAATGAGCTTTCCCATTTTGCTTCATGTGACTGTTAAAGACTGTTTTATGAAACAATAATCAATGTGACTTTCCAAGGTCATGTGCATGTTAGTGACAGAATTCAAATATAAAATGTCAATGCACTCTTAATCAGGTCAAGATGTCTGAGCAAAATTCCTTCTGTCCAAAGCATCCTCTATTCCATGTGTAGAATAATTAAAATAAGTTATGCCCATGAGAAAAGCCATGCTCTATCATCAAAATCCCATTTATCTAGATAAGTTTCAAATCCCTCCTTGTTTTGTTCAGATAAGGTTCATCTGTCTTTATTTGCAATTGATCTGGCTTTGCTTAAGCTTAGTGCAGTGGGTTGTTGGGGGAATTTTTGCCTCTGTAGCTTCCATGATTACGTTTAGATCATCGAAAATAGGAGTCCTTAGCCCCTTCTGCTTTCCAGCTGCCCTCATGCTCTTTATCTTAACCTTTTTTAGTGACCTTTAAGACCTCCATATTTGGCTATCCTCAAGAAGCAACAATCCAAAGACTCTTCAAAACGTCCATTTCACCCTGAGGTTATAAGGGGAGTCAATGGTTTAGATTGCAGGCAAACTCCACACTTTGGTCATAGGTATAACAGTGGACAGTACATTTCACTGCATCTGTACTCTGGGGAGAAGGCTTGAGACAGGCAGTCGTGCCAAAGACACAGGAAGAGGATAAAATTCTCTAATATTTATTTTTCTGATAGATACTTCATTTCCTGTTCTTCCTTTTCAGTATTTACCTTAGAAAGTACCTCCAGCTCCACTGCATTCTATGGTATAGTTCGCTAGTAGTAGACATACTCACCCATAATGGTATATTCAAGACCAAAAAAGATGGTTGACCCTAGCCTTCAAAACCAGAAAAGCACCCTCGCTTCTTTCCTATCATCTGGAGTAAGAAAACTAGCCTCCGCATGTAAGGGCAACTTACCCTTACCCCTCATACCTTCCCAAGAATTCACTATCCTTCACTCTGGGTTTTTCTGAGGTGTTGTCTGGGGGAAGGGAGGTTGCCCCTGAGTTTTGGCACTGCAGAAAGATGTATCCTTACAGTAAACTCTTAAATGTGATTGCAGGAGAAAGAAGCAAAAGTAAACAATGAAAGGGAAAGGATGAAACAGAGAGTAAAAATGTTCTTCCTTCTATTTAATGGAGGGGGAGAAACTTAATGTTCAACTAGGTCCTGTCTGTATTTGTTATTTTAGAAGGTCCTTGCTTGCTGGTTTGGAACATATGCAGCTGATAAAAAAGTAACAAAATTTAGTAAAGAAATTAGCAGGTTTCAAAGCTCACACTAGTGTTTAATGGGAAAAACAATTTCTGTATTCTTGTAGTCTTTCATTGAGGACAAAAAGTAATTTCCATTATTATCTTAATTTTAGTTCTGCAAACTTTACTTTTGAGTTGAAATTTTGTACTCTTTTTCTAAATCCAACTATTTAATGACTTCAGAGTGAATTTCAGTTATCACCGGACTTGGTTTTGATTTCAAGGGGTTTTATCATGCATGTTGTTTCTAACCAGAGTTACATACGTGAACTGAAGCATTAAATGCATGTATGCGTATCAATTTTTTTATGACTTTCTGTAGGCCTGCTGGCAACTCCTGAAGCTGTGAATTTCAGATTGCATGGGACAAAAGGAAAGAAATAAGAGAAATTGAGAATTTTGGTGTTCATAAATCTACAGGAGTGTAAGAAACATTTTCAGTATCAGAATTAATTACCTTTTTAAAGATACCACAGTAGTAAAATTTAGGTTTAGATTTCATGCAGCATTAGGCTTCCTCTTCCCTCTTGCCTATATTGATTTTTTTAAAGGTTCAAGAAATAAAAGCATCCTTAAAACAAAGTATACAAATGTACTTTACGAATTTTTTAACATTAAAATTTTCCCAAGCTGTAATAAACAATACAGATTTGTGATATACTGTATTTCTTTTTCTTACATTTTTAAAAAATACAATAATGTTACACTCCTGATCCATTTATTTTTGCAAGTAGAATATGAAAATCTGCAAAATTCCTGGTCATGGAAACTGGAAAATTCTTAGAAGGAACAAGATACTTCGACTTTCTATAGTTCTTGAAGGGCTTATCTCCTAAATGAGAAGAAATCTCTCTAAGGAAAAAAAAGACCTTTTTTCAGTGGCTGTGGTAAGAGGTCTGGAAATACATTTAGAATGACACTGCAGTTTCTTTGTTCCTCTGATTTTAAGTAAGTAAGATTTGATCCACTTTTTTTTATCCAAACCACCATGTCTACCTGAAAGTTAAAATACTCACCAACAGCGACAAGAGAGAAAAAGAAAGCAATCTTCTGCTAACATGGATCTAGCATATAGAAGCAGAGGAAAAAGATGATCTTATCTTCAGCAAAAAGAACCATTTTATGGTTGGGTCCCAGTGAAGCTGGTGTTCTTTAGGGTGCTTAGTTTACAGAAATGGCTAGTTGTTAGGGGTACCTTCTCTGTTTTTAAAGAGTTAACATATGGTGTTTATTTGGAAGGGCAAGGACAGTCACTGCTGGGAGCTTGTCCATTCTTGGAGATACTAACAACAAAGACTGTGTGCCCTCATTATTGTTATTAAGTAATAAAATTGCTTCTAAATATCTTACTCTTTCCTTTTTAAATTGTGTGATACAATACAACCTGTACACACCTTAACAAGCTCTGTCTAACAAGTGTAACCCATGAGCTGACACTTGCACATGCACAAACAAAACAACATAGCAACAAAAAAGTGAAAAAATTCTTGTAGTTCTGAAGAAAAAAAAAGCGTTCCTTGTGGAATGATTTTGCAAGTGTGTATAATCAATTGTAAATAAATAGGAAAAGTTAGAGTTTATAAGCAAGAAGCTTTGAGTGTAAAAGACTATTTAAGTTGGGGTGAAATAAGCCATTATTTTCATTCACAAAGAGTTTTCAAACCAGTTATGTTCTCTTATGGCACTTCAGCTGATGTCATGAAAGACCTTTTAGTGAGATTAGGAGATTTTGTCAGTTCATTGCGTAAATAATGGTATCCTAAAGACATGAAAAGAAATTGTCCCCCTTTTCTTGGTGTGTATATATAATCATAGCCTGGGTCTACTTGAGTTTAAAATTAGAATTAAAATCAGCATAGAAGCCTGCACAGGTGCCCTCTGTATTCGGAGACTTAAAGGAACTATTTGAAATATCAGAATACAACCTGGTTACTGAATACTGATATCATGGTACTGCACTGATATGTTTAAAAGAGGGAGTAAAATCTAGAGCATATATTTTGTGTGCACACTCAAATGATGAGGAGGGAAAATGCAAATACAAAGCTTGGAAGGAGAGCTGAAACAACCAAGAGGCAGGAAAGAAAATAGCAAAACAGAGCCAAAATACTTCCACATACAATGCATGATCCAGGATCTTCAGTTCCTACCTAATAGCTACTAACAAGCCCTGGAATTTCACTTCCCACATGTGAGTAGGTATTATTTATATCCTGTAAGATAAGTTCTCCACACTGCCCTAAGTGATTCCATCCCGTGTTTCTGGTAAACACTTGTGCTTAAAGCTTGAACTCATGTAATCTCAAGAGACCTGATGTAAGCCAATTCTAAGTTGACTGATCCTCTTAGAAGTCCACGAGCCATGACAGTTATACCAGGATCCACCAGGCTATCATAATTCACCTAGAAAATGGGATTGTAACATCCCTGATGATGAAGACTGCAAAGCTGCAAAAAGAAGTAGATTCCAATTTAAGCTGAGCTTGGTCACGCAGTGCTATTTAGTGCATGGCCCTGATAACAGGTCTGTAACCTGGCGTGCCTGAGAATGAGGCCCTGCTGAAGCACAATTAAGTCCTCTCTGCCTAACTACTCTCAGACGAAGCTCTTCCCTCCCTGGGCATCTCTTTCCTTGCCCACAGCACTTGCTACAGGAAAGGACTTTTTCTTCACCGATGACAAAGACTACATCACAGCAACAGAATGGAGATCCTTAGACCAAATCTATCCCAAAACTTGGCGTCTAATGCAAAGTAAATCAGCAATTGAATCACAAAGAATTCAGTGAACATGGCACTGACAGACCAAATTAAATTGAAATTGCTTTAATACACTGTTTCAGTTAACTGTGCCTGGAACAAAAAGAGAGTACAAAGGTACACATAAGTAAAATAGCTTTATAAAATGAAAGACAAGTACCACTGAGTTGACTAGACATGACTTTTCATCATGACAATTTTTGCACACCTCAGGTAATTTCAGTGGGGGAAAAAATCATTTATTCTTGTTTATGACAAAAATAGGCTTTGTGCAACATACAGTAAATTTATTCCAAGAATTTATTCTACATCTTTTTCTCCAAGATTTTTTTATGAATAGTGACAATACTGACACATACAGCAATTTTTTCAAAGTAGTATGCGAGTTTTTATTTTTAATTGTCCATTGACAAAAGACATCACAATTCTTCTTCTACCATATACTTTTCAAAGAGATAGCAATTAACTTTATTGATTGCCTTTCTGGTAATAATCATGATTTTATTTCATTTGAGGATCATGCTTTACATGCTGAGAAAGTTCATCTAATGGCAAACATCAAAAACAATAGAACTGAGAGCATATGCTGACTGAACTAGATTAACCTAACTCCTTTTTGGTCATGCAATACTGATCTTCTGACACATGCACAGAAAATCTTTGTGACAAGTAGACAAAATACAAGACCATGGAAAAGGTAAATAGTAAGATACGGTTCCAGACATGATTTCTGTACGGAGAGGGGAGTACACTAAGCATAGAACTCGTCATACTGATGTGTCTTCTTGCACCAGACAGACAGACTTAGGGCCATCACTTACATGGACACATAGATGTGAAGACAGACAATTCTTTCCTCCATACAACAGAATACAGATATAAGATTTAGATGATTAGCTTCAGACTGGGGTTCAAATCTGGGGTTCTGATATGGTGTCAACTGCTATGTCTCCACTGGCTTCACTGATTTCCAAAGTCCGCCCAAATTTTGGCATCCTTCTTAGACCTTACTATGACAAAATTTCCATCAGTAATAAACATGAACTATGCTTGAATATGCAAGGAAGAATTAGTCCCAGAACACTGAGTCTCAGTTTGAGTTCCTGATGTTTATTTTTGTTTTGCTGAAATCTTAGTATTATTTAGCTTTTGTTAACCAGGCAGGAAAGGAGACACTTTGGACTGTTAACAGTAGGAGGATATAACCTGACTGTCCCGTCAACCAGAAAAAAAAAAACAAAACAAACACATAAACCAAATAGGTCAGACTGCTTAAGAACATCTTAAGCTTACTCCAACCACTTTTTTAGTTTGACTGCTGCACACACATAGACCTTTAGTGTGATTTTTAGTGGGCAAGGGAGCCAAATGCAAAACACAGCAGATCCTCCTTTCTGTTTGCTTTAACTTCTGATAGGCTGATGAAAGGGGCATGGCATGGTTGTGTGAGTGACTTCAAGCAAGGGTTTGTAAGCCCTTGGGGTGCCGAGTGTACCTGCTGTTACGACAGAAGAGATGCAGCAGATATCTGGAAAAGTACAGGATGGAGGCTGACACTCTTCCAGCTGTCCCAGTATTGCCACATGCCTGTTGGCTGGGATGCCCCAATGCTGTCCTCATTAATGTGTGAAAGAGGTAACTGGACCTTTCTGTTGATCTAGCTCTCATTTCAGTTTTTGTGTGCTCCCATTCTGAGCTCAATGTTAATTATTACTGCTGTCCCTGAAGTTAGCTAAAGAACTCACACTTCTTTCTGTAACAGATAAAGAACGCATTCTTTCTCCAACCTTGTATATTTTCTTTCTTGTGGCACTGTGTTTTTAAGGGCTCTTTGTTCTAGATGTGTATCACAGTAATTCTGAAAGCATTTCCATTTCTCATGTCTTCAGTCCTGGGCTGGCTTAATTTCAAAATAATATTTTGGGTAATGTGCATAAAAACTCTCAAACAGAGGGAGAGTGAGGTTGTATGAATATAAAATGAACCATGTCAGACTAGACTAAGGATCTGTCTATGTTCCAGTCTTCTTCTTACTAACACATTCTAGGAAACAGTTTAAAGATAGGCAAGTATAGTTAATACTCTTTTAAAATCTGGGATACACCACTTCATATTTTCAGAGATGGAAGAGATATATTTGTACTTTGTTGGAGAGAGCTGGCACTGGAAGGATTTTTATTCCACAGTTTTTCTGCACACAAATATTTAGTGTCCACTACATTACTATATGGCTTGGAGTTCAACTGCTTGACTACACACTGATATGTGAAGTATCTCCTTTTGAGAGAGGTCCCTGACATTTTCATTTAATACTATGTAATTTTTTTATTAGAAATGATAGTGAAGTCTCTCTCTGTTCATCACCTCTCTTTTTCCTCATAATGTACTATCTATCCTATTCTTTTGCCTGTTTGTATTGGTTTATAACACTAGCTGGAAATTAAACTCCAAGTAAGCCACTCCCTTTCCCCCCACCCCTTCTGGTAAAGAGAGGGACAAAAGCAGAGATTATGGGCTCAGGCAACAATTAATTGAAAGCACAAAGTAATGAAATAAGACACGCACCATAACAACAGCAATATTAATAGCAAAAGTATACAAAAAGAGAAGGTGTTTTACCCACAAAAAGGTGTTCACCAACAGGAACAAAACCACAATGGCATGGGTAGGTCACATCCACATGGCTTCCCCAGGCAAAGGCACTCACATAACTCTACAACCAGGACACCATCACATCTCTTTTCAGTTATCTCCACCAAGCTGAAGATAATTTCTTGTCTGAGACCAGCATTTTCATCACAGTATCTTAAATGCACATCCAAAATACTCCATATTCAAAGGTAGCTGTACCCCTGGAAACTGCAGTCCTTTCTTATCCACAGAGAAAAGTCACACCTCCTGCTTATGAGTTTCAGTTGCAATTGGGAAGATCTGCATGCCCCAAACCTTCTTTCCCTTATTCCTTAAAACTTCAGTACCTCTGGAAATTGCAGAACTCCACTACTCATTCAGAAAAGCACTTTCCAGTCATGTTTGTGAAGGCCATTTCTTAGATTCTTTGAAGCCTGTTTGATATAGTGGAGTGTTTAGAAATTTACCCTCACTCTCCCAGAGCACCACTCTGCTGTGTTACAGCAGAACATCATCTGAAGAACATATGCACAATGAGCAGTACCTGTGTGCTGTAAGTTAGCAGAGTGAAAGACTGACAGTGCTTTTGTATTTCAAGGCTAAAATATACAGCAAGTTTCGAAAAAGCAACCTGGAACAGACTGTCTACCAAACCTATTTTTTAAATTGTATCAGCCTATTCAGGAGCAAAAAAATGCCATAAACAGGCTTCACCCTACAGACCTTGTCTGTATCGTTCATCCTGCCCTACTAGAGTGTTCGGAATTTCAAGTTACCTGGAAAACCTGTGTTTTATGATCAAAGGTGCCTTCCATGTTTTTATCACATTCATTGTTTGCCTAGATCTTTCAAAAATCCTACAGCACATACTTCAGGGTGTAGAATATGGCAAAATATACTCACTTTAGCAAGAATGTTGTAGGCCAAAGACAGACTCACTGTGTGCTTATGGATAAAGCATGCTCGTGAATTCTGAAGAGCTTAACTTAGAAGTGAACATCTGCTTGCAGACAGAGACCAGCAGATGTTTTGATTTTGCCTGTCTTTTTTTTTAACTTGGAAGCTAGCCATATGATATTCTTATTGTGTGTTGGACTTGTCCACCAGTGAAGACAAAATTCTTATGACTAAACTTCATCGTTGTCTGAATACTGAGAAGCAATATGAATCTTGTTTTTCTTTTTTTATAACTTGAACTAATAACCCATAATTTGGCTTGTTCAAGTACTTGTTTGCTCTGCTGAAGACTAAAACACACAGACCTCTGCCTGAAAGTAGAAACTTTTGGCAGACTGACACTTTTCCTCCTACATAATAATCTTTTTCCAAAGTCGTGCGGACAGACATTTTGCTCTCATTTAACTGCCATGTATTCTCTTCAGTCTGTGTCAGAACTCCCAGAGGTGTCAATGGGATTTGTGTGTATAAATCAAAACTGACTGCCTTCAATTTGTGTGTGTTTAAACAATGTTTATGTGGGAAGTCTGAACGCCAAGTTTCTAGACCTGGAAAATTTATCTTTAAATAATTACAGCCAGTGAATTTCTGCTATTTGAAAGGATTGCAAAGTATCTGTCCCAACTTTTAATTATAAAACAGTGATAATTTAAGAGCTTAATCTCCTTTTATTCCTCCTTCTTGAGAATACTCTTATATTTATAGAAAATTCTTCATTTCCTCCATATGTTCTGTTTAAGCCAAGGGCTGAGGCCTAAAACGGCCAAAAAAATCCACTCAGATTTTATGACTAAGATCTTGATAGCCTCGCTTTGGTTCCTCAGTACCGAATGCATAATGCATCCTGTATAATGCTCTCCTCCCCTCTCCTCTCACAATTGCCATTAAAAAAAATTAAAAAATTTAACTGTCAGAAAGTGCTAAGACAATGTGTTCCAGCAACATACTCTAGCATAGGGAGCTTCCAAGAGCAGACCCTGCTTTGCAACAAGACTCCAGTGTTGCTTGATCTTTGTTATAGTTTGGGGGCAGTGAATGAAGCTGCAGGCAGATAAGGCACTGCAGCACTGGGAGGTGAAGGTTCTCAACCAAGAGGAGAATTCACCACACATTCCAGGATCAGGAGCTGGACATGTTCTCCCTCCCAAAAGGCACAGGGAGAAAAAGGATGAAGTAATTTCTCAAAGCCCTTTCTTTCTCCCCCTTTCCTAGAACAGTTCTGCTGCTTTCATTTAAACCATGAAGACTGGATATAACCTACCAGGGGCTGGCATTTCTCTGATACTGTATTAACGTCTCCCTGGGCTGATTTCAGAGATTGAAAGTATTTCTACCCCTATTCTGTAAGTGCTATTCCTGAAAGCTTTCCTCCTCATACAGTTCCTTAAACACCCCCCGCTGAAATCCTGCCTAACATCTGCAAGGGGAAGTGGACAGCACAGAGTAATCCTGTATGCTTGAAAAGGCTGAAGGGGAAGATAGAAGACTAGCTCTGCTAGCTATGTACTGTGTTAGGTTTCCCCAGACAGACACTGTGTGCTTGAGCACAAAGAGAGTCTTAGAACAAGCTTAAGTAACATCAGGTTCTGATTTCTGTTCTTAAGCTGTCAATTTATCTCTAGCAAAAATTTGGAATGCTGTAAAATTCCTGCAGAAGACCTAACATTTCAGTTGCAGCTGGGTTTCCGCTGTGGCACAAAGTTGCTAACAGAACATCCTTACTGTAAAAACAAAAATGACCTGCATTCCTTCAAAAATTGTAGGGTATGTGATATTGCAGCATTGTCTCTGCAGGCACAAATACTGTGTGGGTTGAGTACAAGGATGTGTTCTGTCCAGCTGTATTTGAGGGAACACAAACCGGGGGGAAATACAAAGCTTTTCTTCTCCATATTTGGAAAGATGCTTGGCCATGTTTCATTGAGTAATTCAAGCAAAAAGCTATTTGGCTAAAGGACAGCAATCCTCAGACTGTTTGTTTGCAGAAGGGTTTTTAACTGGGGGTAAAGATTTCCCTTTTGTTTAGTAATCAGGGTGGTGTTAAATGACCATACGATCTTGTGGGGAGACAGTAAAGAATTACTGGAATTCACAAAGTCTGTGGATTTTAATAAGACAATTAAAGAGATACAGTAATGTGATTGTAAAAGCAGCTGAAGTGCTGCTTTTAAGCTTTCCTTTTCAGGACCAGTCAGCCCTCTTCAGTCACATGACAAAGACAGTTTATTCACAAGATCTAATGTTTTTTTGTTACCTGCTGTTTCATAATGGAATAGAGTCACAGTCCAGCACCACCTTCTTAAGTACACTGTCATCAGAAGCCACATGAAACCTGCATTTTCTGTTCAAGTAATGAAGCCCAGGGCAGATATTTTGACCTTCAGGGACACTTAAAGTGGGAAAAACTCCTTCTGCTCTCCACTTCCCCATCTGCTACAGATCAGTATGAACCAAAGCACAAATAATATGCATGAATACAACAGGGAAAAGACCATCAAAAGAAGAGGGCTTAAGCACACCAACATGGAAAGGATTTGTAAAGAGCTGGCAGGCAGGCTTGGAGAAGGCAATTTCATTACAACAGAGATTTCCCCTGGAAATGGTGCTTTCAGAAAAGCTTGGTGAACATGTAGTGAACAGAATGCTTGATGCTTACACATACACACATGACCTTCACCATCTGCAAGATGACTTTTTCTTTTGCAAGCACAGCCTCATGGATAAAATACCTTCTTGGAGATTTTACATGCTGAGTCCAAGCTTTTAAGCTCCAGTTTATTCTAGAAATTATTCTAAGGTTTTGTTAAATCACATCAGGAACAGACTTGAATTCTTTGGCTGCCCTCACTCTTTCCCTCATACCATTATATTTCTTTTGCTACAGATGCTGATGCTAACTTCTCACAGTGTCCGGTAATGCTTTAGTGTCTTCTCTCTGCACAAATAAATTGAATGTCAATGAATGTAAAGAGAGTTACCTGTGTTATATACAAGGGGAAATATATGAGAAGAATTATTCACTATATACAGGTCACTGATTCTTTTCAAAGCCTTTTGCACACTAATTACCCATGGACTGAAATTTCCCCTCACCATTCAAATCTTCCTGGATTTTGTTTCACATCAGTACTGTGCTATCGTCTCAGTCTTGCATCCATAGTCAAAGCTTAGCTGTTCACCTATTTATTCCTCTACTATTACAAACTCCCTGTGTGATAAATATATTTTCATCTTGCATCAATGACTTCATTCTGTGGCCCTGCACATATACATCTCTGTGTTAAACCAGTAAGAGCTTCCATGCAGCATGACTGCAGGGCCTGCGTGACTTAAGAAAATACATGCTTTCACAAATTGTATATGTGTCCAGGATTAATTTAAAATTGCCCTGTTATTTTTTGCACTTGTGATTCTGATGAGATCACTAAGACTGAACTTAACTCCTGTGTTTTCACCATTAGTCATACCTGAGTGCACATCGGCAGTACAGGAGGTGCATATGAAAACTGGCCGTTGACAGGAATTGTTCTTCCTTTGTTAAAAACGTTTCCAATACATCTTTTCCTTTGCTTCTGGGTCCTAAAATGTGTGGTATTTATAAATATGAATTTGGGATTATGTAAATATGGGTGAAACAAAGGAACTGACAATTAGCTTTTCAACAAACTAACCCAGACTAAAGTACTTCTTATGGTCTGAAAACTCGGGTGTAAGAGCAGAGCATCGTAACTACAACGATCCACTTCAGTTAGGAGCATCTTGAGGAACCAGCCTCTTCTTGCCTGTACTTTTCCATTCTTTCATTCTGGTTTGTGCAAAGACCAACAGAGTCTATAGCCCAGTGCAATGTATATGAGAAGACTAGGTTTACTAGTGGTGTGATGCAGACCACAGTGGATGCAATTAGAGCATCATTTCTTTAACCTTCCAAAGACCAATGGTGCAAATCAACTTTCTGTGAACTTCGGTGGTTGTAGCAACTTTCAGCTACCCTTTCAGGAGAAAAAGGTCTCATAGTAGCCCCAGTATGATATTGTATCTTTCACTGTAACATAAACAGAAACTGATCCGTCCATCACATGCACATCCTTCCGTACCAGGGCTATTCTTCACATATGCCTCTGAAAGAGTCTCTGATTTTTATCTTCTCTTCAAGCACTGAGTTTCAGAAGTATACCTAAGAAACAGGTTTTTGTGAAGCACTTGGACTACTACATAAATGTAAAAACCTGTTGGATCTGTATATCCGATGCATCATTTCCCAAATTAAATAATATATTCTGTTACTTAGTCTCTCGTCATTTGCAGTGAAATTTGAGTATTGCTGGAAAGTCAAAAGAACAGTATTGCATCAATTTTCCATCAGCTAAAGTCTCAGTGAATAAAGAATAAATAATTCAATCAAATGTAAACGTGGGGCTTAACTTGCAAATGTACCAATGTACCTGTGTATTCACACTTTTGTGATATGTCAACAAAAGCAACTCAAGCAGAGAGGAGTATAAAATGTGTAAAGGAAGGAAAATACCAACAAAAGGTTGAAAGTTGCAATCAACAGGTTTACATAGCTAATCTGTCCCAGGGGAACTTTTCTGAGACTCCTGGAAATGGAGTCGATTAAGTAGAAAACTGTTTAATTTGAAACCAACGGCTAAAACAAACCCAAGTTCTCGCCTCATAATATTCTGGAGAATTAAATTTGTACTGAGGTTGGCTGAAGGGTAGTGGGTTCTGAATTTGGCAGGAGGTCTCTTTGCGAATGTATCTCTCTCCCAAAGTGATTCACAGACAGCAAGACAGCATGGGACCACTTCTGAGAAATGGCTTATAATGTCACACTTGGCTACCAGGAACTTTTCATAACAAGCATAGTTTATTGTCAGTGTTGCAACATCCATGGATATGTTTGCATACACATATGTTTGCATATGTGTTGATGCACATATGCAAGTGCTTTTATGCACACACCCTTGTGTACACTCATCCAACATATCCAGAGACCTTGCTGTCATTTCTGTGAGATGTACATCAATAAAGTATTGGTACATCTTGGAAGTTGGAAAACCGAGTCCTCAGACGGCTGAAGTGTGCCCTTGAACAAGAGAAAGAGACTGTGACAAAGCCACGAGCGGGACCAGAGCATATGGACTCTGCAAACCTCCCAGCCGCAGGCGCATCCTCCCCGCAAAACAAAGGGCTAAATTAACCACGATTAATTCAGCACGTGTCAGTGCAAGCCCTCACTCCGTCTCCGCGAGCAGCAGCTCCAGCCGGCGCGGCGAGGGAGCGGAAAAGGCGCTCCTCACTTTTCGGGGGGGTCCTGCCTTTCCGCCCCCCTTCGCTTCTGCTCGGCGCATTTCCAGTGACCGCCACCCGCCCCTCTGTCGGGGTGGCCCCCGCCAGCCGTGCGGGACCCATCGGGGCGGGACGGGGCGGCGGGGGGCGGGGAGGGACGGGGGGGCGTTACCGAAAGGCGAGGGGAGAAAAACCGAGAGAGGGGCGTGCGAGGGGCAGCGCCTCAGCCGCGGGGGATTAAAGGGCGCGGATACCTGCGGGGCCCGGCTGGGAGACCGGCAGGGGAGGCCGGCAGGGAGACAGGGAGACAGAGAAACAGAGAGACAGAGAGACAGGCCGGACGCCCCTCCGACGACAGAGAGCCGCTCTCCTCCCGCGGCTGCCGGCGTCTCCCCGCGCCCGCCGCCACGCCATGTGGCCCCTGATGGCTCTCTGTTGCTGGGGGGGGCTATCGCTGTCGCTGTCCCTCTCGCCGTCGGCGCCGCAGGGCCGGGCGGGCGGCCAGCCGGGCGCCCTCCTCCGCGCCCCAACTTTCGCCTCGCCATCCCTGGAGGCGCCGCCGCTGCCCGACACGACGGAGAGCAAAGTGGAGAAGCTGGGGCGCGCCTTCAAGCGCCAGGTGCGGCGTCTGCGGGCGCGCAGCGGGCGGCTGGAGCTGGTGTTCCTGGTGGACGAGTCGTCGAGCGTGGGTCCGGCCAACTTCCTCAGCGAGCTGCGCTTCGTCAAGAAGCTGCTCTCCGACTTCCCCGTGGTGCCCGCGGCCACGCGCGTCGCCATCGTCACCTTCTCCTCGCGCAGCAACGTGGTGCCACGCGTGGACTACATCTCGCGGCGGCGGCCGCAGCAGCACAAGTGCGCCCTGCTGGGACGCGAGATCCCCGCCATCGCCTACCGCGGCGGCGGCACCTACACCAAGGGCGCCTTCCAGCAGGCGGCGGTGAGACGGGGCGGCGGGCGGGGGCGGCGCAGCACCGCGGTGCGGGGCTGTGCGGTCAGGGCTGCAGAGGGATGTACCGTGGGATGTGCGGGCAGGAGTGCGGTGGGATGTGCGGTCAGGGGCGCAGTGAGATGTGCAGTGGCGGGTGAGAGAAACGAGCGGTGGTGCCGTGAGGGGCAGCACCGGTGCGGTGCGGGTTGCGCTGTGGCAAGGCGAGGTCTCGGCATCGAGGGAAGGAGCGGCGATGTGTGAGTAGCAGTTGTGCGTGGGGTGATAGCTCGGTGTACGGTGTGCTGTGCTCTGCAGTGTGTGGTGTGGGAGTGTGGTTCTCCGCGTTGTTCGAGGGTGTTCTGTGACAAGGGGGATAGGGCTGCGTGATGGGGTGTGGAATGGTGTGGTGTGGGATGCAGAATAGTCTGGTCAGGGCAATTATTCGCTATCTTCCTGTACTGTCTGCGCCTGCAACTCCCATGTTTTCTGCTGCCCTTGCAAATGAACGTGTGAAATTCGTTCTTTGAAGGGGCATGGAGCCCATGTCTCAATTTCATAAGTCAAGTCTGGCATCTGAAACACCTGCGTGGTTTCATGGCAACAGGACTTGAGTGCCCACTAGATGTCAGACATACCTACATACTGTTGCCAGGTGTTTGCTTTAATTGCTGATGACTTACAAAGGTCCCCTTAAGCTATACCAATGTGTACGCTATACCAGTAAGTAGGGGCACGTCGCCAGGAACATTTCCAGACGCCATAACACAATCACTTGTAGTGCTGTCATACAGACCCATGGCAGAAATTTCGTCCAGGCAGCTCCTGGATATACGTTGGCACTTTGATTGTGATGGGGCAACTTCCCAGTAGATGGTTCATGGACAGCCAGTCTACTCAGGAAGCTTTTTTTGCAAGGCTAGGCCCAGCTCTTCCTTGTCATTTGGCCTCTGTGTTCAGAAACAACCACCAAACCAAGTCTCATTTTTGCTTCTGGGTTTTTTTGACATCTAATTTCTGGTAGTGTCCTGTAGCTGAGCATTGGGTGCACTTGTCTTGAAACATTTGCATATTCTCATTTGGAGCCGAGGAGTGAGATTGCAAGAGGTGCGTCACTGCTGGGCATATGAAATTGGCAAAGATTATTCTCTTCTTCACATTTGGCAGGAGAAAGCAAGTCCACTGTCTAATATGCTCAGAGCTGCACATGCCAAACCTGCTTTAGGAAGACACATCCATGTATTAGATCTTCCACTGTGAAGCCATGTTTCAATATAGATCCATCCCAGGGGTGTTGTGTGAAAAAGTTAATTATACAAGTTAAAAATAACCATTAAAAACAAAATAAAAGCTTAAGAAATACCATCTGTTTTCTTGATACGAAATCTTGACTAATGATATCTTTAAAGTGGAATAAACAAAAAATCCCTTCAGAAACCTACAATTTAGTTTCTTGAGTCTAGCTAAACTTTGTGGCTCTAACAGCATGACTGTCATTTTGCACTGTGGTCTTATAAGCATGTGGGAAGAAAAATATTCACATGGTGACAGGGAGAATTAAGATAGCATGACAAGGTTAAATTCTGGTCTGCTCACTGGCTCTTGGTAAAAGATACTGTACTGTGGTTTTCTTCAGAATGATTTCTTCATGTCAGACAAATTAACATCTCCAGGGAATACTCTCCTTTCTAGACACTCTTCAGAAAATGACTGTTCTATGTTTAAAATACTACTTTTGGAATAAATCTAGAAAGTTTTTTAAGTATAACGAAACTGCTATTCCCTCTGGACTCTAGACTGCTGCCTTATGTTTTTAACTGTCTTTTGGTACAACCATAATTATTTCATTTTTCACTTTTCTAAAATGTCTCTTTCTTTTTTTTTATTTTACACTTTAATTTGGGGTTCCTTCTGCTTCTGACCAGAATTCTCTGCTTCTTTTCCAAACTCAAAAGTTTTGCAGAGCATTACAAAGTCTCTGGAATTGTACCAGTTATGTGTTATAGTAACAGAAAATGAAGGAAAGTGCATTGTTAGAATAATCCCAGCACTTTAATCATCATGCAGCAGTCTTCATTGGTAGGTCTCAAAGTGATTAATTCACATCTGTGACAGTTCCACTGAAACCATGGAGGCAGAGAGATAAGTGAATTCTGCAAGGTCATCAGGCCAGTTGGTGTCTGACCTGGGAAAATGAGTGAACAGGAGTAAGATTTACATACCAGTTTCTGTCTCAGAATGTGTGGTAGAAAAATTGGTCATTTAACATCACCCTAAAAGCAGACCTGTTCAGTTTGACAAGCTGTTGCACAACCATGTGACATCCATCTTCGAAAACATAAGAGTTCTCCTTGGCACTGCAGTTTTGCATCCTCTCCGAAGGTACTTCACAGACAAGTTTATTTCAGAGTTTCTGTGTTTTGTCAAAGCTGTCTGTACTAACTTTTGCCATGTGGACTACACTTTGGCATCCCTACCCAGCAGATTAAAGACAAATTCTATGAGATTCACAGAAATATGCTGAATATACTACAAGAGACAGTGGTAAGAGATAGCATCCTGATGAGAAAGGCTGAACTGCTGTTGATGTTTGGGTTTGCCATCCTGTTTGTGACTTCGTGCCATGCTTGAGCTAGCAACTGCTCATTTCCAGAGTCTTTTCTTTTAAGGCACATGCAAGCAGTCCTAGAAAGGAGAAGAAACAGAGCTCATTCTTTCAAAACTCTTTGGCTTCGGTTTTTCACAGCATAAGTTGGTGGGACAGCACAAACTACATGCATGTTAAGCAGATTGCTTATTGCATTATGGAAAGCTACAGAGCTATTGTGACAGCAAGAAAGAACCAAAGCAGAATTGAAAATACAAACAGGTTTGAGCAAGTGTTGCTCCTGATGCTTAAGGAATGCATCTAAAGCCAAAAGCCATCAGTGGTGAAAAGTGTTGAGAGACCTGTAGGCAACTGTATTGGAGCTTCTGATCCTGAGAGATAACCACTGCTAACAGCACCCATTACACCTTATGGGAGGGATGAGCATTTGTTACCAGATGGGTTTTGAAATAGAACTGAGGGGTCATCATGCAATGATGGAAGTTTAATGGTGTGTTCTTGTCTTAGCAGCCAAGAGTCACAGTTATATATATGCCAGCATTGGTATTCTATCTTTATTGATGGACAGTTTAAACATCCTGAAGCTGCAATGGTTTTGGTGAGCTGAAAAAAAAGATGAAAATAAAAATTATTTCAACTACTCCATGTGGCAACATCCTAATAAAATTATATCTTTTAAGAAGAAGATAGTCTTATTTCTGTCTTTCAGTAGAAGTGAAATGGAAACAATTTCTCTTCATAATTGCAGTGAAAGTTTTAGGTGAGCACTGCTATTGAGCAGAAGTCAGAGATAGTACTCAGACAGCCTTAGACAAGTTAATTGTTATAAAAATTCTGGCAAAGCAGTAGCTGAGGGAGCCTTTGGGAGTTCTTCTGTGTTATAATAAGAATAGTTGCATTAAAAAGGCAATATTTTGGTTTTGTAATTCATCTTCACTCCACTGAAGTCAGTATAGGTATAGGTATACACAAGTGGAAGGTTTGTCACCTACATAATAAGGTGACACTTTTTCTGAGATTTTGGTCTCTGAAATCTGGTGTTTGTATCTAATGTAATCTTGAGGGAGCATGACGAATGTCCAACCAGCATGTCAAATTCTGTGCTTTGTCTTATAATTAATAAATACTAAAAAATGTCCCTCAAAAGAATGTAAACACATAACAGTTTAGGATAAACAGTTCTAATGCTTATTTAGTGCTTGTTTAAATAAGTAATGGTAGCTTTGTTTCTTCTGTGTGACAAAAGCGCAGAAGTACGAGATGCAGCATTGTTACCCGCTAGGAAAATTAGCTTTTATTTTCAATGCATTTTCAGATTCAGAATCTCATTTTCAAATTAAAATGAAAAATTATTTGAAGCAAAAGAACTGAAAATCTTTTCTTACCATGTACTTGCTTAAAGGTTTTTTATTTGAAAAAAAGTAGTGCCCTCTCACTGAGAATATGAACATTCAGAATCATGTATGTTGTCTAGTTATCAAGAATGTGTTTCTGGATTTTTATTCCTATGATCTCTGCAAAATCAGCAGCTAATAATGAGAGAGTAGCAGATTCTAGGCTATCTTTGGCATCATGCTCTAAATATCTGATGATGGCTTAGGTCAATTAGAGCTAACTGACTGGCTGACAGCATTGGGCCTCTCTGAGTTTTGATATGGTCTCGGGAGTCTGTGTTAAAGATATAGTGGAAAATAAAATGAAGTCAACCTGGTTTACCTCTGTGGTCAGCTTTGAAATTGCAGAGCTGGTAGTTAGGGATTACCAAACTGAAAGTAACATTCCTGTCAGCTATCACTAGTGTCAGCTCTAAATCACCAGTTTTAATCAGTGTGGTGTTTGTGAAGAGTACTGGTCCTGCACACTGCAACCTTGCATGGGATTTGTTCACAAGATTAATACGGCAGGGTCAGAGGCAAGATACACATCTGCACATTGTTCATTGTCCTTAGACCAAGCCTGAAATGTACCTACATTAAGAAGTTATTAAGTAGTTAAATTTTTTTTCCGACTTTTTGGTGGGAACAGGCGAAAAGTGCTCTGTTTGGCATCATATCTGGGGCTGCCTAATCATGAATAATATCTTCTTTGGTTGAAAACCTGTTCTTTGGAAATTGAACTGTTTGTGCTTACAAAATTTTGTCTTGCATTTTCATCTAAGCGGAAGCATATAATTTGGAAGTCTGCTGTTCAATAGATTAGCCACTTGTTATTTCCCCTTAACTTAAGTGCAATTTTTTTTTAACTGCTTAAATATGTGCATTATAAGAAGCACTGAAGGATTCTGCTAGATATTCTTCTGCCTTTTCTGTTCATTGAGGTAAAATGTGTTTGTCAGTGTGAGGTACTGAAGAGAGACAGCCGGCTTCAGGCACTGACTGAAGTGCCTCATCCTGGGAGACTGTATTCCAGTAGACACCACTGGTAGGATTGTTCCTGTGTGCAGTGCCTCTATATGGCAGTTCTGCATTAGGTGTGCTGAAGCTTTTATTCCGGTGTCACACTCTTCACTGATTATGTAGGAAGCTGCAAGTGCCTTGACACGCTGCATGGTTCTATACTCTGAATTAAACACTTGCTTCATCTCACTGATTTTTTTTGTATTCTCCTTTCTCCAGTTCCTCTAGAAGTAGTACACTTAGTAGTTCTGATGAAAAAAAGGCAAAAAATACCAGTCAGTGATCTGTTCTTCATAACCTTCTAAAGAATTGTTTTTCATGACTCAAAATCCTCACTTGTCAGTTCTCTTTAACATTTTGTACTGCATGCCACCCCAAACCACAGGGCTTATACCTTTGACTATACTCCAAAAATATGTTCATGCTACTTCTAGATGTAAGTAGCAGCAACTCAAAATGCTTTAGAAAAGGAATTGTTATCAGAAAGAATGGTTTAGATTACATTCATTCAAAATTTATAGCTTGCTAAAACATGGATTGAGGCACGAAGGCATTGAGGTTACTGCCTATGCTTATGCTTTCGCACAGCTTCTGGCCAAGTAGTGTGCTTATGCAATGTGGTATCTTTGAGAATGGCAAATCAGCCAACAAAAGTTACTGTTCTCTTGTTGTTCTTCAGTTTTTGAAGGCATATTGTTTGCTACTTTTGGCGTGGCTGTGAGTTTGATCAGCAGTATTCAGAGCGGCTAGTAAAAGAAGATTGGTTTTTCTTATGCCATCACACCTCCAAATAGTTCTGTAGAACTTGCTTTTAAAAATATAAGAAGCTAAGAGCTAGGCAAACCAATATGAGAATTAATCCATTTTGCAATCTTTTTGTGACAACAGGGAGCACAATGATTGAAAACTATACATCAGCTAGACTGAATTTTGTTTTGGACTTGAGAAGCAAGGTGGATGTTGGTCTCTTCTCCCAAGTAGCAAGCAATGGGGTGAAAGGAAATGGCCGAAAGTTGTGCCAGGGGAAAATATGATGGGATATTAGGAAACATTTCTTCACTGAAAGGAACAGGCTGCCCCTGGAAGCATTTGAGTCACCACCCCTGGAGGTGTTTAAAAGACGTGTAGATGTGGCACTTTGGGACATGATTTAGTCGTGGGCTTGGCAGTGTTACTACCAAGTAACACTGACAGTGTTAATGGTTGGACTTGATTATCTTACAGGCCTTTTCCATCCTAAATGATTCTATAGGTCTGTTCGTGGTTTCAGCCAGCAGAAGGAAGAATTTTAAAGATACGTTAGATTTAATCTAAATCACAGTCTCGATTAATATCTTGCAGTTTGTGGAAAGTGCATCAGGTTTTATTAGTTTCCAATTAATTTCCAAGACTGTCTCTGTTTTCTGGATGTTCTACATGAAGTTTTAAAGCTGAAATTATGTTTATGGGTACATTGTTTGTTCCCTTGCATAACTGCATAGGACACTCCATGACTTCCGCCTATAAAGAGTACCTGTTTGTGAAGCTGTGTAGGATATAGTTGAATGAAATACTGATGAGGTGACATTCTCTCACTTTCCCATCTTCTTTGAATGGGAAATGCCACATGTACGTTGGAGGCTTTTCAGAAGCAGAGACCCTCACACTGTATAGGAGAGATCCCAAGGAACTGGTCAGTTGGCCAGTATATGAGTGGATTTTCCTAAAGTTTTGGAAATTAGTCATCTGAAGTATGCTTTTCATTTGTATGACACAGCCTTTTATTTTGATCCATTCTACCAATGTTTACATATTCTAGCCTTGCTCAAGATGTTCTCAAGTTATTGTCTTGTGCTAAGCATAAAAAGACAAAAAGGCAGTGAGCTATAACTTTCTGAAAAGAAGGGAGCAGCCCTAGGAAAACATTCTCCTTTCATAACAAAGGAGTGTGTTCTGTGTTTGTCATTGCTGAATTGAGCACTAGCAGCAAGAAAAGAAGCAGGGAAACTGTGTACTTGTTTTTTGTCTTGCCATCATATACCTATCTCAGCCCGTTTCCCCAGGCTACAGGAAGCTGCTCTAATCCTAAGCCTTACAAGGTCATATGATCAGACCACATTTGGCATTTTCATATCTTCTGTCTCTGAGAACTGAGATGGATGCTCCTGCCTGGAAGGATCTACACTGCACAGTATACAGCAGCTTTCCTGACCTGTGATGTCTCAGCCATCTCTGTGTGAAGTAAGGAGTGGAAGTTTGGGAATGTGAAGAGAGAGGAGTGCCAGCATCCACTGTGTTCCATATCTGCCAAGACAGACCTCTCTTAGAAGGCACACTCTCTATTTACAGCACAGTACCACAAAGCCTTTAGCCATTTCCCAGTGTAACATACAGAGGTAGAGGAAAGGTGAGAAACTTGAGATACTGCGGCACAAAATAAAACAAAGCTCACAGATGTAGTATCTGAACCAACAATACAATGAATGACATCTTTCATCACTGTGGTATCTGGATGATAACATCCTAAATGTTTCAGGAATGGAGATTCGTTTCACGAGAAAACCATTTTTTGTTGTCATCTCAGAGCCTTTTCTGGAAGGGTCTGACAATAAGCACCTTCTGATCCCCAATCCTTAAAAGTTGGCACCTTCACAGAGAAATCAGTTTTAGCAAGTGCTTTGCTTCAGAGATACAAAGACAAACCAGAAAAGCTACTGAGTGATTTGTTCTGAGAGAATGAATAAATCCCCAGCATTAAAATTTTGAAGAAGTCAGGACAAAATAAGTTGTTTATTTTTAATTCATTTCCTAGGCTTACAAGAGGCCTTTCCAGCAAAATACATCACATTTAGAAGTATTTCCTGGCATAAGCCTCAGCATTAAATTTCTGTATGTTTATTTTGCATGGTCTATGATTCTTTGTCCCCCAATTCCACGTGTTACTGGAATTTGTGAGTCAGATTTTGCAGATGAGACAGCATGTTTGTCAGATGCTCAGAATTTTCTGACTTTTCTAGATGCAGAAATTAAAAGCACTATTGCTTTTAACAACGGGTTCTTTGTAGGACCAGCGCCCTGCTTACTTCTCTATGACATTAACACAACCTGAAATGAAAGCTCTTGTTAAAATTATGATACTCCCTCTGGTTCAAGGTCTCACTGGCAACCTCAACCAGGAAGATGAAAAGCCTCCTTTAATGTAAGCAATAGTCTGTAAACACTCCCCCACACCCATTTGGTCTGGGACATCTCTTATCAGTGATAACTTTGTGTTAGTGTTGCTCAATTCTAGGAGTCCTGGAGCAAAAAAAAAAAAAAAAATAAAAAATTCAGATGATAATTGAGCTGTGACAGCTGGCAGTAGATGGGCAACATCATGAATTGTGTTTGTCCTTTTGGAATTAATTATTCAGTTCAGCTTTTCTTCTTTTTCCCGTTTTTTTTTTAAGTAATAAGTGTTTAAAGGAAACACAAAAGAAACAAATATTTGGCATATATAGTGATGTGAATGCTTGGTCTGAAAATACATGAAACCAGTTACATATTCAGTAAAATATTTTTGAGTCTCTATTTTTATTAGTAGCAGAGTACCAAAGCAGTGCTAGAGAAATCAAATAACATCTTTGTTATATTAATGATGGAAACTGCTCACAGACAAAGAAAACTAGGATTTTTCATTTCTCAAATCAAACTGAGATCTATTAGCAAAATGATATTTTGAATATAGCACACAATATAGCGGCATATAAGGGCCTCCAGCAACTTTGCAAAGTCTTGATAAACTTGTTAAAAGGTTATGTAGCACCAAGAGCTCAGAAAATGTCTGTGTACATAACATGCCCTGCTTTTTAATGTCCTGTTTAGAAGACCTCATGATGACAGAAGATGAAGGATATGCATGTTGATTGTTTCCTGCATTCTCTTCTTTCTAGTTCAGAGCTCAAAACTGCAAGTCTCACAGTTTCAAATCACCAGACCCAACAGCCCTAACACAGCTGTGTGAGTCAAAATTCTATGTAGTAGCTCCTGTCATTGCAAAGCCAGTGCTGATTTTGGGTTGTTTAGGCTTTTGTTGTGGTTGCTCAGGTCAGTGTCTAAGTTGGAGTTTGAATACACCCAGGGGTGGAGAACCCATAAACTTTCTGGGAAACCTGTTTCAATGATCCATCACTCTTGCAGCAAAAACGTTGCTTCCTCTCTTTAAGTGGAATGTTGGTATTTAAATATGTGCTTTTTGCCTCATGATACCAATTAGAAGATTCCATATACATCTTCTTTACTCCCCCTCCTCATTAAGTATTAATATGTATGCATGGATAAGAGGACCTTAAGCCTTCATTTCTCCCATCTGAACATTACTAGATCTGTCAGTCTTTCCTCAGATGTCATGTCCCTACTTGTCCTGGCCATGAGCATGCCTGGCTTTTTCACCTGCCTGCTTTCATCCATATAGTGGGGTTGTCTGACACAGTTGTGAGATTTACTCGGGTCATGCCTGCCAGTTACTGAAAGAACTATTTAAGTATTTTAAATATCCAGATTATTTCTATAGATACCTCTTTTCTCTGAATTAAGAGTGCATTTCTTGCTAGGGGAATATCCAAGGGAAGCTTTAATTAATTTCTTCTGGACAGGTAACTGCTCGATCACTAGAGCTCGTGTAGCAGTGCAGAAGAGAGTGGGAAAGGCTGGAAGCCAAAACCTCTAATTGTGGAATATCTTTTAGTTCATTTTGTGAAACCTGAAGAGGAGATAGAATTCATTTGAATGGAGCAGCGAAAATAGCAGTGTATAGTGACCAAAAGGAAACATGGTGAAATCAGACCTTTGCAGTTTTAGAGAGGGAACTCAGGAGGTGTAGCCAGGTATTTTATGCAGAGGAATAACAACATTTGTATTGTTACCAAAAATCAGTAAAATAAAACTCCTTGGTACCAATGTAACTTTAAGAAACAGGCATTCTTTATCTGATTGCATGCATGAGGGGATATGTCCTCCAAAATATTGTGCATGCTGAGTACAGAAAAAGCTCCTGTTTACATACTTTTTTTACATACATATTCATAGATTTTCTCAGAAAAAACATACATATGATAATAATTTTCCCAAAGTTATTGGCTTATGTTCCCTTCCCACTATGCATGCTTTCTGTCCTTTGGCGTGGTGGGCAACCCCAAAGTCATACCCAACTGCCTGGTGAACTGGTAAAATTTGCACAAGAGGGTTGGTTGCTTTCTGGTTCTTCCTACAGAATAAGCATTGTGTGGTTCGATAGGCCAGTGGTTTTTGAAGAATAAGCATTGAGTTAAACTACGAGGTGCAAACAATTCTTCACCTGGCAACAGTTTAATGATGAAAGGGAACTATATTTGTTACCCCACAGCTTTGTGTTACTCTTGTGAGATGACCAGTTTCCCCAGGAGTGCTCTGGATTCAGTGATAAGATGCCTCAGCTCCACCAAAAGCTATGTTTGGTCACAGTACTGGTTATTTTTTTCTTTATAGAATACTTATTTACATAAAATCTCCTGTCAGATTTGTACATTTTTACCTGCAGGAAGGGTAAAAGCAAAGAAACCTTGAAACACAAGTTGAGCTCGGCAAAGAGATTTAGCATTGCCATTTTCCTTGTGAATAAAATGCTGATATGCTTCTGAAACCACCTATGATGAATTAGATGTACTGTTTTAATATTCTCATGAATGTATGGATCAAATCTATGCAGCGTTTCTCGTAATAAACTAACATTTACTAATTTTAATATAAGTTTAATAGCGAATATGTTGTATTATAGGTAGTTAAATTAATTCTGTTATATTATAAAATGGAAATTATTTCTTTTATATTGCATAACTGATCCTCTGGGAAGAAGAATCATCTCATTCTATTCCGAACTCATCCCCTGGTGTGTATGTTTTATGTAATTCCTAAAGTGAAAAGAAATTCAGTGTAAGTGGTCTCCTCGTGTAGCAGAGCTGAATGGCTCTCTAGTGGAGAGCTTTCTCGTTTGCTTCTGAGATGCAGTGGTGGTTCTTCCTGACCTATAACAAATAACATTGCTTTGTAGCCCTTAGGTAGTGTATTTCCTACAAGGTGAATGTTGGATAATGTTATTCTGGGGGCTAGGTTCCAACCTAAGCGTTTTAAGGCAAGCTTCTCTTGGCAAGGATCCTGGGGCTGTCTGATATTATTGGAGGCTTAATCTGTAAAGTGAGAGAGGGTAACCTGCTTCAACTTATTTCAATCTAGATAGATATATTAATAACCAATCCTGTATGGTCAGAATCTTCTTTAAAATCAAAAGAGAGAGTAAGGACAGGAATCAGGCCCAAGATCATATGTTTATGGATTACATGCAGAAGATGTAATTGAGGCAGTAACAAAGAACCTTTGACAACATCATTGCTGTGGCTGTAGAAGTGGCTGAAGAAGTCTTTGCCCTTCGATACTTCTCATCTCCTAATTTTGTATTACAAAATCCATGTTAATGTTAAAAACACAGAAGTTAGAATTTAACTGATTTTGTGACTGCATTGATAGGATTTAGTTTTCCATTACAGTAGTGAATTTCTAGAGGAGGATTTTGTATGATAACTCTTTTGTTGCACAAGACTTCATTTTTTAATTCTAAAGACTTTTATTGGCACAAAAAAAGTGGTTAGATTGCCAGATATTTGTACACCCTAAATAGTCACTGAACACAATACAGATGGTAATAACTTTTTGCTAATGCGAAAAGAATGTTTTATTTAAGAACTGGAAGGATTACTGAAAACTGACTGATCTACTACTCCTCTGAAGGAAGTATAGACAAGAGAATAGTTACTGAAATGGTAAAAGACCAGGTATTTCTAGTGGTCCCGTGAATTTCTCTTCAGTCATCAAGAGCACTAATTGTCTTGTTTTGTTTTGTTTGTACTTATCCCATATTAATTTATAGTAGTGACCAAATGGGCTAAATTCTCAATTAAACAGGCTGTTCAGCGCTGTATTTTGAGTTATGGCTGGTGCTCAGTTTTATTTAATGGTAAAATCAGAAGCAGATGTGGATATTCATGTCAAAGAAACAGGTTCTCAGGATCCTTTTAACTTACTAGTACCATATAGAGGGCTTTTAAACTGTATTTATTGGAGAACCTGACAATTTATGAAGGGACTGCAAAGCCTTGTCATGAAAAAAAAATTAACTTTATGTAGATACAGTCCAGGAAGTTGGCAGGGGCTAGTGAAAAATCTCTGTGTATACTTACAAATTTAGGGGTTAAACAAGTTTAGGGGTTGAACAAACATTTTAAAATACATGAACTTTCTGTTCAGGAAAAAACAGCTTTTGAAACAACTTTCTGGAGAGGGAAGGAGAGAGGTTTCTCAGAATAGAGAGATGTAAGTCAGGGTTAGAGAAAACAAAAATTATGTGAAATGCTGCACAAATATTGGAGAGAAGAGGAATGGAGACAGATACTTGTCAGCAGCTCTGACAGGATGGTGGCCTGTCCTCTTGTCTTCACAAAAAGAAACAAAATACTATGTGGACCAATGGACACACACAAATGATTTAAATATAGACTTTGGTCTCCTGCCCCCACCTCCTCTCTGCCCCCCGCCATGTTGAATTTTTCTTTCCTTCCCTTGTTGTTTTCATCTGCTTTTATACAGCAGGGATTCTGTATCTAGTGTTACAGCTGCAAGACATGAGGGCCAAGCTGGTCAGTGGCTTTGTTTTGTTTTGATTTTTAGGGGCAATATGTAGCAATCTTGTCTGTTTGTCTGTTTCTCTAGTCAGATTTCCTGGTGCCTGAATATTCATGTCCTCTGGGTAGCAGGAAGACAGCTTCCTGCTCTCTTACCTGTTGGCTCAATTTGTCTCTGTGTGACAGAAGTGCTGTCTTGAAGAGGTGGTTGCCCTTTGAGATGCAGAGGACAGAAAATATGTTTGCCTCTTGCCTTATCTGAGGGTCATGTAGCCAAGGCATATTTTCTCCTCAAGAGCAGTCATTTGCTCTTCAAAGACGGTCTTTTACTGATGCTTTCCATTTATTCAAACCCACATCTTTTAAAAGGGCTTGCTAAGTAATTTTTCATTGAACTTTCTTGATTCATGGAAAGTCATGTTTATGTTTCAGGAGTTTCAGATGGCATTTGTAGCAGTCTAATTTTGTAAAACAAAAATCCCTAAAAATCCCATTTGCTAGTCAGAATTAAATAGTCCTGAGATATCTGTAGTCCTGTCTAGACTACCGGGGCTCAAGCTCATTTGTTCACTGGTCATGCAGGCATGTCTCTGTGTTTAGGGAAAACTTGGAAGTTTGACTGCTACTGATTATGAGCATTAACTGCTGAAGAACCAGGGCAATATGGAATGCTGTCCATTACCTTCATCTGCAAAGTGTGCGAAGCTTTCAGTTATGCACCAAGGGAAACAGTGCTGAAGGATACTACTGAAATTGCCAAACCACATCCTTCCAAAATTAAGCCTTGTTCCCCCTTCTGTACATGTTATGACACAATCACAAGTTGAAATCATATTCTCCTGGAGCAATCTGTGTGTAGGTGGGATCTTCAGAGAATTGCACTGGCAATCTCCATTATGTCTCTTAACCCTGTCTAAGTTGTGGTTTCTTCTTCAGTTACACACATTCCACAACTTGCATGTATTTTGGGGCATATTTTTCCACCTTTATTATGTGATTTGCAGATTGAAGGTTCTTTTTTCAAAGCTCACAGATGCTACAGTTGCCAAAACTAAGTGAGTATGGATGGAATACATGTTTTCCTTGTCTTGTTTTTCAAAAAAAAGGCCATTTTTACTGAAATAGCTTTAGACAAACATCCTGAGTGGAGAATTTCAGCCTGAATACTTAAGAAGTTGGATAGAAGTTTAAGTTGCTTATATTCTATTTCAAATTAGCACAGTTAATGCTAAATATGTTAATTATGCATTAATTATAAATAGCACAATCTTCTCTGCCTGCAATGTCACTTGTATTAGAGCATCAGTTTCAGAATGCATTTTGAAATGAGGCATTTGTACATTTTTCCTACTGTTTGTCTTCATGTCACCTTTTGTCTTGTCTTTTTCTTCCTGATTCTTTTCATTCTATTTTCCCACTTCATTCTGGTTTTCCACTTATGACTTAAGCAATATGAGGAACAATAAGTTTGATTTGTGAAGGGTATTTTTGTCTGCAAGAGAATTTGGTTTCACTCCCTTTGGGTTTTGCATACAAATAGTAATAAAATCAAGCCCAAGAGCAAAACATTGTTTGGCAGTCTCTCAGACCACAGTGCCAATGGTATGTGCTTTGATTTATGGTGTGTGTGCTTGTTTTTGCTTAGTATCTACCTGAACTCAGTGAACTGACTGATCAAAATCCAATTGTCCTGAAATGTGTTCTGGCTTACTGAGAAGGGGTATAAAAACTCTGCAGGTTATTTAGACTGTCCTAGCTAGTAAGCTTTTGGATGAGCTGAAAGCCAGACAATTTTACTTTGTAAGACTTACACAAAGATTTTGTAATAAAACTACTCAGCTTGGTTGATCGCTGGTTTTGGAATTTGTGCTCATTAAGGGTGTCTTAAGCACGTTTACCTACTCATCATACAATGACATGACTTTTGGAGAATCGTTCAAAGGTTTCTTAAATGTGGTCTTTTGCATTGATTGTAGCATGGTACAATCTATTATTGAAATAAACATGGTCATAATTTGCCTGCTACCAAATTGGAAGTCTGCGTCTAATTCCTTCTATGTAAATTCCCAGAGGATGGAGAAAATACATCTTCACAATCTCCTGCTTTAGGGTTGTGGATAGCACCTGGCCACATTTAGGAAGTTGGTGGTCATCCCTTATTTACTCACGCTCTGACAGTCAGTGGCGAGTCATCAGCATGGTAACTCCATATGATGGCTTCTTGTTGGTGCTCTTCCTGTCATCCAGCAATCAAATTTACTTGGAGAGTAATTAGCACTATTCTGTTGTCAGACTGGAAGGTTGAAATGGGCAGGAACCTGCATGTTCTCACTCAGGCAGTACTGAGTAGTGTCACACATGCTTTGTGTGAAGTATTAGAGCGAGCAGCAGGGTGGAAGGGACTACAGGCATTTTTAAGGCCATGATGGACAATCTAAAGTGATCTTAGCAAACCATTGTAAGGGGGGAAAGCACCATTCAACAGGGACAAATGGGGAATGTTGTGCTGGGTTTAAAATGACCAACAGTCCAAATGCAGATTCTTAGGAGAAGCATTACAGTAAATCAGCAATAGGGTTTATAGTTCAGTAGATCAAAACAAAAGATTACATTAAAATATGTTAGATTATATTTTGGGTCTTGCGCTAGATTTTAAATGTTTGTATTACCTATTTAAACTTCAGTTTGAACAAAGTCAGTTAAGCTCTGGTCAGAGTCATTGCTGAATCTGATGCATGGATGACTTTATCAATCAGAATTAAAAGTGTCTCATTTCATACTGTGTCAGGATTTCTATGACTGTGCAAACTGTGGCCACCTAAAGTGTGACTCAGTGGTTGGCCTTATTCAACCACAGGCTCTACGTGCAGATTTTTGATCTTTGTTATAGTGGATGATCTTGCAAGGGCTTAATTAGCTGTATAATTCAAATAAAAGGAGTCATGTAATGGAGGAAGTAGTGTACAAATCAATCACTGTTAACCCTTTGCTGAGGTGTGCAATTTCATTTTCTCTTGCAGCAAATATTACGGCATGCCCGTGGAAATGCTACAAAAGTGATATTTCTCATTACTGATGGATATTCCAATGGGGGAGACCCAAGACCCATTGCAGCATCCTTGCGTGAACTTGGAGTGGAGATCTTCACCTTTGGGATATGGCAGGGGAATATCCGAGAACTGAATGATATGGCATCCCATCCAAAAGAAGATCACTGCTATCTTCTTCACAGTTTTACTGAGTTTGAAGCTCTGGCACGCAGAGCTCTTCACGAAGGTATTAGTTGTCTTAACCTCAGAAATCTACAGGGAGCAGAGAGGTCTGAATAGAAAGATCTCCAGTACTGTCTTGCATTTACATTTCATGTAGTGCTGATTGCCTTTTTATTTTTCTCATACTTTCTAGCAGAGGTGTTTGTCCCTCAGTTAAAAGGATAAACTTTATTTGGCTTAACTCATTACAAACAAGATGTGAGCAAAATTCCCCTCACTGATGTATATACATGCTCACATCCATTCAGCTCTTCCTTTTGTCCATGAAGAACAGACTGTGCTCTTGGCCCAATGTAACTTGAACAGATTAACCTTGTAGTCAGATACAAGAGGCACTTAATATACACCTTAGAACTAAACTTAATACCTTTAGAGTATCTCACACAGCAACAGCAGTTAGCCTGTTCAGAACCAGTCAAGATCTCTCTGTGTAAGGGTCAATATAATTTGTGTTTATGACCTTTTACATGCAGTAAAACTGGAAAGAGGAAGGGTGGAAAGAAAGTTTGGACTGTGATTTTATCCTATTTTAATCTGCTATATTCTATAAAAAAGGTACTTCCTGAAAAATAGAATAGGTTTAGACAAGTGAGAACACATGATTAAACATTTGTTTGGCAATGCTACTTGATTGAGGCTTAGAACATTCATCAGACTAATCATTTGAATTTATTTGCTATAATTTTTAAAAATATGCTACTTTAAAATAAGCAGTGTAAAATAAGCTTTCTGGTGCTTTGAAGCCAGCCTGTTTGTTCCAGGTAAGGTTGGATTGGCTTATGTGAATGTGCCAAAGATTTTTATTTTATGATATGACCAACTGGTTTTACGTGCCATGACCAAATGTTCTTCTGATGCCAAATATGGCATCCACCAAAGCTGGGAAAAGCTGTCTCAACAGCTTCTGTTGGGAGTAAGACTGCGTTCTGGCGGTGTTAGACTCCAGTGAACCTGAGTGGGAAAATCCCAGCGTACCATAGATTTCAGTGAGCCTTTTTCCAGAATAAGGACATCAATCTTTTGCATGTTGGGCATAGCAAGGCTCTACTTCATGCTGCCATCACTAGTACTGAGAACTGGATCCTAGAGTTTTTAACAACTGTTTCACTAATGATATAATGTGAGACTGTGGGATTACTTTTGTTTGAATTCTTTGTTAATAAGTTGATACTATTTCAGACCTGCCCTCTGGCAGCTATATCCAAGAAGATATATCGCATTGTTCATATCTCTGCGAGGCAAACGAAAACTGCTGTGACATCATGGCAAGCTGTAAATGTGGCACTCACACTGGCCAGTTCGAGTGTATCTGTGAAAAAGGATACTACGGGAAAGGACTACAACATGAATGTACAGGTGAATCTCATGTCTCGGTATTTAGGTTTCTCTGCATGCTCTGAATACACAGCTAATCTATCTGAGAGCTAAAAGATGTGTTTGGGATTATTGCTATGAACCTGGACCAAAATGCATCCAAGGCTGCTGGAAAACTCTCTGGCTGAAAACATAGAATAGCTCTAGTGGTCATACTCACCTCATACCTTGTCTTCAGCAATAGCTGAAAAAGATGCACCAGTAAGAGTTAAGAATAGGGCAAATGTTCTGACAGAGTAAAGCTTCCCTACAACACAGCACACCAGAAATTTGTGACTATGAGTTTACCAAGTCTGAGGTAATATCTTTTGCTCTCAAGTGCTCAAAGTACACTTTTCCTGCATGAATTATGGCAATCACTTTTTGAACTTTCATAAACTCTCCTGTTTGGAGAGGGGCTGCGTATATGGATCTTTGCAGGACAAATTCTGGGCAAAACTTACAGTTGTGTAAATGTGTTTTAATTCTCTCATGATGACTTCCAGTTACTATAGAGGAAGAAAACATTTGAGTCACTAAAGAGAGGCTTGTCATTGTGACATTTTGCTAATACTGGTTTTGTTACTACTTTTTGCACAAGCCCTTTTACTCATATGCATTCAAAGTATTGTTAAAATAACAACAGTTTACACTTCTTTACAGAAGCTGATCTGTAAATTTGTATTATACTCCCTGCCAATTATCATATTGCTATTCAACTTTTTCCTCTGGAACACCTTTCCTTTTTTCAGTAGGTAAGCAGGAATTCATTGGGTTTTGAGTGCAATATGAGTAGGGGAATGTAGTTGGGAATCAATGTCAGCACTGGCACATTGGATCAGAATCGTATTTTATGTAAGTGGTTGCAGCCTCCTTGTGTGCTCAATTAATTCTAAACAGATACACTATTCCATTTTGCTTATTTTCAATTCTAATTCTAATTTATTTAGACCACATTTTCATCATATTTTTTCTTTTGTCATTAGAGTAATTTTCCTTCACTTTGAGTGCCATAGTAAACAATGAACAAAACAGATACAGCATTTCTGCCTCTATCAGTAGCTTATATCATTAAATATTGTTTTGAGCTATTCCTAAAGAGAGCAGGACTATCGTTTTAGAGTTGCCCTTTCTACATGAAAGGGTCTTTTGATGGGGTAAGCATATCTTTCAAGTGCCACCAAAAATGGTAAAGGTCATATATCTTAAAATGGGCACTTTGCAGCTGCAGAAAGAAGTTTTCATTTTTGCTTCTTTGGTAGGTGCTTCTGAAATAAGTTTGTAGAAGGGTCTGGTGTTAGATACACTGCAAGTAAGCGGATGATTGCAGCCATCTGCTCTGTATGTGATGCTAACTGAAGTTGCATACATGTATTTTAGGGAGAATTTGACCTGAGTAACTCAAACCTTTTCTTTATGTATTCTCTCTTCAACTCTTGTGTTCTTCAAGACAGACAGAAAAAAAAGACAATATGTGTTCTTTAAAGGAAAAACAGCCTATTTTGAAATCTTTTATTCTGAGAAGGCTTCCAACCTTTTTTTTAACATTTCACATCTGAGCATAGATGTGGATTTGTAAAGCATAAGGAATCTTAAGAATGCATCTGAACTTTACCTCACTCTATAACGTGCAGGAGGATTTGTGGGAAGTTTACAGTGACAGGACTTCAATTTTAATTGGACTATTTTTAGCAGTTTTTTGGCAAAACTTGAAGATACTCCACTAGCCTATGCTTCCCTAATACAGTAAGGCTTTTTAAAAAGAATTTTAATTAAGAGGGAAATTGCTTTTCTGTGAAGTATGTTATTTTTGCTATTTTGTTTATTTTCTGTGGTTATATTCTGTATGCTCTTGTGCTTTTCATTATACCACCTTACTGTTGGTTATGGTTTTAATGTGAGGCATCAGAATAACATGTAAAAATCCTAACAGTTTTTTACTTTCATAATTACCAGAAAACACTCTCTAGAAAGATTCTGTAAAACAAAATAGGAGCCACATGCTTTGTACTGAAAAGCAGAAATTCAGTGTCCCCTTCCCACTCTTTGTAATGCTGTTGATGATGTGCCACTGAATGAAGAACAGACTGACTGTTCTCTACTTTAAAAAGCAAACCAAACAAAACTTCTTGGCCCACAATGGGAACTTCATGGGGTCAGAGACATCTGTGAGGATTGTGGCAAAGGAAGGGAGAGAGAGGAAAAATGGAGGCAGGACTGTTCCCAGTTCCCAAGTATTGGATAGTGCATAAACACCTCCTCTTCACTAATTCTTCACTTTTTCTTCTCCTTCTTTTCCTTGATTACAAATGTTGAGGTTCAAACTAGAGGCAACCAAAGAAAAATACTGAAGGCAGCAAAAATAAATCTTGCAATTTTTCATTAAGACTCTTTCTTCCGCTTCATCAATAAAAAAGTGAGTTGTTCAAATCAACAGCACCTTTCACATGAGAGTGAAACAAATGTCCAGATCTCCATTTGTATCTTCTTCTCCCTCTTAGGAGATTAGAATATGTCTTTAACATGACCTTTTCACCATTTTTTTTCGGTAAGACTCTCTTTGGAAAGTTCTGTTTTAAGCGGTCTCCTGCGTTGGATGACCTTTTAGGTTCAAGATGATGCAACTAAAGATGGTACGCATCATGTTCACCTCCTCAGTTACTCCTAAGAACAGCCACAGTTATTGGGGAGGTTAGGAAACTGTTGTCTTACAGCCACTAGTTTCTTTTGTCTAACATGTAGATCCCATTTTTTGCAGTACAAGGTATCCCAAAAGATGATGTGCAGCTCACAGGGCAGAATGAGTAACTTCATTCCTTGTAGTCTAGGCTGGTTATTCATTCTTTTGTTTATATTTAGCTCACTGCTTGGGTATAATTATTGAATTCCACCATAGGCATGAAAATGTAATAGTTTGCGTAGGCTTTTATTTAGGAATATGCAGCATGTCAGTAATCATATGCCCAATCACTAGGGCAACAGCTTTGGCTTCAAAACACCACATGGATTAGATTTCTAAAGAGCCTTTCCAATGAATCATGAAAACATGTGAAAACTTAACTTTTTTTTTCTTTTTTTTACAAATATTAATTCAGAACACATTACTGAAAAGACCTTAAACTGAGGATATGGAGGTCCAGCAAGGCAGGGAAGATTTGCATTTTGTGGTTTCTTGGACTGAGGACCCAATTTTCATCTGAGAATTTTTTCCCTGAGATTTTCGGGATTGTTCCTGTTGAGAATGCAAAACAAAACCTGATGTTCATAAATTGGATATCTTTCTAGTTAGAAAAAAAACTTCCATGTTTAATATATTACTAGCAGTTCTTTTCTTAGTCACACAGGAAGAACTTTAATTCCTGTGGTGAGTCCAATGGTCTAGTCAAAGGAAAGTAAATATTTCTGCTGCCATGCTGTCTCCTTCCTCTCTTCCTTTTGATAGGCAGTTCTACTCCCCAGAAGCTGAATCACCCTTTCTCAGTATTTCTTTATGTGAGGTGTTTCTTTAGCTACCCTGGAGGAGTTACTGGCTTAATGAAGCTTTGCCAACCATCTTGGAACTTGGCAGATGTTCACTTGGAAATGTTCACTAAGTTCTCAAGGTTCCTCCAAGTCTCAAGGCTTCCTGAGTTAATAACACATATAATAATATTTGCTATACTCTTCAGTGGGTGCCTACCATAAATCTGGAGGAGAACCACCAACAGTACTCTGAGATTCTGACAGAAAGGGAGGGAAAAGAAAGCAAGAAGGGGAGTGTGGAGAAGAGTGTAGATAATGTCTCCAAGCATAGTAAGATTTCAGGCTAAATTTGCCTGTTGAATCTGAAGGTTTGAATTAGTTTATGGAACTGCAGATTTTCAAGCTCTTAGAACTTAGCTTCTTGATGTCTTACAAAGCAGTGCTATTTTACACTTTCATTCATTGACTCTACGTCTTAAAACTGGGTGGGAGTTTGTTTTGATTCCTCTCTTCTCCTTTGCTTTTAATTTCTAAACCAGAAAAATACTCTTCCATTCTAGCTTAGCTGTCACTAAAAGAGGGCTCTTTGTAAGACCTGCAACCATTGAAAACTGACAAATTGAAAAAGGGGTATTTCTTTGAAGAATGCGTCAAATGGCTGCTAGTGTGGTATATTGTGTCACATAACCCTGCAGATCTTGATATACCAAAACAAGAAAGCAAATAAAAATTTTACATCACATGATTTCAACAAACTTGGATTACAACTGTGCAAGGAAGTTGGGATGTATATGCCTAATGAAGCCTTAATGAAATGCTTTCAAAACCTTCATAGTTTGGAAAGACTTCAGAGTTAGACTCACCTGCTGTAGAGACAGAAAAGCTTTACCAGAGAGACCTTTCTCTGTGTACAACGTCTGTCAATCTGTGATTCACCCGTTTTACTGAACAGCTCTTTAATCATAATCCCATTTCTGTAACCCTTTGGGGGGATGGGATACTTTTGTATACTTTATTATTTGTCATATAGTCTTCCTTTGTTACAGCCTCTTTTGAGTGACTTTCCATCGGTGACCATACACAGAGGTTCTATTGTGAATATACTGTGTCAAAATGACTGGCTCTCATGTAAGGAGGAGGAATTTAAACCAAGAGCAAGGATGCAAAATGCTTGTAACTAAGTAGTGTTGAATTGATGCCTAATTAACACTGGCAAAAATATTCCTTGTTGCCATTCTGTGTAATTTTTTCTGTTTCTTATAAATCTTGTGACTCTTTATGGGTAAGAATTTCAGGCTGACATCATGATGGTTAAATACAAAAGAAATGTAAATGTGTTTTTCTAGTGAGGGTATCATAACATCATGATGGGTGAGTACAGGAGAAATGTAAATCAGTTTTCCAGTAGTTTTCCACTGAGAGTGCTGGAAGACAAGTGGATGAGAAAGGTGGATTTTAAAAAAAAAATGCCATAGGCATGGCTACAGAAGTTTAGTAGGTTAATTAACTTTAAAAAAATCTTTTTAGGACTTAAAACAATAATGCAAAAACAAGAGTGAAAAAAATGGCTTTTACAAATATTTATGTGCAAAATAAATACATCTGGAAGCATGCAGACATGCTATTCCAAATTTTTTTGCATTTAAATCTGCTTTCTCATAAATTCATCCCCTGAAGCCCAGTATTTCCTGCTTTTGCTTCTGGAAATTAAGGTACAAGTTCTCCTGCTTGTTGCTATAGGAAGCAAAGCAAGGCTGAGGGAAAAACTTAATTGGGTGCTGCAAGTGTTTTCAAAATGGAGCATACAGTAGAGATAAATCCTTAGACTGAAAATTTAATAGTATATTGTCAGCATATTTTTCATATCAGGAGAGGCTTTTGGTTGGTTGTTTTTTTTTTTGATTTGTAGGAATGACTGACAGAGATGAAGTTAGCTGCATGGTCCTGTGGTAGCTTTGCTGTTATTTTAAGTGGCTTCTGACACCAAAGTCATTTGTTTTCCACTGGTACAACCTGCTTTATGAAGATGGGGCATTTCTGGCAGTGAATTTAAATCCAGATTTAGTCCATCAGAAAAACTCTTTGACAAACTCCAGAGTCAGACAGTGAGCTCTCCATAAGAAAAAAAAAAAAAAAAAAAAGTTTTAGCATCTAACTGCAAGGGCTTTGCCTGCAAAACTGTAAAAGAGGGAGTTTTCTTAGTCAATTTGGTACAAGTTTTTTCACGTAAATAAATAGCACATGAAGCTGCTGGTGGGTTTTCACTATATCCATAATTTTGACAAGCCGGTTGAAGTGGGTAAGAGTATCTCCACCAGTATCACTGAGATCTGGATCAAGTCCTTGAACTCAGTGACTCTTCACCTTTTGTATCAACTAAATAAATCTTCTGTTGCAAAAGTGAAAATTGTAAGTAACATGATAGCTAATATGGATAACAATGTTTCTATGGTATTTTTTTTTCTAACTCTGTACCCTGTAACTTGTCTCCCTTGAATTTTGAACTGAACTGTTGCAGCAAAGAAAACTCAAAAACTAAAAAAAAAACCCTGTGAACAAAAAAGTTTTCTCTGCATTTCTGCACCATTTCTGAGGAATTTCTTTAACAAATGAAGTTGTAGGGTGAAGGTGAAAACCCAGATTCAATTTTGACATGCAGACCAGAAAAGCAGAGGTGTAATTTTACATCTGTACGTAGTATTGAAAGATTCATCCTTTCCATCTAGATGTCATCTGAGGCTTTAGAAAATAAGTTTCTGTGCTAAACCAGACTCTTTCCTATTAAATACAGAACTGTGTCTGAAATAAATTTGTTGGAATGTTAGAAAGTGATGTACAACTTACTCTTTTGTCCTTGTCTTCGAAGTGAGATGTCCTGGTCACCTCAAAATGTCATGAAAATAAAGCCTCCAGAATATATGTGCAATTTGAGGAGAAAAAAAAATCAATCATTTGGAGGGCTTGAGAGATTCAGAAACCATGCTATGATTAGAAACAGACATGACACAGAAATAATGTTCAGCTTTCTGTGTCAGTCGGACTCAGGGTCTGCACGGAGCCTGTCTCCACGTGTCCTTTGGCCACAAGGTAAAAATTTCAGGCAGTTATTCTTATGAAAAACATTTTTTAAAAAAGTGTGAATACATTACCAGCTAGGTTTAGCCTATAGTTAAATGACTGTAAAACCATTACAGTTAAGCCTGGCTCTACCTTGTGACTCTAGACAGGATGAAAAGCAGGCTTCCTTACCTTCACTGAGATTGCACATGGTTTTAAAACATCCTTTTTCAGTAGTGCAGTCCCGGGAGAAGTGGTAGTTTACAAAATTTGCCCTGGACATGCCATCTTTAACTGCTTAAAAGGTTCATCAGCTAGTTGTCACTGATTTTTAAACAGTTTAGGCTCAAACCATTTTAATAAGGGCCTTTGATAAGCCTTTGACTGGTCTTGCAGATTTGAGAATCTATTTTAGGGTTGGGATTGGCATCATAGCAGGCATTCAGTGGAATAGTTGTCCCTTGAAATCCTTAATGAAAAGTTTTCTACTGCAACATTCTTTGGTTACCTCTGTGGATCACATAGTGTCATCTTACTTTCACTGCCTTTTCAGAACACATAGCCAGGATGTTTTCACAGACATATTGTTCCTGAACTTGTGCCATCTCACAAATTAAAAGCAGACAACTTAGCATTCTGTGAGCTTTTAAATAACTTTTGTCTTAGAGAAGAAAATATTTAAATTCTTGAAACAGTGCATCAAGGACAAAATGAGATAGCAGTATACAGCAAAGTGTTAATTTTGAAGTGAGGAGAGAGATTAAGAGACTTAAAATTTGTTTTAATCACCTGCTTTGTTCCTGATGGCTCTCCAAGGCTCCAAAGCCTCATATTTAACTACTTAAGTAATTCCTAGAAAGTAATTACTGCAATTACCTTGCAAGTTTTAGTCTTAGTGCCTGTGAGGTTGTGAGTAAGTATCAGAATTTCTATCATCATAAAGTTGCCCCTGAAGTCTTGTCAAAGTTGATTCATTTAACTGGACTTGAGCATAGCACTCTCACTGTGACAAAATCAGGCATCCCCTGCATCTCTACATTTGGATTTTGATGGATTGTACGCAGTATATTTGTCACATAGTCAAACAAATTTGACTATTGTTTCTCAGAATCAGTTTCACATTGAAACGCAGTGTAGGAATATTTTCTCCTTTTTTTGAATCCTTGTCTTGGCTTATGCTGTGAAATTCACTCTACCCAAGCCAGTGAACATTGCAAAGTTCTTTCCCTGTAAGAAAGAGAACTGTTTGTTTCAACGTTTTAAACAAAATTATCTACTTCTCTCCCAATATGATAGTATTGTGTACAAAATGCAACTTGCAGCAATTGCAAATGTCCAGAGGTGATAACCTGTTACTTGGTTTCTCTGAGAGGGAGAAGAAAACGAAGAAGAAAAGGTGCACAAAGCTTGTCAGTCATAACCACGTCTGAGTAAGTCATTTGTTTGCAGATTCTGACCTAAGCAAAGCCTTTCAAGGAATGTGGACCCAAAAAGCAATATAGAGCTTCTTTTCTCTACCTTCTCTTCACCTGTCTACCACCATCGTAAGAGCATAAACATCGTAGTGAGAAGGGATGAGATTGTTTTTCTGCTGCCTCTTCAGTTCAGTCCTGTCCAGCTGATTTCTCTGTGCTCTTGGTGGAAAATTGTCTGGCAGGTTCCTCAGATCATTTCACAATTACTTCAGGGAACAACCCTCTCTGTCCTCTGCAGTTAGGCTCCTTACTGCCCCACAACATTCTCTGTTTCTTCAGACCCATGGGGGTCCAGAAGCACTTCAGATTCTAGTACCACTCAAGCAAAGCCCATGGACAGCAAGAAGCATATGGTGGAAAAACACCGTGATGTAAAGGGTTCAAAAGCCCACTCAGCTTGGAGAAGAATTACAGCATGTAGGCTGCAGATATTCCATTATAAGCTGATTATATCTGCCAAGCACTCAGCAGCCAGAATGGAGCAGTTTGGTTGACTGTCTTATAAGCAGCCATGTTTTCTTCTGTCAGCCTAAAATCTGCTGCAGATAGCCCAAATTTCTCAACCTGAAACAATGCTGACTGCATAGTGGAGTGTGATCCGGTCCCTAGGGAATGAGAAAGTAGCAGCACAGATCAATTTTGTCAAACAGGAAATTGGTTTTTACTGCGTTTGTTGGTGATTTGATGAAAACAGGATCAGGACTCTGCATAGAAATGGGAAACTCTTCAGGCCAAAACCCTAGGGTTTAGTTTGTAACCATGCAAAACAAAGCCAGAACAACAACTCAACAATTCCAATGCAGATGTTTTAGTAGAACTGACACCTGAAGGTAGTTTGAGAAGTTGAATTTTTTCTCCCTAGTCTGAAATGTATTGAATAGGCAAAATTTTAGTCAGTAAGAATAGGAAGAATCAATGGATCTTGAGGTTGGTGGGGAGTTGGGAAACACTTATGATAGAGAAGTGAGTATAACACAGTTACGGGGAGCAATGTGTGGTCTAATTGTAGTCATGACAATGTCTACATTGTCTGTCAATGTCCATTTAGACATAATTTGGACCTGACAGATTTGAAACAAAACCCTACAAAATTAGGCAGGTTTTATTAAATTGCAAGTTTTAAGCAGTGTAAAGCCTAGAGAAATGGCAAAAATCTACCATCTGTGTAGGTATGGGCAGATGCGCTGATTTTACACAGACCTACACTTATTGTAACAACCTGAGATCTGGCTCTTTCTTCTGTCCCTGAAGAAAATATGCTGGGGGTTTTTTCCCTGACATCAGCAGAAACATTCTGAAGATGATCAAAAGAAACATTCTGAAGATGGCCAAAAAAAAGGGGGAACTTTTGCCCCAAAAAAGTTCAAAGAAAGGGTGTTCCCTTGTAAAGGCTAGTAAGTATCCATGCAAAATTGCCATCTCCTTGTGGCATGTGTTTTTTTTCTCAAACAAAAATTCCAGAAGATAAAGAACTTTTCTACATTGAGGCTACTAATACTGCATGTCATTTTTCACAGATTATTGCCATTAACTCCAGCCTGTTTGTTTGTTAAAACTTCACAGATTAATTGAGAGTATACCATTACTGACTATTGTCAGGCTCCACATCAGCTCTGGTTTTTGGTTTTATGGCAGAAAAGTGCTTGCTACATTCTCACTGTGTTCGCCTAGAGAAACTCATATCTGGAAATACACATAGGTGGTATTAAAAACTGTATAGAGGCACTATTCTGGTGGAACACAGAAGCACCTACATGATGAGCTGGGAACACTCAAAGTCACATGAATTTAAAAACATATATTCTGAATTTTATGCCCGTATAAAAATATCGGGAGCTCTGGAAGAAAACGTTAGCCTGTTATTGTGTTTTCTCTTTCTATTCCTCATTTTACATATTGCCCACCTGCTGACTTCAGAACATGCCATGAAGCCTTGGCAGGCATGGGAATGCCAGTCTGTTAAAGCCTGCTGCAATAACTTTAGTATCATAGGAGTCAAGACCAATGCATCTTACATCAGCCACACTGCGTGTGCTCACTCTGGGGAGTTCAAGTCTGGTGTGGAGGTGCTCTAGCAACTTTAAATGCAGCAGATAACTAGTCTATATCTTCTACATCTCTTACCCGCATGACACAGTGGTGCCTTGAGTCTCAAGACAGACGGTATGGAAGAGGGATTTTCTTGCAGGAGTATGAAGTACTGTAAAAGTCAATCAAGTAACTCAGTTCACAGGACTAAGTTTTTCTAAAGACGAGGAGGAAAGTGGGAAGCTAAGTAGCCTTGTTCTTCACCATCATCAGCTGCCTGGGCATTTTCCCCTCTGTCACAGACAAGAAGGTACCTTGCACCCTGAGAGCCTGTGAGAAGGCCCTTGCTGTCTTCTTGTTCCCCTGCTTCTTTTTACTTACCTATCCCTCCAGATGGAGGTGATGGCTTACAGCTGTTACTTGGCTGTTTTTACCCTCAAGGCTGTAGCACAGGCAAGTATTAAAGGCAGTAAGTTCAAGGTCTATGAATGTGATGTTTCACAAAGATGTCTGTAACATCTTAAATTTTACTCCCAGTGATGTTAGATTGATTTATTCTCATTATTCTAAGGTAATTTTTGGGAGATCTCCTGCACTGAAATAGAAAGTGCAGTGCCTCATGCATTCCTACATCAGAGAGGTAGTTTGTATTCTGTCACTTGAACCCCTCACTGGTTCACAATCTGCAAAAGTACAAGAAAGTAGCCAAGAATTTGGCTCCATCTGAGAAAAACTGGGATGTTTTCAGACAGCATTAATTATGTTGTGAAGCTAACTATTTGGAATCAAGTGCTGTTTAGAAACAGATTTTCTAGCTAAAACTCTGTGGTTTGATAATTTTAAGTCTTGGGTCCATTGAGCAGTGATTTAATCATTATTGCTACTTACCTTTTTTTTTCCTTTTTGCTTCAGATTGCAGTTAATAGTGTTCCCTTCTTTTTATTCTCCATCTCTGTAGATGTGTATGGTCTTGTTTATGGCAAAAGAGCTTAGAAAAAAGGCATGTATTTAAAGGAGAAGGTAGGACCAGAAGCGTGGCAGACCTTTTTTTCTCTCAAAACATGCAAAGAGTCTTGCTGCCTTTCAGAAAGCGAACAAGTCATTCTGCCTTTGCAAGGTGGCAAAATTACATTTGAAGCAGAGAAGAGGATGGAGAACTGGGACAGAGAGCACAGTTTCACTTAGATGTGCAGAGAGTTGAGAACCTGACAGTTCTTGAGACAATCTCATGCTGGTGTTTCCCTGCTAACAGGTGCTACTTTAGCACTTTTTGTCAATACTGATTGACAAAATTACAAGAAGGGGCCTTGGAAACACATGACTTACGACCCTGGGATTCCTTCTTTATGGGAGAATTCCTGCATTGCACAAAATCAGGCCTTTGCAGAGTGGCTGTGTAGTGGGGGATGAAAAGTATGGTTCAGAGATGTTTTAAATGGCAGTTCTTCATAGAAGGAAGCTTCATTAGACTGAGGTCTGAGGCTGTGTATTTGGTTAAGATGATACTGCAAGATAATCTTTTTTATCTTTCATCTTTTTTACCACAGCCTTTGCAGCAGAAATGTTCACTTTGTTGGCAGCCGCAGGACTTAGTATTTAAAAATCCTTTCTTCAGTTCAGATCTGAAGTGACCCTCTTCCTGCAGTAGACATTGCTTTAGCAAGAATCAGATATGTTCTTAAGAACATCTTTTATATCTTGCAAAGGAGTGAGAGGCAGGGGACAAGGACAATTGGGGAAAATGAAGTAAGAAGCAGTCACTTTTCCAAATGTTTCTTGAGCAAGCAGTGGTTAATAGTGAGCATAGTGATTTAGTTGTTATCTCAGTGCTCCTGCTCTCCATAAACAAGACTTTATTTTTATATACATATTTGGATAATATTAAAAGAATTCAGGGAATCCTGTCAGTTTCCCTAAGAGTTTTGCTTGAGGAATGGAGAATGGGATTTATAGCATTTTTCACGGTAAATCATGAGTATCAGTAGTGATTCCAGGAATTAAGTAGGAACTATAACACCAAGATTACAACAGTTTACTGAACTCTATGCAGGGATAGTTGGGGTAGTTTCACAATATGTGAAAAAATAATTGGCAAAACCACCACTTTTTATTGCCTGATTACTGGCCTGAGCCATTGCATGTGCTTCAGCTGTCTTAAGTTAACCAAAAACTCTGTTTCCTACCCTAGGCTTCTAAGTAAATAAACATGGAAATAGTGACATATGTTCTCCATCTGCACAGTCATGTGCTATATCTTCAGTGCTCAGAAATGTTACTTAATAGGAGTATAATCACTGTTGTTGAAAAGTATATTTAATGATGAAAATAAGGGATGTGGAAAAGAGGCCAAGTTTGGCACCTAATGCCGTAGTGACAGTTTATTGAGGGTCTGGCAGAAATAGCTTCTCTTCCTGTTTATAATAACTTTTACTTGCTGCATTTCCCATCTGTGATTGAGCACTGGAACTACTCTGATCTGCAGAGAAAGGAGGCAGAAATAGGTATCTGGTTTTTGGTTTGTTTTTTTTTAACTCCAGGATCACATGCACCAGAATCTGTTGGGAGTGGGTGCTGGAGGCAACAGTAGAAAAGGAGTATTTCTCATTAGACTAGTAAAATTATTCAAGAATGTACAGGTCTCTGTTAATATTTTGTCAGCGTGAAAATTCACAGGTTTTGTATCAATGAGAATGAGAAAATCTGAGGATGTGGAGTCTCTTGACTACTGGATTCCACATACAACTTGCTTTTATCAGGAAAGCCAGTTTGCGCATTCAGTTCGAGCAGAGAGTAATCTTTAGTTATATTTTTAAGTCCCAAGAATCACTGAACACAAAACTGTTCAAGTTGCTGAGTTGGTGAACATAGTGGAAATGGATTTTGAACCACCAAGCACATTCTTCACTGCAGTAACCTATCAGTGCTGCAAAGCTTGGGTACGTGCTTTGTCAGCTTCTAAACCCTCTCCCTTATTTTGTTAAATTGAGCAATCCCAGGAGAAGGTGATGTGTTGAGTTAGCTGTAACATGAGACTCTTGCTCCCTGCTTCTGGAAGAAAGTGTAGGCTCTGCTGAGCAAGTGCTGGCTAGATTGTGATAATTGCAGTGTGTCCCAGGGGTCGCAGGCAGTGGAGATTCTCACTTCTGTCCAGATTCCTCTGGGTGTAGCACATTAGGAGTTGTTAAAAAAATGAGGTTTTTTATCCCAGCTCAGACTCCTCTCTTGCCAAATAGTCCATCTTTCAAGCTGTGGATAAAGGAATTCTATTTGTTGTTTCCCAATGTGTGCCTCTAGCTCACGCAGCAGTGAGCTGAGCAGCATAGACTGCAGCCCAGTGGAGCTTTTCCACTCTGCCCTATCTAACAGCCATCAGGGGGGATCTGGCCTAGGGATAATTTTAGCCCTTTAGACACCAGTTGCTGATTATTAGTCCTTCTTGTTAGGGAGGTAGGTGATGAATTGGTGCAAATGTGTCCTTTTCTTGTCCTTCTCTTTTCCTTCTTGACCCACAACCCTTTCTGAAAGGGTGAAAGGACAAGTAGAGTTATTTGATGCATGGTACAGTAGTTAGACCAGGCCTAGAGAACCCTGGGCTTCCAGTGTCTTCAGACAAGACAGATACTAGATCACTGAAACAGGTATTTGCTCAACTATGTGTAGCACAAACAAAACAAAATGTTTGGATTCTCTATAATGGAATTTTTTTTACATCACTCTGTCTTTTTTTTGGGGTTTTTTAAATTTGCTTTTCTGAAAACTAATTTGTAACTTCACAGCAGTGATAGCAAAATGGCAAACAAGTGCATCTAGGACAGGATGGTGATGCTCCTTTTCAGTGTTTATTATATTTAAATAGTAGGAAGCTATCCAGGGCACTTAGAACAGTACTATTTAGAGTAGCATGTGCTATCGCATCAGCAGTGACCAAGGTTTGCTGAGGAATGTGTGTCTGTAATTATGATAAACTCCATGTCCAGAGAAGCCTACTGCATAGCAGTGCTTCTCTGTGCAAAGCATTTTCAGAAGTTATTGGATTTCCCCTTTTGTATAAGGCTCTCACTGTGCATGAAGTTTTAGACAAAAAACCTTCACTTGCATGTAAATAAATTCATAAATAATCTTTATTTGCATAGTAAATTTAACAGTATTAACTGAGTTAATTTCCCAAAAAAGACTTTTTGTAGTTTTGGAATTTATTTTACACTCTTAGCACGATAACTTCTAGAATGGGGACATGAGGAACATGAGAACATGAGGACATAAATCAATATTCAAGTTCTAAAAATCAGTAGTGCTGGCATGAACTGATATCTGTAGCTGATAGGCATGTGTATGTTTGGGTATCTCCTCCAAATATATCACGAAGGCTGGATTTTATGTCCATGCAAACAGCAAACCTGTAACTGTCTAAAATGCACTGAGACTTAAATCCAAAGAGCTTCATTTCAATACATTAATGTCATTTCTGTATATAGATATTGCACAAGTTGTCAGGATCTATCTTGTGAATTTGTTGTTTGAATGAAGCATGGGTAGGCTTCCTTTAAAGTTACAATACAGTGCATGGAATCAGGATTTTTTTTCATATTCTTAACTAAGCCACATGCTTTGAAGCAAAAAGAGAAGTTACCTTCTGTAAAAGTATGTATAGTAATCTTTATCAGTAGACTTTATTTTTATGATTGTAAAACATTTAAAATACATCTCACAGCTCTGTGTCCCTGCAATGCAAGTGTGGTTCAAGTATGAATCTGTTTAAGGCTTTAAACATATAATAGTTGGTCTGCTTTTTAAAAAAAAGTTTTAAAAGTGGGCATAAATGGATTTTCTATATATTCTCAATACTGCTGCTATGACCAAGAAGGGTATTTTGCATTCAGAGTCATTGCTTTGCAGTATGTAAATGTGCTGGCCCCAAGCCTACCCAGAGATGCTCAGCACAGGCAGCCCTCTCTGTGGAGAAGGTTCTTGACGGCACCCTAACTTTTAAAAGCTGTGATGCCTCTTGTGCTTATACTCTTCAAGCAGACAGATTGTTCTACACACTGTGGATGCTTGCAGTACTAGGATGGGATGCTCACCCAAGGACTGGATCTCCTTCCAGGCAACGTCTTCTGCCCCATGGGAGGGGATCCAAGATTCTCATTTTTTTATCAAGAAAGGCTTTTTCTTCTGAAAGTTTGTTATGACTGTTTGAAGTGCTTAAAAATCTGGAGCTAAATCATCTCAAAGTGTAATGGCAAATGCTGCAGCCTGCTTCGGTAGTGGAATATTGCAATTTTGCTGTCTGTAACCTCAACTGTAAGGTTTGAGTGAGCCATCCTCTATGTTTCATGTAGAGACATAGCTAAACTTCTGAATTGTTTCAGCCTGCTACCCTTGCTTTAGAGGAAATCTGTAGAACTACTAAGGAGAAGGAGCAAAATACATCAAATAGGAACAGAGATATCTAGCTTGTTAAATTGCTAATCATGTTGCTTTGAGAAGGGTGCTTAAAAAATACTGACAAAGGGCAGATGGATGAGCAGGTTCAATGCCGTCTGAAATTAATGCAGAGCGCATGCTGGGGATAATAGGAGATATTAAAGAGCTGGAGAACATGCTACAACTTAAAAATCTTTCCCTGATCCCTACACATAAAGGCAAGCTGAGGGTTTTTCCTTTGCAGTCTTTGTACAAGTCATACATGTCAAATGTTTAACTAAAGCCACTTTCTTGCCTATTTTTTGTAATCCTAACATGCTCTTGCCTTGTTTCCCTTTTTTTTTCTTTTTTTGTAGCATCATACATGTTGCAAACTGCAGAAAGGTAGATTATCTGCCAAAAGTTTAGACTTGTTTTTCCTTATCTTTCTAAAGACATTTCATAATCACAATGTGGCCAACCAGACAAACCTACCATACAGAAGATCTTAAGAAAAACTGTCTTCCTAGGTAATTAAATGTGACAACAAAAGCTCTACAATAGAGAACCCATTTTGTGGAAATTCTTTGAGGAGCAAGCTTAAAGATCTTTGTGTGCAGGTCCAGTGAAGTATATTTTAGAGGTTGTGGTGGTCTGTAATCCTGCTGATCCATGCTAAGAATGGCTCATAAAATGGTTTCAGCAAAAGCTCAGAGATGTCACTGTGAAATACATAGAGATGGCAGAGAACTAGGGAGTTCCATGAAGCTGTGGCCTCTCATGTTATTCACGTCCTTCCATTGCAGAGGTCACTTGCACATTAAGCATGCAGCAGCAGCAGCAGAAAGGTTTTGGAGGCAGGAGGGAGGTTTGAGCAACACTACATGTTAGTACTGCAGGACATCCCAAATTCATCTTCTGCTGCAGCAGTAAGTAGGAAAGTGTCAGGAAGTCTTTGACTGCTTGGTGTGGAATGGGGATCTCCATTTCCACAGTGGCACTATGGCTTGTCCTTGTAAAGTGTGTTTTATTTGGCAGGCTATTGTCAAAGGAAATTCATAATAGCCCCTTGTTCCTGCTGCAGCTTCTAAGAGAGGATGTGCTTGACCCTTAGACAAATCCGATTGTGTAGCACTTTGTCCTGTTGAGAGATGCACATATGAAAGTAGAAGGATGTAGCACATGATACTGTACAGTAACTTCTCCGTATATCCTTCATTATTAAAGATTTAAATCCCATTTAGTAAAATAACTAAGTTTTATTGTCCGGTCTATTCATGGTGGTAAATTTAAAACATGACTAATATCAAAGACAGCTACCAGAGCACTTTTTTCACAGGTATTCATGGTGTACTCTGATTCTGCAACATATGTGTTGAGTACCTATCCATGCAATCTGTAAAATCCATAAAAATAATTGCGATATCATAAACACTACTTGATTAAATTAAAAATTAGGCTTTCTTTCCTCACTGAAGATGTTTGGAGACTGAGTTATAAAGACTATTTGAGATTTGCATCAAGGTGTCAGTTCATTTAGGTTTTGCACTTTTGCGGAAAAAATGAGAATTATAGACTACAGTCGTCAGAGTAGCTGTGTATGAATAGAGCTCAGGTTGATGCAGGAGAGAGCAGGATATTGCCTAGCTGATTCCTGCCATATTCTGCAAAAGATAAACCCTTAATCGGATCCTTTATTAGCATAAAGTGTGGAGAAAATGGCTTATGCCAGGGATTACTTAGTAAAGGTAGTTAGTGGGAGAAATTATGCATTGAAGAAAATACACAGTCCCTCAAATTAATCTTTGAAATACATGAAGTTTGAGTCTCCTCTCTCTTAACACTGGGATAATTGAAGAATAATTCCATTTCAGTGATTTAGGGCACTGGCGTAGTTGGAGAGGAAATTGAGTTTGCCTGCTCTCCCAGGATTTTGAAAGTTGTACATTTTTAAGGCAGAAATGTTTATCCTTAAAATTTTTACTTGTACATTTAGAGGAAGAAATGTGATCCTGTGTCACAGAGTAGAAGAACCCTTTGTCACATGATCTCCACCTGTTTAAGTCCAGACTGGAGTCTTTATGCCTTTGCGGGGGTTCAGTGCTGGCTGGCTTAACTTTGCTGCTGGCTTTAGTATTTGCAATGTTTAAAAAGCCAAACTGGATAATATGTATTAATTGTTTGGTGAATCTCTGAAATAAAGCTTTGTTTATGTTGTCACTTTTACAACATTAAATTCTTCTTCTGTGAATATTAAAATGTCAGTTATTGCATTATTGTAGGAAGGCAGAACAGAATTCCTACTGAATTTGAAAGTCTGTTCTTTAGTTTTTTAGCGGCCTTTTCTAGCATTCTATTGTTTAGATTCAGACAACGTCTTCACATGTAGTTATGTTGTCAATACGGTTAGTTGACCAAAATGTTTTTCTGTCTGCCCTGTAGGTCTTTGTTTCTAGCAAACCCTGATCATATTTCTTTTCTAGTGATTTCTACATGCAACTTAAGTGTAAGTAAGAAAGTGCGTTCCACTGGTGGCCCAAGATGTCATACACACCAGTAACATTCAAAACCAGAAGAGACGTGCTAGATTTCCTTACAATTTTTCTGTTAGTTATATACTCTAGGAGAACATATCTGAGGAGGAAAATCCAGGAGGTGTGCTGAAGTAAGCATTCATTATAACTTCTGGTCAGAAAGTTATTGCACTGTCATTACTACAGACAATAGAATCTGCATGTGAATTCTTGATGAATATCTACCATTTTATGAAAGCAGGTTGTTGATGACAACTTCCATGTGAGCCATCTTTGTGTGCTTGGCGAATTTCAGCCTTGTGGTTGTTGGAGTTAGCACATTAATCCCTGCTGCCAGATATCTTCTAACAAAGAGGTAATCCTCTGGTGTAACTCAGTGTTCACTATTCTGGTCTCAAGAGGAGAATTACATCAAACAAAAAGCATTTCCTTGCTTCTCCCCACACTACTGGGCAGAGAACAACATGGTTCATGTATGGAAATTCACATTTTTTTGAGGAAATTATGTATGCAATGCGCACGTGAGTGTCCTCTCTGTTTAAAGACTGTTGAAATTGTTTACTCATTTTTAAATTCTTGTCTCTTTTTGTCTTTCTTGACAGCGTTGGATTGGTGCTTATTTACACTGGGGTTTATTCACACACTGTTGTGAGGCTTTTTATACCGTGACATTGCTGGAAATGGGAGGCAAACATTGAAAAAAAATTTTAATTGTTTTTACATATTAGCACCAAAGAATGTGATCTCTCCCTGTAGCCAGTTTTTTGCTGGCATAGAGTTGCTAAATGCATACTGGTGACTAGAATGAAATTTGGCTCTGCTTGATCCTTGAAAAAAATTCCTGGCTGCACGATCAGTCATGGATTGAGCCACGTGTGCTCCTCAGATGTGCTCACCCCTTAATCTCTGGCTTAGCTCTGAATCCATCACTGAGTGTAGACTTGTGCCGTGCTGTAGTGCTGGCTGGGATGGGTCTACAGTCTAGCTGGGTCAAGTGTGGACAGTCTAGAGCAGATGGCCGGGGCTCTGCTCATCCACAGCTGATTTTGGGTGGTTTTAACGTGAGCTGAGGCCAGGCTAACCTCTGTGACTGTGATGGAAGTGCACAGTGTGCTTGTGCTCTATTCTTAAACAATCTCTTTGACATTTCAGGATAGACTTTGTGATCTCACACACTTGGAAATATCTCTGTAAGCCAGTGCTTTCTGGCAAAGATTCTGAATGTAACTTGTGTGGAGTTTTGTATTTTGAATATGTCTGGAGCATATGTGGGATCAATGAGCAGGGATTCAGACTTGAAAAAAAATTCCACATAAAAAGCCAAGTTAGGATATAGTTCAACTTCCTGTAAAGGCAGTGATAACCATTTGAAGTGTACAAAAAGAATGAGGACATTTGGGAAAACATGTTTTTCTCGGTAGAGACGTTAATAACCATTGTAACAGTGTTATTTACCTCCTGCTGCTTGACTGGAAAGAGCAAATTGTGAGTGTGATTTCAGAATTAATCATTTTCTTCAAAGCCAGACTGATTCAAAGCTCTAAGCAAATTACTGGGTTTATTGTTAAAAATGCTCACATCACAGAATAGGTGATTATTTTTATCCCATAGTTCTCAAAACAGAAAGAGAAAATAGCTGCTGGTTTTTTATCTAAGGTGAGGTTGAAAGGAAGAGAGAAATTAGATTGGGGGTTTGTTAGCTTATGGTGGGGGATATTTTGGAATGAAACATCTAGTTTAGATGTCATTTCGTATGCCATACATGGAAAAGAAGAGACTAATTTACTTCAACTGACATATGGAGGGCAGCTCTGTCATAGAGCAGGTCCCCTGTGATGCTTAATTTTCACTCTTTCCTGTATCCTCTTGGATGCAATTCATCACTTTGTGCTGGATACAGTTTTAAAAAGAATGCACAGAGACTTCCACAAAGTGCCAGATGGAAATATTTCAGAGATTTCAGAGTAATACCTCTGACACTGATCATCTAAAGCAGGAGAGAATATTTCAGAGACATGTGATGTCCAAGATGGGAGTTTCTGCATAGAAGAAAGGAAAGAAGCAGTAGAAATCCAAGAGGATTATCTTGGATGGGAATAACAGGTGCATTATAGGGAAGGGACATTTTTTTCAAAATACTTTTCTGAAAATCCCAAAACAAAAATTAAAAATTCCCAGCTCTAAATCTGATTGAATTTTTCGACCCTATTTCCTTCCTAGAATGCTTTATTTTGTATGTATATCCCTTACTGCATAGGCATTTTCATTGTCTCTTTAAAGGGGTGCTTAAAATACAAATTTGTGAATCCAACTACAGCGCCCAAAATTGCCTCTTACCCGAAAGCCACTCAGCTGCTTTCTTAAAAAAAAACAACCCAAAACGCAAAGTTTTCTCAAAAGCAAACAAAAGTGTTTCCTCTGGAAGCTATCCAAAAAACCCATCCTCCTTCTGGAAAGTACCACCTGTTCATATTGGCTGATTTTTTTGAGGTATATTCCATAAAACTTGGGTTATGAAAGTCAATGCTCTCATGAGAGGTGAAGGAAAAGGAGAGTGGATTTTCTTTCGTCTTTGTTTTCTGGTATTTTTTTCCCAGCTGCCTAGAAAGCAGTAAGTTTTCCTTAGTAAGACAAGAGACAGAGTGTCTTGGCATCTAACTAGCAGAACAGACAGAGCTGGTCTAATATCTACCAGAGACTGGTACTGCCAGAATGTCTGAGCTCCAGGCGATACAGCTCCACAGTAAAAGACCAGCTCCAGAAGCAGGGCACACCTAACTGTGTAAGGAGGAAGTCACTTGAGCTTGCTTATGGTTGTACAGTTCTTTATACCCTTCAGAGCTACATCAAATGCTACAAATTGACTGTACTGTGGGGAGAATATGAGAGCCTGACCTGCAGTCTGCAGGAGAAAATGCAGCCATTTGGTTGACAGTGAAGTTAATAGAGTGAGAGCTTTTTTTGGCTGGGTTTCAGTGTTAATATTGCATAACCTTCTCAGAATATTTCCTGAATTTTCATTAGGAGTCACATTTTTCAGCACAAGTGTCTTTGAGTTCTGTTTCAAGTGGTAATCTGGTCAATCAAAACTTCAGCAGCACCTGTTGATTAGTCACTGCCCTCATTCACACATCTTGTGAAAGAAACACAAATACTTACGATGATTTCCTGAAGAATAGAATTCAAGGCAGAGAGCAGTAAGATTCAGAGCTGTCAAGCCAATCTGAAGTTCTCTGGTGAGAGGTGCCTTTTCCCTATGTATTTTCCCTGCTTTAGAAAACATCACTTGAATGTTTTTAAAATTTGTGTGTGTAGGTGCACAGAATTAAGAATATGAAGTGCAATATGAATGAGTGCAAAAGCTTCAAGGAGTAGTTGCTTTGATTAATTCCTTCATTGTTTGTGCCTCACACATTTTAGCACATCTAGTATATAGATCATATGTATCATATAACCATAATGTGTAAATCAAAGGCAGGGGCTTTTCCTGACTTATATTAGCTTTTTACTATGACTCTGTGTAGTTTTGAATGGCAAGGATTTAGTCTGAACTAGTTTTTTACACTTCTGAATCAAGAATGTCTTCATGTCTGCACAGGTTTTGTCAGTAAATATCTGGTGTGTCTTCTGGGACTGGGTTTCTTTTCAAGGGGATTAATCACAGACTTAATGTGAGTCCCCAGTCAGTCACTGTAGATAACTCCACTGAGTCTGGTAGGCATTAGTTCAAACCTTTTAAGAATTCTGCAGTACTTTAAGTGGAGAGTGCTCCTGCCCTAAGTGACACTGAATATATAAATGAATAATGTAAAAAGAGTAAAGCAACCCACCTGAAAAAATATGCTAGGTGAAAGGTAAATGTCCTTAACTCCTTTCTGTTTCCTTTTGCTGAAAGCTTGTCCACCAGGAACGTACAAGCCTGAAGGTTCACCAGGTGGAATCAGCACTTGCATCTCATGTCCTGATGAGAATCATACTTCTCCACCAGGAAGTACCTCCCTTGAGGACTGTACATGCCAGGAGGGGTATCATGCTGTAGGACAAACCTGTGAAGGTAAGTGTTTCCATCCAGGAGCAGAATACCCCTGGAATGCACAATGCAGTGCTGGGACAGGTTTTTTTGTGTGGTTTTGGGCTGTGAGGGACATGTCAAATTGCATACAAGATTTTCTCTGTCGTTCCAAACCAGCAAAAATGCCAAGGTGCAAGCTGAGTTGGAAATTTTAAAAGATTGTTTTCCTTGTGGCCCATGGAACTCCAGCTAGTGACCACTTTGTTGTGGCTGTTTAATTATTTAGTTGTTCACTGCCCTGAACTGAAGCCCCCTGAAAATGGTCACTTTGTCCAGAATGTCTGCAACAATTACTTTAATGCTGCCTGTGGAATCCGATGCAAAGCAGGATTTGATCTTGTGGGAAGCAGCATCCGACTTTGTCAACCAAATGGGCAGTGGTCTGGATCAGAGGCTATTTGCAGAGGTACGTGTTTGAAAAGTATTTTTTCTGTTGTTCCTTCCATACAGTGGTGTTCTCTACTCACTACCTGGCTGGGTGTGCAGATCTGATCCTGTTAGTCCTTGTGTGAACGAAAGTTCCAAAGGTTGGCTGCCAACCCAATCACTCTGTTCCCCTCCTTTCTAAAATGGAAGGAGGACTTCTACAATAGAAAAAGCAGAGCAAGTGTTACTAGGCAGACAACCTTTTGCAAGTGAATATACAGTCTCCTTCCTTAAATCTCTCTTTACCGCTCTCCACCTAATTTCTATGAGTTTTGTATCTACATCGTGTAAATCCAGTGAACCTACCAAGTATTTAAATATGTAACAAGACCTTGCCACATGGCAGTTTTAGAACATCCACCAGACCCTCAGCATAGAGGGGCATTGGTGCAGGGAAACATTAGCCAAGGAAGAATTCCATTTTGCTTTCTTGCAATTTCTTCTTACCAAAAATAGGAAAGCCTAGGACTTGAGCAGGGTCTTCAGAAGAATTTTGAGTGGAATTTCAATGACAATATCCTAGAAGTTCACTATAAAAGAATGTCAGCCAGAAAAAAACAGATGTGAAAGGGAGGAGATACAAGAAACAGCATCCTGAAAAACATTATTTTTGGATTTTCTGATAGGAACAGAGATTTGTTTTGCTATTATTTGTCTCTGCCTGAAGTTGGGTTTTTGATCATTTAGAATGAAAACTGCAATTCCATGTCTGTATTTCTGTCTTGTATGTCTTACAAGGACAGAAGGAAAAAGAATAAACCAGGTAGAAGCCCTTATCTCCTCAACAGCCACAAGACGCAGTTCAGCACATTTAACTTGATTTGAATGCCCTTGACATTAGTGTGCTGCACTGGAAACTAGTAAATAAAAAGCCATCAGCTCATTCTGTAACTCTTGCCCTGGCCTTATGTTCAGGGAAGGCAGGATTGATCTTTGGAAGCATTAGCACTTCATGACAATACAGCAAACACTGCAGCCCTGAAAGAAACAGCAACTTATGGTTCTGGAAGGAGGAATCTGAGCTCGAGATCAGCCTCTTCGGACATTTTTCCTATAGCAGTTTATTTCTGCTTAGATTTACAGGACCTTTCTTCAAATAATCCTGGAAATCTTTGGTTTCCTTTTTAGCTTCCAGTGACAAGAGGCTGGAGGATGGAGAAGCTTTCTATAAAATAAATTGCTGACCAGTAACATGAGGGTATCTTGAGTAGCAGGACTTGGAGCTGTGGACTTTCCAGCAGTCAAAACATAGACTGAAGATGCATGCTGCTTCAGGCAGACTGGGATATTGGGAAAGGGCACCCACTGTCAAAGCTTCTGTCACACAGGATCCCCTTGTGCAAAAAATCTGGGAAAAGCTGCAGTCAGCCACAAAGAAGGGATCCTTCATCTTCTCTTTCATGGAGAAGTGGAAGATTCTAGTACTTGAAAATCTTGCTGGAGCATTTAAAGGAATTCACCTATTTGGTGTTGGGGTGTGATCTTTCTTTAACAGGGAATTTGGAAGGTGGGGATAAAGTCTGCATTGAGATACTGTCTTGATATACAGCTAATATCCTTTGAAGCATTGGAAGGATATATTTTTGCTTTTTTTGCGCCGTTGTCCATCATACTGAAGACTTCCAATTTAAAAAAAATTTTAAAAATTTAAAATCCCACTGTTACATGTGCTGGATCTGCTAGTCTTGATTCACTCAGACTATGAAAGGGAGAAAGATCAAAGGCATGGTTTATAGCTGTCTTGTTAATCCCAGGAGTATTTTATCACATAAATTAGGAAGGGAGAGTGAAAGAAAATCCCTTTGCACTGCTTTGGATTTTGACATTAAATACCCCTCAGTTCTTTTGCTAGCTAAAATCTGCTGTGCTATTAAAAAGTGATTAATGCAGTCATATATCATGCAGTTAACAGTGACCCAGGAAAAAAACAACCGCAAACCATATATTTAATCCAGAAAAATTTATTATGAAAAACCCCAGAGCAACTCTTATTGTTGTTGCTGTTTTCACTGGCTTTATGGAAATGTTTCTTGGTCATGGAAAATGTGTTACTGATAAGAGGATGGGTTGGTATTTAATAGTTGGAACCATGACTGAGGTAACATGGGCTCAGTTACAGCTTTCTGCCAGAGCCATGCTGAGACACTAAGTGTGAGCACTGAAACACTTGAGGAGGCAAGAGCACTAAAGCTGTGTAGTCCTTCCAGAAGAAATGTCAAGAAAGCAGGTAGTGAAGGGACTGCCTTCTCTGTAGTCACATTGACATTCCCAAGAGCCTCCTCAGCACTCTTAATTCATTCAGGCTTCCTAAGTAGTAGAGTTTGGTAGACTTTGCCTCTTTTTACTGCAGATTGGGTATTTCTTCTTCTGCAGATACCTTAAGAGAGCAAGCCTACTTTCTTGTGTATAAAAGATGTGAGATTCAGTTGTGAATATGTTTGTCTTACTCCCCCTACTAGAGTTAAGATACAGCATATTACAAAGCTGCTCTAAAGCTCAGAGTGCCTCCCACAAAAAGATCGTTTTAAAATACACTTCCTAAAGAATGCCTGTGTATATGCAAGCACAAGAGTAGTAATACTTTCAGAGAGTAAATGTGAGACAGTGGTAGTATAAAGATATATTAGCTACATCTGGATGGCTTATTTTCCTTTTTCTTATCCCACATACATAGGTTTTGCTACAGGCTTTTTTTCCCTAGATGCCACCATAGTTGTTTAAAAAAAAAAAAAAAAAGACATTATTTAGCATGTGTTGTTTGTAGCTTTCAGAAGCTGTGTAGTTACTGGCATTTATGGAGCTGGCTTTCATTTGAAGGAGCACTCAGGCTACATGCCCATTAATTAGTTTGGGGTGTCTAGTGGTGTCTTCTTGTGTGCAGAGTAAAAATTACTGGAGAAAGGAGAGGTTGCCAAGTTGGTTTCCCTTTGAGTGCATTTGTAGAGGAGATCATGTTTTGCCTCCTACCTGGCAGCACCAAGATTAGGTTAGTTGGTAAAATCAGCTTCCCAAATCACAGCAGAGAAGCTGTCCAGCTCTCTGAAGCCGCTCATCACCAGAGGTTGCCCTCCTGCCAGCAAGGTAAACAGAAGCTGTGTAAAACAATCAAATGAGAACAGATTTCCTCCTGTGAGGAAGGGATTAGAAGCTGGGGGAGCTGGACCTGTTTAACCTGGAGAAGACTGAGAGGGGATCCTATCAATGTATGTAAGTATCTGAAGAGGAGGGAGCCAGGCTCTTCTTGGTGGTGCCAAACAATAGAACGAGAGGCAATGGGCAGGAACTGATGCACAGCAAGTTCCACCTGAGTATGAGAAAGAACTTCTTTACAGTGAGAGTGGCTTGAGCACTGGAACAGGCTGCCCAGAGAGGTTGTGGAGTCTCCTTCAATAGAGATACTCAAAGCTGTCTGGACACAGCCCTGTGTAACATGCTGTAACATGACCAATGTAGAGCAGAGAGGCTGGATTATATACGCTCCAGCATGCCCTTCAAACCTTAGCCATTCTGTGAGTTTAGGGAAATGCAGTCTTCTTGGTTATATTTTCGAGCAATCACACCATTTGCCCTTACGTGTTTTTATCCCTCTTTTGAACATCCTTAACAGTATCTGCGAACTTCAGCTGAGATCAGTTTTCAATCAGAGTTTTCCACTCATTTTGGAAAGTCAGTAGCTGGTTATTGGTGTATCATCATCATCACATACTCATGTCCAGACAATAGATGTGTACAGCTTAGCTATTTGAGGGACCCAAAGGCCAGACAGTGTGTATGTAGTTCAGAGTTTTGTCTGGAGGGGATCAAGGTTAAAAATAATGGAGCATGAGATCCTACCTGAAAAGAATCTGCACTGAAAAGGCAGTACAAAAGAAAGAGGTCCTACTATAAATTCTTGAGGTTATGGCATTGAAACAAAGAACATAAATCCAGGTCATACCAGTGCTACTTTTTTCTTACTGCGATCAATCATCTCTTTGAGATCAGTCTTAATTATAGAGTAGTTTTGTGCTAGATTGCAGCATCAGAATTCAGTAGTAAAACCATAAGACAATCCAAGGATCACTCTTCACTTCCCTGCTTCCATTTCTGCATACACATCCTGCACAGGACTGCATTCTCCTTGGAATCACACTGCTTTCAATGTTTGCAAGACATTACAGGAGAAAAGCCTCTGTGCTGAGCAGCAGCCAGGAGTGTCTCCATGCCTGACACCTGAAAGGGTCTCTTTTGTCTCAGCAACAGCCTGATTTGTTCCTTTTCATCTCTCATGGACCTGGTATACAAGCCATATAAATTCCTTCCTCCTCTCTGTCTCCTCCAGCATGCTGAGCATCATCTTTTCTGATTTGCTGAGGCTTACATGTGTCTGTGTTCTGTGAATGCAGTCCAGAGTGCCTGAGAACATTCCTGTGTACCAGGACAATGTCATCTGACCTGTTCATAAGCTCTTAGCCTGTTCCCTGGCGTGTACTCAGCCCATACCAGCCTGCCAGCTGGAAATCCCCCAAAGAATTCTCAGATATTGTTGGAAACTAGAAACTCCCAAGGACAGACACTTTTCCACAGGATTCCATTGGCCCACAGCTGTCCTGTTTCGAAGGCTGATAGGCATTACCAGCTCAGGCCTCTCACTGTGTGCCAGATGCACAGTTAGTTTGTTAGCTTGGACTTAAGTCAGTACTTAGGTGAACTTGGAAGTGTGTGCCCAGCCTCATCCATTTTATGTAAGATTGTTTTGAGAAGAGGAAGGTATCAAGCCTTTGAAAAAATCCACTCTGTACTAGATCTATTCCCTAAATCCGTACAAAATACTGTAACTAATGTACAAGGCAGTATCTCTCCCACCCCTGAAAAACTGGGCAAAGTAACTCCACTGATACTCAGTGCTGAGAGTGAACTGGTGTTTTTCTCCCTTTGCAGTTCGAACATGTCCCAGACTTCGATCTCCTCAAAATGGACAAATTAATTGTTCAACAGCTGATATTTCCTATAAGACAGTATGTTTTGTGACCTGCAATGAGGGCTATGAAATTGAAGGAAACAGCAAACTCACCTGCCAGGGAACCTCTCAGTGGGATTCAAAGGAGCCAGAGTGTGTGGGTAGGTATCTGATCTAACTCTCTCTGTTCATGTTAAGAGTACACCCTTTTCTGACATGCTGTCACAGATGAGAAATTCTCCATATTTTGATAACTGGAGAAGCTAAGATACTAATGAGAATTTATCTGTGGATGTTTTATACTGGTCTTAGAAACTGGGGAGGGGCAAAGGAATTTGTAAATGGAGAAAGTGGACAGTTTGTAATTTAAATGTGGCATGGACTGCTGATTTCACAACCGTGAAAGCTTGTTGTATCTCATTAGTGTCAGACACTGTCACACAGTGTGTTACAAGAAACATAGAAGCAGTAGGTCTATACTAGGGACTGAATATGAACAACCAGTAGTTTGAGTTACCATCATAAAGCTAAAGTTGATCTGCAGGCAAGGACTAGCTTGTGCTACCCAGGCCCTGGGTAAACCACCCGAGTAAATGTGCAGCAGTTGTCACTTTTGCTGGACTCACAGCAAGGAAATAAGAGATTACACAAGTTAGGAACTAAGTACCTCTGAGTCAGGATTCAGGGGTCACACCAGATGTGCAGGGATAGCTAGGCAGTACTTCGGTTCCAGAAATAAAGGACTGTATATTTCAGAATTATCCATTTAGGACTGGTGACAGGTATTGAATTAACTTTGAAAAGTAAGATGATGAAATATAGTTGAAACATTTTCAAGCATAGACTGAAGGAAAAAAACAAAAAGCACAAGTCTAAAGTCCAGCAGTTCAGAAGCTGATGCAGTGCTGACTAAAGTCAGGGTGAAGTATATGTCACCTGAATCCAGTAAATGCAATGGCAGTTGGCTGACTTCACTTGAGCCTGTGACTATTTCTTTACTGTTTTATTGCAGTCTTAAAAATGTGGACTTTGTGTGAGACAAGCATAAATTTCTTACTGTAAGTACATTCTCTAAAATGATGAAAATAATCCACAAGAATTAATTTAACAAGACAGTTTGCTAAGAGATCCTAATCTTTCTTCTGTTAAAATCAGTGGAAAAACTTCAATTAACTTCAAAAGGAAGGGACCCTGAAATCCAGTTGGAATATTATAATTAGAAGATTAACCATATTCATCAGTTGAATTCATCCTTCCTGGCTTAGCATTTTGATTAATGAAATCCAGCTCTACTCTGTATCAGAAGATTTCTTCACACCATGCAGTATTGCCTTCATCCCTGGATAACCCATGGCAATATCTTATTTTTGCTGAGTCTGAAAAACCTAGTGAGAAAGCTACCTTTGATTGTCAGAAAGGAAAGAGTGTTAGCTGGGAAGCATCTCTGCTGCTTCTTGTTGCGACGGGTGTTTAGAAGAAGTGTGCTGAAATTCTGGTTCAATATAAATGTGTGGAGTTTTATTCAGGTAAGGATGTATATCAGAAGACTGATATCGTATCCTCCTCAGAAGCTACCCTTTGTACCCATTTTCTGAATTATCATCATTGTCATGGAGGTATTGTCTTTTTATTTTTAGTCCAAATAGCTCCTAATAACTATTTACCATTTGCTATATAAAAAGTGTTGGAAATCCTGCTGTATTTAGGCTTTTGTAATTGATAATTTATTAATTTCATATCCTTCTGTTAGAAAACTGGCATTGTCTTCAGTCTGTCACCTTGAAACAGATTTCTTGGACCTCAGGGTATTCTTCTAGCTGGTTTTCTGAATACTTTTCAGTTTGACTGCTCATCAGTGCAAAGTTTTCCATACATGCAAGTTAGTTCACTGAGACTACACCACAGCCATCTGTAACCATTACCGACACTGTACCATAGCATTGCCTGGATTGTTTACAGTCACTTCTGTGGGGTCTGTTGTCATGCATCTCTTTCCAAGAGACTGGAAGGTAATGCAAGCTTGGATATTACATATGTTTTAAATTTTTATCTTTTCCATTAAAGATAATGTTAGCAATGAGCTACTTTTGAGTAGGCTACATATATTTTATAGATGGCTAACAAACAAGATACCTGCTGAAAAGGGAAGCTTTGTCATTTATCCAGTTTGGGGGAAATAAAAAAAACCAGAAAACCCCCACAGTCATGTTCTTGTGTTTCCTACCCATTGGCAAAAGTTTAATATCAATCACTTTAAAATTAATGAATTTTGCAAGATGCTTTTCTCCTTTCTTTGTTCAAGGTTTAGTGAAATAAAAATACAAATTACATCCACGGTGTTGATGCCATCTAGCGTTGAAAGAATTACTGTTTCTCACTTCTGATTGCAGCTGGCCAGTTTTTTTCCCTGAAACAGTTTTGAAGGGATTGAAGGAAAGAGGCATGATTTGCTTTGTAATCTTCTTATATGTCAAGTTCCTTTTGATGTTAAGAATTATAATACAGTTTTATGTTTCATCACAGGTGGTTGCAGGTGAAAGCAGGTTCTTGTCTCTCCTTAGAAATACATTATCTCTATTAATTCCCTATCTATATGACTAATGTCATGTATATCCCTCTACCCTTAATGAATTTCAGGCTTTTGGATCAGCTTGATCAAATTCTGGAATTGAACACAGATAAAAAAATCTAAGCAACACTGTTACCGTTGCTTTTTCTGGTAAAAATCTGTCCTACTTAGAAGAAAGTCCCTTGGGCTAGATATACCAGATTTTATCCTGAGTTTTTGTCAGACATTTCAGGATTGTGCTCTACTTGGATTTTTCTGGTATAGCTGGACATGTCTCAAGCAAGAGGCCCAGCTGGTTTTGCTTCCCGAAGAGCTGCAATTTTCTCTGCTTTTCGTGCTTACATGTTTCACAGTTTCTCTACTTGTTCCCAGAGTAATATACATTTTAATGCTTTTAGCTTGTCTCTTCAAATATTGTTTTTAGAAACTGCGATCTTTTTGCTATTTGTCAGTTACCTTCGTGTGGTGAGCAACCAGACTTAGAGTTTGGGGTTTTATTTCCTGATGAAGTTGTTTCACCTTGCAGAGCCAACGGTATCTGCCTGAACGGAACAAATGTGTTAGAAGTGTTTGTGACCTATGTGTCCTGTTGAAATTAAGTGCAATTATTAATTGCTTGGACTTTAAAAACATTTCAGTATTGAGGGTTTAAATTTCAGGAAATACACAGAATGCTTAGAATACTTGAATTAGTTTCATGCATAAGAACCAGTTTTCAGTTAGTTGCTTCTTGTTTTGGGAAAGGAGAGGAGAGAAAAGGAATGTGAAGTGTTTTGAATGTGAATCACTTTTCTGTCGTTAGACCATTGCTATGAGCTCAGTAGAACTTCCCTTCTGTGTGGCTGGGTTGGGTTGTTTTTTGTGTGCTCTTGGTGTAAAGACCTGTCTGATTTCTTCACTGATGAATTATAAAGAGTTACAAGTCTTCTCACTGGCTCTGAATAAGAAAGTATTTTCCTTGTGTCTTTGCCTATTATCTGTTGTAAGAAACAGTATTGAAAGTGTACAAACTGCATTCATGGGACACCTCTTTTTGCCCTCTTTGTTAATGCCTCTATACTTGAAGTAAAAATAACATTTCTACAAACAACAGCTTAGGAGTGAAACGAAGCTTTTGTGAACCTGTTTAAATACATTATGATTTTTTCTTAGATGCAAATGGTCTTCAGGATTTGTAGTGAACCCTAGTAACAAAATAGTTCAAAACTTCCATTTTAAACCTTTAAACAACCATCAACCCTTCCTGATTTTACAGAGCTCAGCTGCTTGCTAAGGTCACTCTGAGTCTTTCCAGCTGTTTTGAACACAGACATGACCAAGTCCAATTTCATTTGGTTTGGAATGCAGTAAACAAAATCACATGTCATATCCCTAACTTATGAAGAGTTCATGACAGAGTATCCTTCTCCTTCTCTCTTCCTTATTTCAAGATAGAGTATAGAAGCTGTAGAAGGCTACAGATACCTCTTCTGTTACCTCTCTTCTGGTATGGTCTAGTTTTTGTAGAAGCAAGGAAATGCAACTGCAGAGCAGCCATGAAAGATGAAGATGTAAATAAAAGTTGAAGAAGAAAAAAAGAAAGGCAAATCCAGAGAATGAGATATAGGGGATCTGCATGAAAATTACCATGTTGCTGTTTCAGTGAAGAGCATGAGCAAGACAGACAATGGAAGACCTGATAAACTGGCTGTTGTTAACTTCATTCAGCAATGAAAGTCAAGTAGCAAAGTTTCATCGGGTCATAATATTTTGGTGCATTCATACCCCTACAGACTCTTGAAAAGACTGTGTATTTTGTATTCCCACTAATTTTCCGTGTGACTTTATTTGCAGGTTTTTTGAGTGTGTACTTTGTGTATGTCAGTTATAAGTCGTGTTCCACTGCTGTCTTGCAGAAAAGCGTTGTCCCATCCTCCAGAAACCAGCAGGTGTGACAGTTCTCCCTCCCAGATGTGGGCTGGAGCCTGCCATTTCTGGGACTACATGCCAGCTGAGCTGTCCCCAGGGATTCATCCTGTCTGGAGCTAGAGAAGAAATAAGGTGCATTTCATTTGGGAGATGGAGTGCAAACATCCAGGAGGCTCTGTGTAAAGGTAGAGACCAGCACAAAATCATGTCTGTGTACACGTGAGTGCAGAATTGAAGGGAAGCACACAGCAAATAACTGAGTAAGGACAGGTTTGAACTGAGGAAAGCACAACTTAAACAGTGTGTAAGAAGTGTTGCCTGTACCTTTATAGCTTGGCTGTCAGATTCACTTGTAGTTTGTAATAAAAATGTGGAGTTCAGAGGTCACTTGAGTGTCATTTTGTAGTGCTCATCATCAACTGCCTCTCCTGGGCTCCATCTCTCAGTTGTTAGGAGGCTGCCCTCTAAAAGGCCTGATGTGCAGGTAAATTTAAAATTTCAAAGTAGAGGTAAAAGCTTGTAGCTTAAAAATATTCAAAGTGGAACTCACACTCCTAGTAAAATAATAATAATACTATCATGGCTGGTTTAACACAAGTTTATGTAAACCCCGTAGTCAGAGCAAAACTGTAAAGGCTGTGTAAGCCCTGGCTGATAGACTATAGAGTAATGTTCATTTCAGTTGTCTTTGAGTGGCTATGGCTGTTGACATGCCCCAAGCAACAGTGCAAAAGAGTTAAGGCCAAAATTGGCTAACACCAAGTGCATTGGCTAACACAGAGTGTAAAGCTGGCAGAAGATGGTGACATGCATCTCAGTACAGCTTTGCCACGTTCACCCACCTCTTCCAGAAGTGTTAGGTTATTTATTCCCTTCCACACATGCATAACTGAACTGGAAGGGGTCTGGCTTTGGATTATGGCAGGATAAAAACAAGAGTTTGTCTGTGAATATGCTCTTCACCTCTTCGTGAACTATTGTGCTCCAAGAATTATTGCTTTCACCTCAAACTGGGGCCCTCGCCAGCCACTGGGTGATGGAGCAGTACAGAAAACAGTTACGGCAGTCACCATGCCAGGTCGCTACAGAAACTGAGGCTTTTTTTCTCTGTGCAGGCCAGGAAGATTTTGTCTCTCTCTTTAAACATGCTGTTTCCCATTTTATGATGTACCACATTGTTTTTCTGAATCTCTTGCGTAAAGCTAGGCCAAGCCACAGTTTTTAATATTTGATGGGATCCCAGCACAAGCTGAAGTGTTTAGATCAAGATAAAACAGCATGGCTTGGGTTCAAGCTTTTGGATATTACCAGTGCATAAACCCCTAATGTAGGAGGAGCTGAGAATCTCTGAAGGTTATTCTTTTTGAGTAAAAATGAACAGTTGTATTTCAATTGCTTTCATTCTCGTTACTATCTTTCTCTGTTTTGCTGCCAACATATTTGGCTAGTTCAAAAGAGCCATTTTCTTTATGATTTATTTATTATTAGCCCTTTCAGAGAATTTCACTTTTAAATGGAATTTGCCCCAGCCTGAAGGCTGTGGTCAAGGGAGTGTGAACCATAACTGGTAGTTATTTATAAGAGTACATTTCTAATAAAATTTACATTTGAATGATTTCAAAGGAAGGCAAAATCACGTGTATTTATTGCTTTGTATTCTTGATTATATAATTTAATTGCCCAAGTTATGTCTTTACTGGTACTGTTTCATAATAAAAATATGAGTGATATCAGTTCAGATATTGTTTTAAAGCCTCTTGGGCATAGGTGAGTTCAGAGCCAAATGTGTCCTTGTCGTACGAGTCTAGAGACCATTTATCAAGCAACACCACAGCAATAAAATGACCTGACCACAAATGTTTTGGGAGGCCCTGTGCCAGGGAACTGAAGTAGTACTTCAAGTTCGTCAGAGAAACTTGAGATGTAAATGTTGATAGTGGTGTTACCCATATTGTACCACCAGTGCTCTGGAAACATCTGGCATTGTCACATGTCACAAGAAGACTCCATTTGTTCTACATAATACCTTATAACAGGAGTTTGTTAAGGAACATTTCCAGCAACTGCTGCCTGAATTTTGACATTGTTACTCTTAAGTCACTTCCACAGCATGCTCCAGAGAATTTGAGAGTCACTATTGTCTTGTTCCTAGTATATATATGATGTCACAGCTGCTTTCAGGTTTTTTTAAGTCACTGACTATCAGAAACAGGTGTTTTCATCTGTATGTGTCCTTTGTCTAGACAGGGAAAGGACAGAGAGGAAAGGGACAACTAATAAATGAAACAAATTAGTTCTTAGTTATTCCTTGGGCTTTGATTCTTTGTAGAAACCAGAATATCATTGTGCTCAACGATAATAAACCAAAATACAGCAAAAATCAGCCCTTTCCGCAGGAGAATTTGCTAGTCATGTGTGAACATCTTGGCAAGAATTACAAAGGGGCAGAGACAGGAAGTTTACAAAAATATGTACATTTGTATTCCAGGCAGTATGAAAAAGAGTGGTTATAAGAAGTTTCAGTCTAACCATTAGAGAGGTTTTACTTCCATAATACCACATATAAAACTAGATTATCTTTTTCTGGTTTAGATATTGAAGCACCTCAGATCCACTGCCCAGACAATATTGAGGCTGTGACTCTGGAACATCATAACTCTGCTAATATCAGCTGGCAGGTACCAGCAGCTGAGGATAACTCTGGTGACGAGGCAAGTCAAAATCTGTATCTATTTAACTGGAGGCAGTCTTTCTGATTTCAGTTAATTTTATCCTCCACTAGAATTTCTTTCTTCTGATAAGCAGAAGCAAAATCTCCTAGAAAGTTTGTATCTTGAGAATTCAGCATTTTCTGTCTTGATTAGAGTTGTACAGCCACAGAACACTGCATGGAGTTCAGTGCATAAAACCTCATATGGTTAATTTGTGTGGTCAAAAGAAGGAATGTGCTCTTGTTTATAATATGAAGACAGCTGCTTTAAAAATGAACACTTAGAATGTGAAGAAGTTTAATAAACTCTTCTCAGAAGGAAGTAACCAGTTCATTAATCTAAAGGGCTACCAAGTACACGCTGTGATAAATAAAAACTAGTTTCAGCTTCCTGGGTGAGAAAGAGAAACCTGATTTTCCTGTGCAAGGTTCAGAAGTATGGCCGTTGACTACTATGGGTGTCAGAGGCCTGGAAATGGAGTTACCAGGAGCACTTGCTCCAGAGCTGTTTCATAAAGAGCAACATTCCCTACAGGCTCAGGCATGATCAAGTTACAGCAACTGAATGCTTTATCTGGAGTCAGCAGAGGAACAGTGACTCTGTGTGTGCTTTCAATGCAGGAGTTTTTTGCACTAGGAAACTGAGCTATCCCAGTAAAAGAGATTTAAGTTCACACATTTTTTTTCTGTGGCATGGCTATGCTCAGGTACTATACCTCTGCTGACACAGGGTAATTCATTGAACTGTAGAAGCCAAGTACCGTACTGAAGCATCTGTGGTCTGTTGACTCATACACATACCTAGATTCAAACTGGATATATAAGTACTTATGCCCCACAACTGTTGCTGCGTTCCTCTCCCAGCTCTCCTGGCAGCTGGAGAACTGTCTGTGGGCAAAACAGGTTCTAAGCTGATGTAGTGTGCCTTCACTGCCATTTGACAAACAAGGGTCAATCTGGAATTTTCTTAATGCACAGTACTGTAATCTGCACCAGGTCGGGGTCCAGATCCTGACTAGGGAAATCCCTGTTGCTATAAGGAAGGCAGACTTAAGAAGGGACATAGAGCACTCTGTTGTAAAGTCTGTCCTCATTACTTTAAGGGGCTATTTGCATTAAGCATGAACAGGCTTGACATTGAAGGATACAATTCTGTCCACTTTTTGAAACATGAATATCATGATTAGTAGCCAGCTTTGGCTTTTAAATAACAAATGTTTTCCCATAACAGGTCTCAGTTCATGTTTCCCCAGCTTTCATACCACCGTTTCTTCTCCCAATTGGCGAAGTTGACATTACTTACACAGCAACTGATAAGTCTGGCAATGAGGCAAGCTGTACATTCAATGTCAAAGTTATTGGTAAGTGCTGATAAAAATCACTGGGAAGGCTGTTTGTGATGGCTGAAACCTAATTTGTGCAGAAAGAGATTGTGAGTCACCGTGGCATTTATGTGTGCAGTTATAAACCCAGGAGTATTGTAATCTCCATAAAGGCTTTGCTGTTCCTGGGTCACAGTTTGCATATGTGCGGTCACCGCTTGCAATGTTCAATTTGGGGTATATTTTATTCTGCTGTTCTTTCTGACTATCAAGATTTCTCCCCACACTGGTTTATTAAATGCTTTATTGCATTGTCATTTATTGCCTTCATCATAAATCTCTATTTAATTCTTGAAAGACTCCAACAAAGTTTCTAAAGCTCACACACATTACTGATGCAAATCATAATTCAAGTATTTCTGTCAGACAGTTGTGTTATTCAGGAGTCCTGCAGGTAGTCCAAGGTCTGCTCTGTAAAAAGCAAACACTGCAGAAACCATGAGTTCAGCAGAATAATTACTTTTGTCGGTTCACTCAGCATCTCCCTATTGCTGCAACTTCCAAGTGTTCACCTTTGTTGTATGTTCCAGTATGAGCTTAAAGCTGCTGTTTACCTCACTTCTTCTGGTTATAGAAGCCATTTGAGTGTGGCAGTAGTTCAGTAAGATAATGTCATGCCATCCTTTCAAATTCTGCAGATGCAGAACCTCCTGTAGTTGACAGATGCAGATCTCCACCACCCATGCAAGCAGCAGAAAATGGTTACCCAGCGACATGGGAAGAACCAGAATTTTCAGACAATTCAGGTGAGACAGTGCACCCCAAAACGTGCAGGAGAGGGTGGAAGGCTAGAGAACTCCACCTGTTCACCCTTAATCTCTTGGAGTCTGAGATTTTTTGCAGTTCCTTTTATTTATTTATTTTTAAGACTACATAATTTTGAAGGTTTGCTGCCATTTCCTTTCCCATTAGTCAGGGCTGGGTACAAGCAAGACTCTTTTACTTACCAATGCCTTAGATTGTCTTTTAACTCTTCTAGGTGGTCCACTGACTGTCACTAGGAGTCATGCACCCGGAGATCACTTTCCCAAAGGAGAGACAACTGTCCGGTACACAGCTGTGGATCCTTCTGGCAATAACAGGACGTGTGAGATCCACATTGTCATCAAAGGTGTGTTGTCTTCATCTTCCAGGCGAGACCACACGGCATTATTTTAACTGAATATCATAAAGGATGCAAGATTGCTCCCCCTCTTCCTTTAGTTATTCCCATTTTATATTGGAGTACCTTAAAGGCAACCAAAATATTTGTTAGTACCAACAAGTAAATTGTCTAAGACTGAAACAGCACAGCAGTGAATTTGGTTCTATAAATTCAAATTAGGTAAAAAAGCATTGAAATTATGATTCATTAAGCAGTAAAACTTAAAGAAGTGGATCTTTTGGTTTTTTGCAGTGACAGATGCTATGTGAAATGTATTAAATAGGTGTTACTTAAATCTTACTTCAAATCCGTAGTTAAAAGGAAAACTTTCTGCTAATTTTTCTGTAATTACATGCAAATATTACAGCAGATAATAGAACACTCTTTAGATTTTGGGATATGCCTGTCCCTATAGACATACTAGTGCATTTTGTTTATTACATAGACATCTCTTCCCCGCAGTTCACTTTTTCCTTAAAAATCCAAACAATAATTTGGCATATAAAGTATTAAGAAAAAAAAATCTACTTCATATCTGCTTTTCACTTTTTATTTATTAGTTGGACATCTGCATAAAAATATCTGTTAGTCAAGAGAGAATTTAAAATCATGCAGACTGGAATTTTAGTTATAGCTTTCAGGAAAGGTAAGTTGTAAATGGATGTGCTAGTCTCTGGTTTGTTCTAAATCTTAGCAAGCACCAGCCAGTGCTTAGAACGGTTATTGTATCAAGGTCTATACCACCTCAGACTTTTCATGCTTCAGTGTTTGTGACATAACATTTACAGACGTCCACAACCTCCTTCACAGTCGGCCTGAAAAATGAATCGTAACTGAGGTTATGAGGTTATCCTGAGATGAGGAATTCATATGTTGTTGAGATGGTGCAGAATGGATAACGTTTAGTTTCAGAATTCAAGCTGTAACATAGAGTACTAGAATTCATTGTGTAAATTTCGTGTGAAAATTTAGATTGATGTTTTATATTATTTTAGTAAATAGCTTTTAATATATAAAACTTTTTTTTTTGAGTCTTTGTGTTTCTGGTTTTCCAATTGCAATGGCAAAATTTGAGAATTATTTAGCAGTAGCCTGATCCTGACTTTATGGAAGTAGCAAATAATACTTCTACAAACTTCAACAGAGGCAAGATCAAGTCACTATTAGGTGCTTTTGGAAATCCTATCAGTGCCATTTCATGCAGGATCACTTATTTCACCACATTAATCGCTATATAAATCTCTGCATTTTTCCTAGGTTCTCCCTGTGAAGTTTCCTTTGAGCCTGTGAATGGTGATTTTATATGCACGTCAGACGAAGCAGGAGTTAATTGCACATTGCACTGTGTAGAGGGTTACAGCTTTTCGGAAGGATCAAGTGAAAACTACTATTGTGCATATGAAGATGGTCTCTGGAAGCCACCTTATTCTCCAGAGTGGCCTAGCTGCTCTTGTAAGTCTTACTGTTACTAAGATGAATCTGCAACTCATGAAACACTATATTTAATGAGAAAGCAAATGAAAATATTTTAGAAATTCTGACTTCTGTTTATTTATAACAAATATTCTCTCTCCTCTGCCTCTGAATTGTTACAAATATTGTGAAATAATGCTTGGAAGTCTGTAAATGTGTTATTTCAGAAGCTGTCTAAACTACAAAAATAGCAGTGATTTGAATCCCAGGAATCACAAAATAGCAAAGACGGCAAAGCAAACAGGTTAATTGAAGCAGTTTTTTAACAAACACTAACAGTGTCTTTTTAATAGGAATACAACAGTATTTGCAACTTACTGATTGAAATGCATTGTGTGTGCTGTATTTATATATCTAATTACCACCAGATTAGAAGAGTTTATGTGTTTTCTCTGAGATGGACGTATACAAAACTTCAGTGATGGAACTTTCCACCTTTGGCGACATTTCTATAATAAATGTATTAGAACTACATTTGAAGCCAATCTTAGTACCATGTTGCATCCACTTCCATCAGAGTCAATTTCTTGGTTTCAGCATGAAAAGATCAGTGTTTCAGCTATGAACAAATGAGATTTATGTTTCAGAGCTACCAATTCAAAATCCATAACTTGGACACATCGGAACTTTGCTTAATTTCCGGATGAGAATTTTTTATATTTAGTCTAGCAGCATTAGTAATAAGACTTTTATATTTATTGCTTTCCTCTCAGTGAAAAGTTAGCATGGACTTTAGTTGACAGCTCACAGGTTTCTTCCATTAAGAAAATGCTGAAGTAGAAAAATGACCTGGTTTTTAATGTCTTTTAAATTTTCCAGTAAATTTTATGCCTGCCAAAGGGTCATATCATTGCCTGAGATATAAGTGTTCCATTTAGATTGCTGATCTAAAGACTGTGCTTCTTACCTCCTTGTATTTCAGTTTTAGCCTGAATTATCTTGATTTTAGCTCTGAAACTCTTGCACTGATCAGTAAAAATTTATTTCTCCAACTTTTTTCAGTAAATCGTTTTGCAAACCATGGATTCAAATCCTTTGAAATGCTCTACAAAGCAACACGATGTGATGACAACAATCTTCTAAACAGCTTTACTGATGCATTCCAGAGTGCACTTGGTAAAATGGTAGGTTAGTAAATACCTTTACATACTTATTGAAAAATATTGTTACTTTTTCCAGTTAACTAATTTTGTACAAGGAAATTAGCAGCAGAAGCTCATAAGTTAAATCTGTGCTTTTTCAGAAGGTGGCAAGTTATTTTTAAAACTAATGATTCACTGGCTTTTTAATGTAGTTCAGTTTAGTCTTCAATGTGGAGTTGTATGGGGCAGAATTTATGCAAGTGTCCAAGTAGTTTAGGGAGCTGCAGCTCGTAGATTTTCAGCAGGCTTCCAAAGAGAACCTGCGTAGTTTTGAAAACCCCAGTCAATTGTCCCCCCAGTGCTGTTTTTGAAAGTTGGATGCGATCATAAAATAAATGTATTTTATGTAGAATATGTATAATATATAACCAAAGAGTATGAATGAGCATATATATGTACAAATGGATGCATTCCACATTTGCTGTGTACGTTCAGGCACTTAAATCCAGTAGTAGTGATCTGCTCGGGTTTCATGAGTTTCTGAGTTCTCACTCTTATCGTTAAGAACTGCATGGTATGGAATGTGAAGAAGTCCTATCTTTCTTCTCTACCATGTCTCTTGCTTTCAACTTCAATGTCACAATCTCCCTTTCTAATCCGAAAATCTCTCCTCAGCTGAAAAATAGAAGCAGCAGAATGTTGACTTCTGATCTCAGGAGTGGGTGTCCAGGCCTACTGTTCCAGTAAACAATACTGGACATCTACAGGTTTTTTGCAGAACACAGCCCATATTCTAACGAAAGGCTCTCTACTAACTAAAAAACATTGTTAGCGCATACAGACAATGGGCAAACTCCTGCAACTTTGGAACATATTTTCAGTAGCCCTTGTCAAATGGCTGAAAACTTGGGTGACATGTCAGGCAACGTCTAACAGTTGGACATAAATATCTGTTACTCTCTTTCCCTGATTCAGGTTTTTTCTTTCCAGTAGAGAAATCTTGACTGGTTTTATTTCTGTTTCTTTTCCTGGTACCACCAGTGCTTGGACCGTTACTATCGGCAAGTAAAAAATAATGCGGAAAAAATGAGTAGTGACCTTTCCAAGCAATTACATCAAAATGCAACAATCTGGGAAAACATTCAAAAAGGCTGTTTTGAATATGCTTGTTCCTATTCTCAAGAATTTGAAACTCTACCAGAGATGCAGAAAGTGGAAATGAATGGGCAGGAGCATCTTTCCAATGAAAGTTGATATAGAAAAAACACAATTTCAAAACATGGCCTAGGGCCCAACTTGCTTGAAACCTTTCTGGAAAAAGCAAGAAATACACATTTTATCAAAAATCATGCTTTCATCTATTCTTATGTAATCAATCTCCACTGTTTTTATGGAGGGGAAAAAAATAAACAATATCAGAAAGGTTTCTGTTGAATTTTCTGTTAAGTGATTTCTGTCATGTGATTTCTGTCCTCCTGAGATTTTTTCCCTGTCCTCTGAGATCTTTTGGTGCATAAGTCCCTTTCCACGGGTAAGGAGAGGTGGGTATGAAGAAGTAAGGTTTGAAAGCTAGGAAAAAGTCACAGCATTTTTGTAAACCTGACAGAATTACAAGTAACGTAGCTGGAAAAAACACAAGTGCTTTATAAATATGAGCTCTTCAGCAGGGAGAAAAAAGCCTGAATTTATTTCCGTATTCTGGGATGTCACATGCAGGAGTGATTAGTTGTAAGAGTAATGAATTGACATCTTCTCTTAAAAAAAAAGATCTTCTATAACGAAGAGACTCTACTTCTACGAGTTGCTTTCTTATTTCTGAGTTGTATCAATAAAACATACCTCTTTTAGCAGACCTTGCTGAGGTTATAAGAGACATGAAAGGGGAAATCTAGTGTCACTGGCAGAACCAGTGCTTTACATTGTAATTAGAAGTTTTAATAAGTCAGGAGAGAGGGATATGTGGTTTTATGTTTTTAATGTTATTCTTCTTTATGTTGAAAGGTCCCATCATTCTGTAATGATGTCGATGATATTGACTGCAGATTGGAAGATCAGACACAGGAACACTGCTTGGAATACAATTACGATTATGAAAATGGATTTGCCATTGGTAATTATTGATTCCATAGGTCCTTAGCCATCCAGGTTTAAAGCAGCATGATTCCTGCCACAATGTCTGTAGTGAGATTTTTTTTTTTAATAACTATGGCACTCGTAAGATAATAAGCAATTACATAATAGGTTTTATAAAAATATTGTGGAACTGTTTGATGTCTGGTATCAATACTGCTTCCTATATAATGTGGAGGAAGAATTTCCTGAGATGCCTTATGGTGGGGAGGGAAGAAAAGCACAGACACACACAGTCCTAGAAACTTACTTGGTTAGCCCAGAAGAAAGTAACATCTTAATCACATACAGTTTAAAACCAAAATACTGCAAAGCTACAAGAAATAGATTCGGAGATTGTTAAGAAAAATGAGAGCATCTGTGATTCCGGTTCAGATCTGCCCAGAATCCTCACTGTGTAAAGCTATATGCACTTACGTTGGTCCATTTGCTGTGAAAATACTTCCTGCATGCAAGAGCAGATTTTGCACCATGACTGTAGCTATATCAGAGTGAAAGATGTAACTGTCCTAGTGGTTGTTCCCACTTTGGTTTATGCCAAAGTAAGTAAGTTGTCATTTTCAGTCCATTTTTTGAACAGCTTAGTGTCCATGTTGCACTGCTCTTGTTCTTGGCCTTTGTGAGTCCCATGCTGAGAGAAGAAAAGCCGAAAATGGGTACCTTACATTACCTATCTTAGCTGGAGGCATTTTGCCAGATCCAAATCAGAATCTGTCATAGGACTATGTCTCTTTTACAGGTTTATAGTGGAGTTACTTGGTAGAACTTCCTACTTATGGACGCCTTTTAGAATTCTTCACTCTGAGAGCATTTGTTTATGTTCAGACACAGGGCAGGTCTGGATGTCCAGTCTGCAGTTGTCATCAGGGTAAGGATGAATGCTGATGACAGCTGGAACTAATCTGTAAAGGCATGTGGAAAAAACAGTGTTACAGACATGGAATGTAGGGTCCTATTCTCTTCTGGTTCATGTCAACCTCTTACCAGAATAACCTTGTTGCTGTTTTTCAGGAGTTTCTCATGATTTTACACTGCAGAAGCAGGAGATGAGAACTCTCCTCAAGGCATAAGAGACAGAAGTTTAGAAAATTAGTGGTGGAATACTCACACGATATTAAACTGTGGGGTTAACTTGTCCTAGTTACCACTGTAAATAAAGCGTTATCTTGGTGATGCTAACAGAGAATTGTCAGATATTTTTTCTATCTTCATATTTTTAAAAAAATAATCTAGATCAGTAGAATAGACCACATCCCTCCAGATTTAGTAATCATGAAAAGTAGATTATATACAGAAGCAATTCTAATTGAAATCATGTTACAGTGGTGAAGGACATTGGACAGGAGCTGAATTTGACTCACTGTGTGTAACAAGAAATGCCTGTCCGGGGTAATACACACATAAGGTGATGCCTTTTGAGAGGCCAGACAATGTTAGAACTGTTCAGGAGCTGTGAGAAGAAGACGCAGTGGGAACATGGCATAGGCTGTGCTGTCTGTAAGTAAGCAAGAAGTGGAATAAATGGCAGTTTGGAATTGTTTAAGATGTTGCTGGCAGGTGAGGGTGCGGGTGTGGGTTCATGCAGGACAGAGGAAGAGAAAGAATTGCAACATTTTGACTTTATAACTAGATCTTTAAAGCTTTGGCTAATTTCACAAGACTCAGGACCTCTAGGATATCAGTTAGGAGTAAGATTTTTCATTGGTGAAAATGCAGGTACAGTAGCCACTTGAACAGAGTCAAAGTCAACACTCATCATCTGGAGCTTCAAACAGACCCCATCCTGTTGTGTTTCAGAGATAAGTACAGATACTTATTTTCCTCGTGATGTTGCTTTTCTTTTTGTTCTTTCTTAATGTCCCACAGGACCTGCTGGCTGGGGAACAGCAAACCACCTGGATTATTCCTATGGTGATTTTGTTGATGCAGTACGAGGAGAAGACTTATCCAAACATCTCTCTGCCTCTGTAAAAGCAGCACCTGCTCGGGTTAAAAGGCATAAGCTGCATATTCCAATGACTGACCAAAAAATCAAGTTAATATTTAACATCACAGGTGAGACAAGTCAAAACACGGAACTTGTCTGCTTCCTTTTTTTAAAAAATTGTGCTTCTAATACAGTCAGCAAAACTTCTTCAGCTCACAGGAGCCTGGTGAAGATGCAGATGGCAGTTTTCTGGACACATTCATAGCCCCATTTCATCACAGACTTTCTTCTTGAGGGAAAGATCACAGTCTTCATGGAGGGCTTTGTGCACATGGCCTCTTTTTCACTTTCCACTGACAAGCTTGAGTGTTGCACTCTTGATACATTCCAGAGTACATTGGAAGTGCTGACTGCAAAATCTGTGTGTTTTTTGTGTTTGCTGTTTATATTCCAGCTAGCGTGCCACTGCCTGATGAAAGAAATGATACATTGGAACTGGAAAACCAGAGACGGCTCCTTAAAACTCTGGAAATGATCACAAACAGGCTGAATAGAACTCTCAATAAGGAACCTATGTATTCTTTTCAGTTTGCATCTGAACTCATTGTAGCTGACACCAACTCACTGGAGACCGAGAAGGCCTTTCTTTTCTGCAGGCCTGGTTCTGTACTGAGAGGGAGAATGTGTGGTAAGCTGGATGACTTGTTTCTTATGTGTATTTAAAATCCTTTTGCAAAACAAGGTTTTAGAGGATGTCTGCAGAGGGTTATGATTTGACAGAGTCCAGTGCTTGTGGTCTCCCATAACAACAAACTGCAAAAATGCTTTGCACAGTTTGACTTCCAGAGGATGTTTATGTTCCTAACCAAGGCCTGTGGAAAAGGGATGCTTTGTACCCAGGATTCTACTCCCGGGGGAAATCAGGCATGTCCATGCTTGGTCATACAGAGAAAGCAGTGTTTGGTATGCAGTCTTTTAACCCTGTTAGTCCTGTGAGTGATGTGTAGTTAAGACAGGGAATTGGATTCCATTTCATGTGCGTAGTTAAATCTTCGCAGTGTTCCAGAGAGATACTCTGTCTGCTGAGAAACAGAATCAGATTTCATACAAAACAGCATTTCACCAAATGGGAACTCCAGGGGCAAGACAGGTATGTATAATTTTTCACTCTGAGGGAAACTTGTTTCCAACATTACATTATAGTGAACTGCCCTTTGGGTACCTATTACTCCCTGGAGCATCTTACCTGTGAAAGCTGCTGGACTGGATCCTATCAAGATGAGGAAGGGCAGCTGGAATGCAAAAGTTGTCCATCTGGTAGCTATACTGAATATCTACACTCTAGAAGCATCTCCGAGTGCAAAGGTGAGAACTTTTGTCTTACTCAGACAGCCACTTCTGAATTCTTGGTGACATAGTTTTGGACTCCATGATGGAAGTACTGGAATGAAGCTAGCCTGTGAAATGAGGAGGGGTCCTAATTGCACCTTAATGCATATGCATAGGGAAATATCTAAGTTTTCACCACTGCTCTGGCATGAGGGATGCCTGGGCAGAGGTTTTAAGAAGTGTTGGCATTTGATGCTTTGTTTAATTTCTGTCTTTCATTTCTGTATTTCATTTCTGAGGTTGCAAGCCCATTTTTCAGAGACTAATACACTTAAAATAATTCCATTGTCATCCTTGCCAGCCCCTCTCCATCCTATCCTACAGTGCTGAGGCATTGAGCAGCACAGAACCACTGTGTGTTCGTGACTTCTTCTGAAAAGGAAATAGCTAGTTTGATTTAATTTTTATTTTCTTTATTGCCATTAGTTTTGTTGATTAAAATGAGTCACTGGGTTGCAGTAAATCATCTGTGAAGCTGACTGGAAGAGAATTCACTGGTTAATAATTCACAGTTGCACTATCAGTACCTTACCACAACTGTATTTTTTTTTTTGCTCTTTGTACCCATGAAGTCCTTCAGAGTAGAGTACACTCCAGAAATAAAATTCCTTGTGATGTTTATTATGATTTCAACATTGTTTTCAGAGATCAGGAGCCATGTTTCCTGTTGGACAGTGTTTAATCTTTCTGAACTTTTTTGCCTTATAGCTCAGTGCAAGCAGGGAACATATTCACCTAATGGTCTTGAGACATGTGAAACATGTCCACTTGGAACATATCAGCCATCATTTGGATCCAGGAATTGCATCTCTTGTCCAGAAAATACATCAACAGTGAAAAGAGGTGCAGTGGATGCCTCAGCTTGTGGAGGTTTGTAACAAAAGGGGTGATGAATTTTTTTTTAACTAAATAATAAAAATGTCTAAATTGTTCTTTAAACAACAGCTAATGTAATCCAGTTCATCTACCTTAGGACTGAATTATTCTTCTGGTTAAGTGTAGACTAAGCAACATTTCCCAGCAAAATGATAGGTCATTTCCTGTTACCAATTGCCCTCCTCCTGATTTTCAAGGTGGATTCTTATATAATGAGGAAGAAAATTATATATGTGATGGGTACCTAAATGAAAATAAAACCTTTGTTCTTACAGAAGAGAAAGGGAATTGTTACTATTATCTCTCCCTCATTTTCTGTACAAAAATTCTGAATTGTAACACGATTTTCTCCATAATTTGTTCCAAGAAATTCTCTTCGACTGTCTTTGACAAGCTTTGCCAGAAGAATTCCCAGGGAAATAGTCTGTAAGGATTCATGGTGCATAAAAGTCTTGTCTTTGTCCTTACTCCTTCTTGAAGGAGAAAAAATCTAGCAACAACAAGCAAAACAAACAAACAAACTCAAAAAAAACCTTAAAAAAAACCCCAACCAAACAAAAAACATGTGAGAGATAGAAGGGAAGTTCCATTTAAAAGTTGCCCCCAGAGCAGCAGAAGTCATAAAATGTAATACCTTCCAGATATTTCCATAATCCTTTGAGAACAACATGGCGCCTCACAGAAGATTTTAAATTGACATTTCCTAGAGTTGTGAATTCCTGCAGATTTCATCCTGTTCCTTTTAAGTCTAAGAAGAGACTATGAGAGAAGAAGAGAAAGTGATAAAAAAGAGGTGGAGGGCAGTAAGGTGGATGTGCAAGAGATCAGGTCACTCAAAAAAGGTCTTTTTATTCTTGCAGTACCATGTCTTGCAGGCGAGTTCTCTCGTACAGGTTTGACACCTTGCTACCCTTGTCCCAGAGACTATTATCAACCAGATCCAGGAAAGTCCTACTGCTTGTCTTGTCCCTTTTATGGAACAACAACTGTTATTGGTGCCAGATCCATCACAGATTGTTCAAGTAAGCAAAATTATCTCTGCTGGATAAAGTGAATAAAGGGAACATTTCAAGGATAGCCAGAAGTAGTCTTAACAGAAAACACCCCACTTACTTTCTGGACAATTGTAGGCCTTTGATTTCAACCAGTGAAGTTCTCAACTGGTTCTACCTACTGTTGCCTCTGTTTTAAGAGTGACTCTGATACATACCAAGGCTCAATAATCAGAGTATACATATGCAGTGTGTGTGTACATTGTCTATGTGTACTATACACATATGCTATAGGGAGAAATATATATACACTGCTATATACACTAATGTGTAGATGCATGCATCTGTATATAAAAACATAGAAAATATTTTTATATGTAAGCACACATATGTTTTTTAGAAATGTATGTCCTTAAAACCCATGTTTGTGTAATGGGAACTGTAAAATTTGCTTTTTATTCCCACAAGTTCACTTATTTCAGCATATCTTTAGATGCATTACTAACATGTAGTTATAATACCCCCATGGAATAGGGACCTATTGCTACACAGTGTTATTAACAGTACTTTCATATCTTTACTCTAGGTTTTGGCTCTACTTTTTCAGCAGCTGAGGAAAGTATAATGATGGTACCAGCCTTGCCAGAAAATATCAGCAAGCAGTACAAAGTCAGCAGTCAGGTAAGGGCAAGTGTTATTTTCCAGTGTTATCTCAAATGAAAGAAAAAGCACTTCATGCAGCAATAAACAAGTAAGACCTTTTTTAAATGTGGTTCTTTTGCTGACTTTATTTTCTGAAGAGATGACAGCAATGGTTAAGAGGGGAACACTTAAACTCTCTCATAGAAGAATTTTCACTGAACAGAGGAAGTGGCATCAGCTGCTGACAGTCTTAAATTCTGGTCTTGAAGCCTTCACCTGATGTATGAAATACTTACTACACTTGTAAAAGAACAGTAAACGACATGGAAGAGGTTCAGACAATCTAGAAAAAGTAGATTGAGTGTATTCAGTCATCTGAGGTCTTCATATGCTGAATTCCAGAAAATGCTAACAGACATCTAAGTCTCAGATGTAAAATCTTGAGTTTACCTGTTGTAACACAGATACGCTTGAGAGGAGGCAAGCAGAGTTCCCTTCTGTTGTGAGTACCACCTCCAAAATACAGCCAAGTCCTCGTGTGCAGCTCGTCTAGTGACAAAGTTTCCTGGAGATGCCTCCTTTCCCCCACCCTCTCACCCCAGTCTGTAACCCTTGAGAAGACTGCTTTGATTGAATTGGAATTTGGGATATTGTGTAAATAGGAGCAAAGTTGACTCATGACAAATTTGGCCTGAACCATTATATAACACAGGGGCAGGTGACAAACTGATCTCGTATGCTTTCAGTTGACCATTTACACCAGGGCTTTGATGAATTCTGGTTTGCAGCAATAGGAGAAATAATGCCACATGGTGAAGTTCCCTGTCAGCTCACCTGATGGCCAGTAGCAGGAAGGGATTAGCTGATGTGGAAGGATGCAAAGTGGAGACCTTGCATATAATATAAAGCTTAATATAAACTGTGAATCATAGCTCAACAGTTTTGAGGGAATTTTGCTAAGTAAAAGATAATTTTAAAATGGTATTTCAGATTTGTTGTATTTTTCAGTAGGAAAAAACCACAAATGGTTAGTGTGCTGAGAAGACAAAGGAGGAACTAGAAGCTAATGCTGGTGACTTTTTTATCCCATCTTTCCAAAATGACTACTAGCTATACAGTTTAAAACTAGAGTATTATGTGCCAGCTGTGCTGTGATTGTATAATTTGTGTCTTTGGCAGGTCTTCCATGAGTGTTTTCTGGAACCATGCCACAATAATGGGACATGCAAGCAATTGGGAAGTGGATATATTTGCATATGCCCTCTTGGATATACAGGTAGAAAACTGGAAAGCAGGTGGAGTAGCTAGTATTTCTTGATGCCCTTAAAATGAGGAAGTATAAAGGAGCAAAGCATTTCAGAATAGCCTAACTAATTGGAATATTCATCACATATTTAGAATATATAAGAAAATGGATACTTCTTCATGTCCTTGCTGTATTATGTTCTGTTTTGCAGAAAAGGTTTTCAATGGGATTTCTTTTAATGGAGTTTGTGGATGTGAAAATCCTAACACCTTGGCAATATTTATGATTAACAAAATCTAGAAATTTGCAGTCTTGACAGCTAATTCCACCTGTTCTGAGCCTGTACTCCTCGTCAGTGTTAGATTCCCAGTTGCTTCAAAGCAAAGAGATGTCTTAGAATTCAGCTATTATCAAGAAGTTACTTTTGATAGGTATTGCCACTCTCTGAAACTGATCAATCTGTTGCCCAATATGCATCACATCTTTCTAACAACATTTGTCTCAGGTCTGTGTTAAAGCACAATCTAATGAGATGATAATAAACCTGAATGTCTGGTAAAGTAGGGAATTAATCAATCATATTTTCCTATATTAGGTAGTTATGGCTTCTGTGCTTCTGAACAATTTCAAGTTTTCCTATTCTCAGTCCTTTATTTTGTGTTCTAGGCTTGAAATGTGAAACACAAGTTGATGAGTGTAAATCATCTCCTTGCCAAAACAATGGAATATGCAAAGATGGCATCGGGACCTTTGTTTGCCGCTGTCAACCAGGCTATTCAGGTAATTTGTTTCACTTCATAGCTTTCCTTTAGACAGGCACCGCTTCTGTGCCAAGTGAATAACACAAAGCACAAGTGCTGTGTAATTCCATATCCATGGAATTGTAACAGGAAAACAATATGATCTACAGGTTAGAGTAAGGTTCTAGTATATGTGAATAGGTTTTGAAATAAAATAGTGAGCATCCAAGGACAGGGTGTGGGAGAGTGTGTGTGTGTCTGTGCGTGTGCATGTATCCTTCTCTTTTGTGACATTTCTGGTCTGAAAAATGGAATAAGGTTTAGGGAATTAGTAAATACTAACAGGGAAAGCGCTTGTGAGACTGACTGCCCAACTAGACACAGCATTCATGCAGTTGCTTTACTTCAGCCTTATGAATAAGTGAGTGGGCTTTTGCTTTCATTTTTTCTCAGTATTTTTAACTGGAACCTGCATGCATATTGAAGGTATTGAAATCTCTGGGGAAATTAACACTCTTGAACGCTTGGCCAAAACAGCACCTGATTTCTAAATATTGAAGTAAAGTATTGAGGAGATAATTTTGTGTAATCAAAAAAAAAGCTTTGTTTTTTCCATTAGAAATGGTCTCCCTCATTGTTCTTGTTTATGACTGTACCTTTATCAACAGCAGCATTAGCTGCATGGGTTTTTAAACATTATAAAGATACACAATGGACTTTGCATCTTGGTCCCAGCATCCAAATAACTCAGATGATCTCTGTAGCTGTTGCAGTAGCACAGTCAATCACGTAATTTTATCACCCACTCTCGGTAACCTTTCGTACTACTCGCAGTATGGTGTTGTCCTGTTTTCCACATCCAGTCACTGCAGCATACAGTCTGTGACCGTGTCTTGATCATGCCTTGTAATCCTTGCTGTTTGAAGGTCTCTTGTGCGAGGAAGACATAAATGAATGTAGCTCCAGTCCATGTTTGAATGGAGCCCACTGTGTCGATGGCAAGAATGGTTACCGCTGCACATGTGCAAAAGGGTTCACAGGTACACCTTGTTCTCTTTAAGTCAGCTTTTACTCTTTCTGACCAAAAAATGTGTCTTCCTACCCTACCCAAAGTATTTCCATCTCACTGCTGTATAGCAATATATATAATATACTATATGTTGATATGAATGTAACTTATGGATGTTTCTTGAGTCTGTCTAATCTTTTAGACTCTCTGTAGTGCAAATGTGACTTCAGAAGGATTTACTAAGTGCTAGATCTTCAATTACTAATTTTGCCATGAACTTGCTGCATGGTTTTAAGGAGCAAATAATGACATTCCCATGGGTTCAAACTGTTATTTTAAATTTTATTTTAAAATAAAAGTATTACAACAATAGAAAAAATGGTCTATATTAAAACTACTCCCCAATCCCATACACTACTTCCATAGATTTCTGTAACAAATACACATATCTGTTGATTATCATGTTGCCAAAGAGCTCCACTATAAAATCACGTTCAGTTTCCATGCTTGTGACATAGGGCCTCTTTCACATCAGAAATCACAGAATCATGTGTTTCTGGCTTTCACATCTCTCCTTAGAGTTAACGTTTCAGCCAAATATCTTTTATAGTAGCTTTTCATTAGTTGCTCAGAATAGTTTCTCAGGTGATTTCCTGGTTCACCCCAAATTAGTCATATTTGAATTCTACAGTTTGCTACATGTTATTTCTGTAACTGTTAAGATGGTTCCCATAATTCTTATGTCCACTTAACCTCTGTTGGTAGAGTAAATCCCAAACCTGCATGGCTAGTCTTATGTTTGCTTTTTCTCAGAACATGAGCTACATCCTTTAAAAAATGGAGATGGGTTAATAATCTCCATTCTCAGGTTAATTCCATCCCGAACAGTTACTTTGTTCTTTTTTTTCTCAGGTGATCACTGTGAAAAGGAGATGAATGAATGCCTTTCAAACCCATGTCTTAATAGGGCTGTTTGTGAAGATCGAGTTGGAAGTTTCTCCTGCAAGTGTCTCCCAGGTTTTACTGGTGTCTTGTGTGAAAGAAACATTGATGAGTGTCTCAGCAGGCCCTGTAGGAATGGAGCTACATGCAGAGATGGTATCAACAGCTTCAGGTGAAAAACAGATGATTAATGTAATATAATGTGGAAAATCAGACAAACTGTGGTGCCTCAGCCTTCTTAGATTTCAGCAAGCGTTTTGGCAATCTGATCCAAAATAAATCATCCCTTTATGAAAAGTAAAAGAGATTTTAAAAGACAAGGAAATATATCCTAGTGTCTTGACTCCTAAAAAATTCCAAGGAAAACAGCAAAGAAAATACGCAGAGTTTGCAATGTAAGCATGGTAGGACTTCATGGTTTTAATATTAGTCTTCCAAAAGATGTCAGTTTCCCCAAACTTCAGGCTCTTGTCTTGCTTTCCACTGGGATAATACATGATGACCAATTATGTACCTGGTAATAGTACATTTCTATAGCTCGGAAAGACAGGGATAGCTGTACATAGTGAGACTATAGTGTTTAAAATACAAACCTCAGTGGAAACTTCCACTTTATTTAATTTTATGCTTTAGGGTATTTGAACTCAGATCAGAAGCTACAAATGCCACTAGAAGTATCATATCCTAGGTCACTGTATAGGTAGATGGGCCAGCTGCTAATGTCTGCATTTAGTTAGTCTTTCCCTCCCCAAAACCCCAGAAGTTTTGATGCTTTTTAAGCATCTTGGTTTTCCAAGTATCAGAGATTTTGGTGTCTTTATACTGGCTTGGTTTTCCCTATATATAAATGTGTCTGTCTGAAAAGTTGAATACCTCTCATCTTTAATTCTGTGTACCTAGGAGATATGTTTTGCTCATGGAAGTGCAATGATTATGTCTCCCAGTTTCATATTAAGAAATGCAGGCCATTTAAATATTGTATTATCCCTGTCTAGAACTGATTTTCTGCAGCTAATAGAATACAAGCATGTTTAAGAGGAATGACCAAAATAAAACTCCATTAATTCTGTAATATATCTTCTGTTGATTTTTTTTTAGTGTTATCATATACCATTCTCATTGGCAGATCTTGCCTCATAGCCAGAATTCTTTGTTATAATGGCTGTCACCTCTGAAGTGTGCTTCTCTTCCTCCATAGGTGTCTGTGTGTGACAGGGTACACAGGACTGAACTGTGAAGTGAACATAAATGACTGTGACTCCAGTCCCTGTTTAAACCAAGCCACCTGTGTGGATGCCTTGAACTCGTACATTTGTAAATGTCCCCCTGGCTTTACAGGCAGCAGGTGTGAAACAGGTACACAGGACTAAGTCTCAGAAAAAGGTGGCTTGACTAAGTCTTTGATTAAGTCTTCAAGATTTGCACTGGCTGGGCTGATTTCATACAGCTTCCCAAGAAAGTAGCTAGGGTGGTGGGACTGTGAGAGGATGAGTTAAGCCTGTGTGACTGCAGCATTAATAATTGCAGACAAGTAATGTCAGCATGTGTCTGTGTCATTTCTCTTTTCTAAGGCATGGTTCTATCTTTTTGATACCCAGTAGGTCTATCAAATTTAATTTGAATTTGTTCTGTATATCTGAGTTAAGTAGCTCCTTCTGTTGTTTGTATTTTGTGTAGGGCTTTGCATTACAGGGTTAGAGATTAGTATGAGGTGATCTTAGCTTCAGAAGTCCTAAAGGCATCAGGTTCCCTACAGGCAAAAGGGTATCAAGTTTGCTATAGACAGGTGGCATGGGTCACATCCATGGGACAACTTCCAGGGAGATACTGGAGACATTTGAACCACAAGGTTCAAATCCATTTGTCTTTTAGAACCTCTCCCTGAATATTTTAAAGTCTTATACTAGTAGCTGGTGAATCTTTAAATAGAAGCCATGTTGATTTCACAAAGTCAGTAGAAGAGAGACAGGACATTTACACCTGCCATCCTATGTCAGAGTTTAACATCCACCTTTCAGGAGACCTCCACTTGATAACATTACATGTAGCATCCTTGTAAAGCACGTCACTGTGCACTGAACAGCAGCACAGAAGTGCCATACCACTGCAGGTTATTGCGCTAAGTCCAGAATAGGAAAAATCTTGGGTTGTTTTGGTTTTTTTCTTCAAAGCTTGATTAAATGGAACCAGCTGATTATACCTCTTTAGGTTGTTGCTTGGTAGATGCTAGATGGTTATGTCATTTCAGTGATAGAGGACTGAGAAGAAAGGTTCATGTTCATTATTAGATAATCAGCTTCTTTTCCAGTTATTTGTCTTCAAATACTGTATTCTAGCCTTGGAAAGCTCTGTATGCTGGCTGATGTTAGACTGTCAAATGTTCTTTCTACCTCTATTCAATTTAAGATGAATACTTTTTGTAGATGGGCTGCATTCCATTTTATTGCATTTGCTTACATTTCATATGATTCTTTTTCCATGTTTGTGTGAATATTGTTCTGAAAATTCTTTGTCTTTGCTGCAGAACAGTCCTCTGGTTTCAATCTTGATTTTGAAGTCTCTGGTATCTATGGATACGTCATGCTTGATGGTGTTTTACCATCTCTTGGTGACATCACCTGCACATTCTGGATGAAATCCACTGACACCACAAACTATGGGACTCCCATTTCTTACGCGGTAGAGAATGGAAGTGATAATGCATTTCTCCTGACTGATTACAATGGGTAAATCACAGTTCTGCTTTTCTATAGCTTACACATGTCTTGGATTGATAAAGGAAGTGTAGGACAGAAGTCTGAATATAAGTTTTCCCTACTTTGGGGTAGAAAAATCTGCATCCAAACTCCCTTGACAGAGTTGTCTCTTTGTTTTCTCCTTGATTTGTTTCCATCACTTTTTGGTCTATAGAAGAGTAATGGCAAGAGAGCAGTGAATTTAGAAAACTTTTGTTTTTGTGAACTACATTCACATCTTATCTAAATGGCTCATGGAGACAATGAGTGGATTAAATGGAGCTCAATGCTCAGAGTACTTCTAGCATGATTCTAAAAGCAGAGTATGACTTGTAGTATGACTCCAAACTCAACAGGAAAGTTTAAGAATCCACTATGCAGCCATGGCTTGAGCCTTTATATTTTGTTACAAAAGCATGTTATTTATTTCACCATGCTTTGCGTATGATAACCAATTTCCAAGTCCTCTGGGAGAGAGATACCATCTATGATGATATTTCAAGAGAGGTTTCTCACATGATACAGTCACAGTTGCCTTGTTAGTCAAATAACGTTTCTTTGAGTCATGGAGGACAGACCATGCTTTTAAAGTTGCTGCATGCAGCTGAGTGTGCCTGTGTCTTCCTTGCATGCAGCTGGGTTCTTTATGTGAATGGGAAAGAGAAGATAACAGACTGTCCTTCAGTGAATGATGGAAACTGGCATCACATTGCGGTCACGTGGACATGCACAGATGGGGCATGGAAGGTGTACATCGATGGAAAACTGTCTGATGGAGGCAGCGGGCTCTCTGTTGGATCAAAAATCCCTGGTATGCTTCATTTATTTTATACCACATCTGTTGCCTTCATTCTGTTTTTATTGCAGAATATGCAAGAAAATGTTTATTTAGGTGTTTTTAGTATATATTCACATTTTCAGCATTTATGAAAAGCTCATGCTTACTGTTCTTTTTTGTGAGGACAGTTCCCCCAGCTCAGCATCACTGAGGACAAAATGCACATTTCTGGGGTGAATTAGTAGGCAACTTGTTTTATGGACAGCACAGTTCAGTCCACAAAGTAACCTGTGCAGACCTGGTTCTGGAATGGTTTTGTGAGAGTAAGTTTCTCACTCAACAAATTAAGTTTATCTGGCATTTCCCTCACATATGTGTGTTCAGAGTTGATTGACTCAGCCTTCTCCTGTTCCTTTCAGTCATCTATTTAAAGTTATGTTTGTATTTTGTCCTAACAAGGTGGGGTTTGCTCTTTCATTGTTTCCTGTGATCAGTCATCAATAGAGTAATATCAGAGGACAGGAAAAGAAGCATCTTCAGCATTGAAGAGCTATGAAAAGCCTGGTATTTGGCTGCAAAGAGGTTTTGTTTTCATACTGTTTGCATACTGCCACCATCCAAATTTACATGGAGTTTCAAAAGACTATTTTATTAAAATAAAAAATAAAATATTGAAGCATTTTTGTCCATGTACCTTATGCTTGCCCCTGTCTTTCACAATTACATTGGAGTTCTCTCCAGAGATAAGACCTCAGGAAGTGTGCAATCTCCATTACTTTTTGGCCTTGTCCACATACCCTATGAGGAACAAAATGCATGTTCACATGTTACTGGTCGAGGAGAAGAAATTTAACTTGTGCACTGTGTCTCAGAACATTGACTACCCCCAGTGTGCTTCTGAGGGTATGGAATCGCATTTGACCTGTATGACTTTGTAAGCTTTTGTTTAAAGCAGGAAGTGTAAGTTAGTACTGTAAAATATGCCCCACCTGCTGAAAACTACATTTTACATTACTGTGTGTTATGCTTCAAATACTGACCTAGAAGTGATCTCTTTGAGCCAGTATCATTCCTGAAGCGGTCATAGGTGATTTCTGCTCCCATATGTATTTGACAGTCACTTCCAAATTGTTATGTTGACCTACCTCAGCCTAGCATAAGGCTTCCCCAGAGGTTCTGCTGAGAGAGTTTGTTGAAGGTGGTTGGTTTTCACTGCAAAATCCTAGTAACATAGGATAGCAAAAGCTTTGTTTTGCTTAGTTTTTAATCTTCTTATGGGATCCCTGCTGTAAGGCTTTGTTTCCTACCCCTCTTCAAATTCTGAGTTTAGGTGGTGGTGCACTTGTGCTGGGTCAAGAGCAAGATCAAAAAGGAGAAGGATTCAACCCAGCTGAATCTTTTGTGGGCTCCATCAGCCAGCTCAACATTTGGGACCATGTACTTTCTCCACAGCAGGTAAGTCCTTACTGCAGTGTTTGAGCAGAGGGCTCTGAGCACAGGATGAACATTTGAGAAGGCATTCCAAGTCAGCATATTGGGTATGGGGTGACATACCACCTTCTACTCCCACAGAAGTCAGTGGGGACTAGATGGAGTTCTGGCTTAGGGTAATAAGCTTAATGCAGTAAGTAAAGTAGCTTTAAGCAAAACTAAGTCTGATAAAATCAACATTGAGTCCCCTTCTATTTTGATTGAGCCTTTCTGAAGTATGTGGCTTCGAAATACAAAGGAAGTCATGCATAAAAGTTAATAGTACTGCTAGAAGAGAGAAAAATCCAATGAAACAAGCTAAGCGCTTGTTTTACAGACTACATACGGTTTCCTCATTCTGCTATATGAAGGCACTGTTAAAACTTCAGAGGGAAGACTCTGAAATTGACAGAATTTCTGTCAATGCATCAGACATTGAAAAATCTGACCTATATAATCTCAGGAAAAGTCTGAAAGGGCAGGATGACTGAATATTGAGTTAAATCTAATCTGGTACCAAAAATAGAGGCTTCGCAGCACTAAACTTCCACTGAGTTAAAAATTAATAAAGATTTAAAGGTGTCTGCAAGGACAGTGATTCCTCAACGTTTCTGGGAGACAAGCTTCAGTGCTCAGTTATCCTCTGCGTGGAACTTGTTTCTCTCTACCTAGTTGGGACCTCCTACTTCCATTTATGACTACTGGTTGTGTCTTGGCTTTCCTCAGAATATATTGTTCAGAAGGTTTTTCCTTCCCATTTTCCCTTGTTGAATTTAGTGAAGTCTGGGTTGGCCCTTTACTCCAGCCTGTCAAGGTCCCTACAGACACAACTCTGTCCTTGAGCACACTGACTTATCACGAACTTGATATTATCTGCAAACCTGATGACAGTGCTCCATCACCACTTCCTGCTCATCAGTGTCTCAATACTGAAGGTCAGAAGTGTTAAACTGTTGATAACACTTGAACAGCAAAGACAAATGTTTCAAGTTAGAGGTATTTCTTTGGGGAAGAGCCTTTGGATTAGAAGGTTTTGCACTTCTCCTGATTTTTCTTAAAATTGTACCACTAATTCGTGATTTATAGCTGTTTGTTATCCATGATCCAAATAAGAAATAATAACATGGACAGCAGAAACAGTAAAGCAGAATTTTTGCTTCCAGCATCCAGATGTCTCCTCTGTTTATTTATCTTTTTTTACTACTTTGCCTCTCTGCTAGGTTTAAAACTACCCAACCATCTGCTACTGTTCTTGGCTTTTAGGGTCACCAACTGTTGCATTGCCAAGTCAGATCTTCAAGTTTTTGTTCACTAGCAGTTTTGAAGCTGATAAGCATGCGTGTGATTTTACAGGGCACACTGGTGAAGAGTGTTAAGTGCGATTTTCTGAAACTTTCTCAGTAGCTGCCTCTCTTTAATGATAGATCTGATTGAATTCCCACTTGCTTCAGATAGAGTTAGGACAGGGAAGAAAATCCTGCCATTGATTTATGGTATTCATATTACTCATCTGAAAAGACAGATGTGACACTGGACAGGAAGCTGAGCCAAGTAAGCTTCCTATAAAATTTTTACCTCATTCCTTTCAGAGCTTGGAATAGTAAATTGCTATTGTAATCTGTTATCATTAGGTGTGTTCTGACCAGCTGGACCCGTTCATTAAGTCTTACCTTCCTGTTCTCAACCATAAAGGAAAGCAGGATTACAGAATATGTTGCCTAGTGAATAAAGGAAGGTGGAATCTGGTCTTTAAGATTTTTCATTGCATGCTTTAGTTGCTTATTCATTTGCACATTAATTTTATATAGGTAAACCAGCACTCTGGTTGTTTTGTTGAATTGACAGCAACAGATATATGAGTAGTGTATAGGGAACTGTGAGGTCCTTTCTGGCCCTCTATTCTTCATCATATGACCTGGAAAAGCTGATTCCCAAACTTGTATTTCCCACACTGGAAATTTTTTCATGCAGATTCCTTGCAACTTGTTTGCAGCCTTTGGCCTAAGCAGTTTCCATTGGCTCAGACAGCTGAAATGAGAACTTTGAAACAGCCTCAGAATAAACAGAGAATGCTGGTTTCTTCTCCAGTTATGTTGACTCTAGAAGAGTCCAGTCTGCCTCACTGAGGTCAGAGTAGGGACAATATGAGAACAAATCACTCCAAAGTTCATGATGTTCCTTTTTTTTTCTCACAAGGATAGAGACTGTAGAACATTATTCTCGGTAGTTGATTTGATCCACTGGAAACTTGACAGAAGCCGATCACCCATCTGAGAAAACTTTTCCATCAGAGACATATGACCAGATCTTCTCTCAAGATTCTAATCTGCTGTTGATCTAATAGCGTGTTTCTTTCTTCCTCCTGTACTTATCTGGCCTGTATGTTTCCTGTTTCTGTACTTGGTTAGTTATGTACCTGTCCCACTTTGGTTGGGCCTTTCCTACAGTATTTTAGAGAGTCTAGTTAATTCAGTTCACAAAACTTGTGTTCTGGAAGGAACTAATTGCCTTATAAAGCTGCTCCTTTTTGTGTTTCTGTCCCTAAACTGTGCTGCAGTCCTAGCAGTTTTCAGAATGCAGATCTTGAACATTAAGTCCCTTTTGGCTCCTATTTGACATTTTCTGCAAAGAGTTAAGTGTTCTCTTCAGGTTGCATCCTCATTACTGTATTTTTCTGTGATGTAGATGCATTTTTCTTTTGCACTAACAAATGCAATTGTGTCTCAAGAACTTTGTTCAATACCATGTTTGTATGTCAAGTAGCCCTTCAGGTAGTGACTCAGCATGAACTGTCCATAGCTAGATGGCTTATAGGAACAGAATAATAAGTGCTTCATCCAGGAACCTCTTGTGCTGGAATGTATGAGCATTATTCGCTCAAGGATCTGCTCTAGTGTTGCAGGCACGCATGAAGGTGTTATGATCCAATTGTTATCAAGGTTCTTTAGAAATTCCTCTGCCCGGATCAAGGTGCAAACGAGACCATATGCCAGTGACAATAATATGGGTTTTATTATAGTATATAGTANAGTAGTTTGATTTTCAGTTCAAGGTCCCAGTCTTCAGGGAAGCTTCTTCGGTTGCAGCTTCTTTGTCATGAACAAAATTGTATATCAATGTTTGAGGCACAATCTTTTCAGTCTCTGACAGAAGGGAATTTTTTTTTTTTAATATTCTTTTCCTACACTGTCCTTAAACGTCACCTAACCAACTGTTTTAAATCCATAGGTAGAATCTCTGGCTACATCCTGTCCAGAAGAGCTGCAAAAAGGAAATGTACTAGCCTGGCCAGATTTCCTGCCAGGAGTTGTTGGAAGAGTGAAGATAGATTACAAGAGTATATTTTGTGCTGGTTAGAACTTTATTTCCTAGAACCCATTTTTTCCTGAACAATACTATAAGATTCTTTTATGGGGTCAACTATACTAGCTTGCAGCCTTTGCCCTACTAACCTTAAGTAAATTATTTTGATAATTTGACAGTTAGAACATGTAGTCCTTCATTCCTCCAATTCCAGGGGTTTGTAACAAAATTCATTGAAATCTCTGACAAAGACTTATTGCTTCCTGAACTGAGATGAGGAAAGAGTGAAGATGGTATTGGATCAGAAAAAAATTTTCCTGCCTTTTATTCTAAGAATAATTGTATGATATTAAAATACCTGCTGCCTCCTTGCTTCTTTTCCTGCAGATTCCTTTTCCGATTTTATATGTAGATGATTCTCGAAACCCTTTGGACCCAAGCAGGATGTGGCATGCGTAGCATTTCCCAAAGCTTTTTCCTGGATAAACTTATATGGGATTAAACAATCACATAGCCAATTTATTCATTTCAGCACGTAGCTGTATCTCTTACTGTATACATGTATTTTGTCCACAGATTGTCCATCTTTGCAAGGATCCATACCACATCTGCGGGCCTCTTCTGCTGATTTAAAGCCAGGGTCAAAAGTGAGCCTTTCCTGCGACCCAGGATTCCAGATAGTGGGAAACTCTGTTCAACACTGCCTTAACCTGGGACAGTGGACACGGCCTTTTCCCCACTGTGAAAGTGAGTTGTCTCAGTGGGCTGGCAGGATTATGCAACCCTAGCTTTATTTGGATCCTGTCACTATTCATAACCTGTTTATTTCTGCACCTATCATGCACTTAAATCCATCCATGTTGCAGCATATACATATATGTTTAAAACTAAGCTCATGTTTTGCTGAGCAGACACTATATCATGAGCAGGTTCTTACATGTTTCTCAGTCAGTTTCTAACACCCATGGGAGAAATTAGTCCATTTGGATCAGCAATCCGGTACTTTCCTCCCCAGTGGCATCAGGAGTGTGGAAGATGCACAGGAAATGCTGGAATATTTCTGTGATTTTTAAATGTCGCTGAGAATGCCTGGTTTGAAGTAGAAGCCTTGAATTTAGTAAGTTAAGAACTAATTTCTTTAAAGGCAGCAGATATTTCTATTAGGACTTGGCAGTGCTCCAAGATTTACAGGATTTCTTCAAAGAAACTAAGCTGTATGCATTCAGGCTGCCAAGTTTCTTTTGATTAATATGATTCCTGCTCCTGCCTTCTCCTTTCCTTTGATCCTTCTCTGTTGTGACTGCACACATGACTGCAGTTGCTTGTGTTGGAGCTGATTACATTTTTCATTTCAGCAGAATAGTAAATTAGGTCCAGAAGTAGATATTGCATAACCCCAGAATTTATATACAGTTTGGAGAAAATCGTCAAATTTGTTAAAAATGCCTTTAAAATAATTTGATCTATATTTTAATGCCTTCCTCTTTATTCAGTTGTTTATAGCACAAGTCTACAGTCTGTTTCATCTTCTGTGTAAAGAATAGCATGCCCATGAGGATTTACCCAAAAGCAAGTCCTGCTGGGCAGAAGGAAAGTTCACTGGCAGAGACAGTTTTGCACTTTTTGGTGTGTGATCAGTGACAAACCACCAGAATCCTGACAGTGTTTCTGATTTCTCTCTGTTGGGCCAAGCAGTTTTACCTGCTGAGCACAGAACTCAGAACGGGGCTGACCTGCCACAAACAGGCTGAGGGAATGAAGGCCAGACTCTCCCACTGGCCTTTACTTTGAAGGTACCTGTTCCACAATGAATGAAAGTTGCTCGAAGATACCTATTTCCTGCATAATGAACTGCAGGTTTACACTAGTGGTGTAGGCCTGAAGAAGTACTGACTGAATCAGGCTCAGTGGAATCACTGTCTTCACCCACCAGGATTCTTTTCCTCTTGCTGGTGCTGAAGACCCCCAAAACCACAGATGCCTGAGAGCCTGTGTTTGTTACAGGCTCTGCAGCTCTGTTCCTCCACAGCGAGCACTTGGCTTCCATTGCTACAGGCTTCAAATTCTTGTTGTGTGATCCTTGCACACAGCTAGGGAGGAAAGACTTGCTATAAGCCATGTAGCTACAAAGACGAGCTGTGTAGCTGTTGGAATAAGTTCATGCCGTTTTGATTGAGATAAAGATGCACAGAAGCAACTCTGCTAGAATAAATAAAAACCTCTGGCAGGCAGGTACAGGGATACCTTCTGCTGGCACAACTGGGATCAGATGGGCTTATTTACTATAGTCAATCTAAGAGACGCTTGGGGCTCTTTGTGAGGTCAGTTCCAGTCTCTCCATCATTCATACACTTCCTGGTCTCAGGCCAGCACTGTAACTCTTAGCAGTCTCTGTTAACTACTTTTGCAATGATTAAATACAGTAACACTGAGCTTGCTTTTCAGCAAGGGGAAATAACAACAACCTCCAGCAAGGCAAACTCAGTTTTCCTTTTTCTTTATAACTCACCAAGGATGATTTCTTATCAGATGTGTTCTGTGACTGAAGGGCATCTGCTCAGATCTCAGCCACAGATGTCTCCTCCAAACCTAGCAGAATTTTCTTAGCAGGAGCTGGAGAGTCCTGCTAAGTCTCTTATTGACAAATGCCCACAAAATAAGACCCTCCACTAGACCTGGAATGAAGTAGCTGCTTCAGAAAAGGACTGGATCCTATTGCTAATGGGACTGTACAGATGCAGAGACAAAATATGCAGTAGTGGCTCTCATGCGGAATTATTCCAAAGATGATTTGTGTTTGCTCTGCTAATGCCTGTACCCTCTTTTCACCCATGTTGCAGGAATCAGCTGTGGAGTGCCTCCAACTTTAGAAAATGGATTTTATTCTGCTGAGGACTTTTTTGCTGGCAGTACTGTTACCTATCACTGCAACAGTGGCTACTATTTGTTGGGCGAATCCAGGATGCTCTGCCTGGACAATGGAAGCTGGAACAGCATTTCACCATCTTGCCTTGGTAAGACATGCCATACATTTGGCTACATGCAGTGACATCTTACACTTCTCCTATGCCCTTAGGTTTGAGTGGACATTCATTCTGAAATTGTGGAGGCTGACCACTGTCCCAGAATCATAATCCAAAATATTCACTTTTCTGAAGTACCAGGCTCAGCCTTATGTGAAACCAAAACTACATTCTGTCACCTTTCTCTGTCTGTTGTATGCCCTCCATCCTGCATTTATCAAACACATATAAAATTATATACATAATAGGCCTGCATTGCACTCCCAGCCTTTCTCCTTCCATGTCCTGCAATTCTTGCATTCTGTGCTTTTGACCTGTGCATTTTGTTGTGCTTCAACATGCTGTCAGTGTCCCATGCTCTCTGACCAGGTGCTTTTAGATATTTCACACATGGAAATTGTAGTATTTAATATCAGATTTACTCACATGAATACAGTAGATGCTGCACAGGATCTCTGGTCAAGTGGAGTGGTACAGAATGTACTGCATAGCACAATAGAAACAAATTCAAGTTACTTAACAAAATACAGCAATTGCAATACACAGTTTAGGCACAATTCCAATGTGTTTCCCATTATCAAGCTCTATAACATGTTCACCGTCATGACTTTGCACATTCTCAGTAGCTGGGAGTGAATGTGCAGGTTAAGGTCAGCTCAAGCCCATTGCTAGTTGTCTGACATTTATACCTCATGTTGACCTGAGCCACATATTCATTTCCATCCCCCCATGCTGGTCTGGCTAACTCAGGAAGACATTCACACTCTTTAATGAACTCAAGGAGAAGCATTTACAGTGCCAGTTGATCCACTCAACTTTTAATTGATGTTTACCTAAAAGAAAGGCCACCTCACTGTCTCCTTAGTCCCTGAGCTTCATGGGCAGATAATTTTTGCCAGTGTTCTCTGAGCCTTTTTCCATTGAGGGGTTTTTTGGTGAGTCACATATGCCTGCCAGCAAGCAGCTGCAACATTGAGAGGGCTGGGAGTGCACTTGTGGACAGAGTTCATGCAGTTGCCACACCTTAACTTACTTGCTGGTCTGCTGGGTCTGATGGACCAGGTGCAGTGGCACAAGCTGAAAGGCGAGACAGGCTGGCATTGTACTGTGTACAGAGGAGGACTAGGTGTCATTGGTCTTTCAGGGCCATGTCTCCAGCAGACCCCTGCTGGGATCCATAGCTAGTTGTACTTGGATCGCTGCAGTCTTAGTCATGCCTCAAATGGGAGTTGCCCAGTTAAAAACTGGCAAGATTTGTGTTTGATTTGACTCCTAAGTCTTTGTGGGTGTAGCACATAATTTTTTCAGTCAAGACAAGCAAAAGAAAAGCCAACAGCCTTTTAGTTCTGCCAAAATTCACTTTGGAGTAGGATCCATCTGGTTTCATAGCATCCTGTCCTGCAGCACTCCTTCAGAACCTACAAACATCATCACAGGTGTTTCAAGGCTGTCTAAATAGTTTAACCTCTATGCAGTAGGAGTCACGATGTTCAGAAGGAAAAAGCCTGTGCCCCACCTTCCAGCTTGCCTTATCTCTCATAAAGCAGAATAATGGGAAAATGAAAACAAGAGTGGATTTGGCATCCTGACCCACCATTTACCTTTCTGACTCATGCTTCGGGGAGGTGCTAACAAAGCCTGGTACACCTATGCCCTGAAGCATTCCTTTTGTTCATTCGGTTCTGATTCACAGTGTGCTTCCACATCATTGGAAGTCTCTTGCCTAACAAGACACTACAGAAGAAGCAGTCATTCCAGTTCTGCTGTGGTAGCACTTTGCATTCTGCTAGTACTTGTGTAATTGGCAACTGTTTTGGTATTAATGTGCAGTTGTCATCCTGCATGTCAAAAAGAAACTCCTTTTCTTTTCAGTGTGTTGTGTCTTTTCATGCTGATCAGATTCATCCAGCAGTGAAGAATAAACACTCCACTACACTCTCTTGCCTTTTTAACCGGTGGGGTTTTTTCTGGAAACGGGCAAAGAACCCAGGCTGAGTGTCTTCATGGTATACCTGGATCAACAGGAGTCCTGTAGCAGGGCATTTAGACGAAGAATTGTTCTGATGCCTTGAAGTGGCTACCCGAAAACAGAGGCTAGACAAGATTAAGAGAATAAAAGCAGGTGTTTATTTGAAGGGCCTTCAAAGGTACACCATGGGCAGTCAAAAGCCTCCGAGGGGCTCCACCCAAGATGGACAACAGGTCACAGGTTTTTCACACTTTTATGAGTTTGGTTCATTTGCATATCAGGGTTAATTCTCCAATAATAATTTCAGGTAGTGATGTAATTACCCCAAGTTTGCTCCTCCTGCCAGAGACTTTAGTTTACATATTTTGGGGCCTGGGACAACAAGGTGTCCTTGAAGTACATATCTATAGAGGCTTTGTTATGTCTAACCAGCATGAGAGGACAATAGCTAACAGGCTGTATGAAATTTCAGAGTTACATACTAAACAGTACAGGATTTGAAAAATTTAAAACCTAAGGCATCAGTTCTACCTCTAACAGTCTGAAACGAGCGCATCTATACAGAGAATAATCCCTGATACCAGGATTTTTCAATTAGATACTTTGAAATTGACTCTTTGCTATTTTGACTCATTGTTCGTATGTCAAGGACATTTCCTTCCTGTTAATATTAAAAGATTCTATGAGGTATTCTGGAGTGAGGGTTTTTGTTTTGGTTTTTTTTTCTGCATAGTACCAAACTACATGGATCATAAATTATCAATTGGGATTTTTAGATGCTATTATCATATAAGTAGTTAATTATAATAACTAATATATTTTGAACTAATTTTAATTTTTCTGGCAACTGCAGGCTCTTCTCAGGCCTAGTCTCATTCTCTTCATCAAAGATGGGGCTCTAATATTTTCAGAGCATTTCCCCTTGGCTAAGATTTCCTGTCTTATAAATAGGAAGGCTGAGATATAGAGGATTTCCCAAGCAAGAATTTAATGCAAAAATCCTTCCTCAGAGTGTCTGCCCAGACTAGTAGTAACAACAGTCACAATATCTGTTCTTTTGCAGTTTGGAAACCAGATACTTTTTGTGGAAGTAGTGGCTGAAGGTTAATAAGATTTATCTCTGATTTTCTCATGTTGTGCAATACTGTAGAATAAGTTATAATTCAAATGATAACAAAACCTTACAGTGAGTTATAAATATTTGTTTAAATACTAAATATTTTTACCAATGGATCAAAAATGTGATTGCAGTAAGAGAAATTTTTAATTATACTACTAAAAGTAATTCCTCTTGACAGTTAGTAAGACAGAAATTTAAAGCAAATGCTCGTTACAAATAACACACTAGAGACGTGTGTTTTGTGGGCTTGTTTTCTGTTTTTTGCAGATGTTGATGAATGCGCTGTTGGATCAGACTGCGATGAGCATGCATCTTGTCTCAACACAAATGGATCTTATGTTTGCACTTGCATCCCTCCTTACACAGGAGATGGTAAAAAATGTGCAGGTATGGGAAAGAAAAACTAGCTTGAAAAGGCTAGCCTTTCCAAGATTCTGTATAGGCCAGTATCCTGCCTCTCACTGTGGAAGACAGCTGCCAATAACTGGTATCTAGGACAGGCATGCTTTCATCTCCAGGTCAGTTTGGTCTCGATGAGGCTGTGATAAAGTGTCTCCTTTTGTTTCTTGAAAACTCACCTCTCCATATGGGTACAGCTGTCATTGGGATGCTCCACCAAGACATACACACATGCAAAATCCTCTTCCACATGGAGCACAAGACCTGGGAAGGCCGCAGTGTTTCACTTCTCAAAGCAGAGCTGTGTAGTGAAGAAATATTTTAGTGCAGGCTTCTGAGTAGGGCTGGAGCTGCCTGTGGAAACATTAAAAAAGGTAACTTCAGATGAAGATAACAAGACAGTTTCATAGGTTGGGATGAAAGGTAGCCGGGCTGTTTTCATGTTCAGGGACGGACATGCTGGAATGGGCTTTCCCTCACAGAGGGAAAAATGAATGTAAGCTGTGTTTGCTTCTGAAAATGACTGCAAACTCAGTTACAGAGGGCTCTTCCATGTCAAGATTAGCTTACTTGCATGAGTCTTCAGTGTCTGTCACTTACGTATAAAACAAAGAAAAGGCTGTAAACTACTTATGAATGTTTTCCATGTCCTTTGCCTTCATACTTTCAGCAAATTCCCAAGGATATCTCCTGCAACTTATTCATAAAACCTGACACTTAATTATATTATTCGTAGTTTCCCTCTTCCTCCTCAGAACCTGTGAAATGCCACAATCCAGGAAATCCAGAGTATGGCCGTTTATATGGGGATACTTACAGTGTTGGCAGTCAAGTAACATTTTCCTGCGAAGAAGGGTTCCAGCTGATGGGAGCGACAAAACTTACTTGCATGGAGTCCGGAGAGTGGAGCCACCCAATACCCTATTGTGAAGGTGTGGTTCCTGGGGAGAATGCATGCTGAAATGTGACTTTAACATTAGAGAGATGGAAGGGGAAAAGCAGTAGTGAAGAGCCTTTAGAGACCGTGGGAGCTTATGAAACCCTGTCCTAGCAGGATCTCAGTATTGAAGTATTTGTTTTCTTAAGACATAAGCACAGTTGTCATATTTGTAGTGGTACTCTCTTAACACAGATTCTCCAGTGTGTCAGAGGTATAGACTCAGTCTACTGCAAGCATTAGAAGTGTATTTCTTCTCCACCCAGTCTTCCATTTTCAAGGCGTTAATGACTTAAAGACCATTAACTATGTCTCGGTGGATAAAAAGCAACCAGAAAGGACAGGCTGATGCATGTACATAGTCATGGTTTAAGAGCAGAAATTGTTTCTTTAGAAAACCAGAACAAATGTGATGAAGCAACAGGTAACGTGAAGAGTTGACAAAGACTGTCTAAGCCAAAAACCAATTACTTTGTCCGTAGAGAGAGGTAGATATGGAGTCCTCTTGAGAGTCAAGCATGTGGTTTGTAGAGCAGTTACAACTACCTACTTCCAGTTAGCTCAGTTTCTCAGTAAGAATTCAGATAAAGAGTCCTAAATGTCATTTACAGATTAGTCAAGAACTCATTGTTGCTTAGGGCTTTACACCTCTTCAAATCTATTCATTTAAAACAAAGCAAATCCTAATTTTCCATTCATTTTTGTTTGTGTTATATCAACCTCTCTTGTATTCCTGTCTTTTTAAAGCTATATCCTGTGGTGCTCCAGTTATTCCAGAGAACAGTGCCATTTTTGGCTCAAACTTTACATACCATAATAAGGTGGTGTACAGGTAGGAATTCAGTATGTTTGAAGTGCTGTATTAATAACTGATTGACAATCTGGCAGCAAATAAGAGTATGGCTGAATTGAGAGATTGGTTGAAATGAAGGAGAAGAGTAAGATGGGATTAAAATAATGGAAAGTCATTTGGTTATAGATGTGGCTGTTCATTAGCAGAGCTGAATGTTTACTCCAGTACTACTTCTCTGTGCCCTGAAGAGAAAGATGGTTTATGCAGATGTGGATGATGAGAAAAAAGGGATGGCTGATTATGTTGTGCATAAAAGGCTCTGTGTTTGATAGCACTTCTTTTCTTCTAACACAGATGCAATGATGGATACAACTTAGTGGGTGAAAAGGAAATTCTGTGCCTTGCTAGTGGCATTTGGAATCACGCTCCCCCCTCCTGTGAATTGGTGATGTGCCCTAGCCCACATGATATCAGCAATGGAAAATACACACTCAGTGGCACAGCCTACCTTTCCTCTGTTTCATACACCTGTGACAATGGATACAGGTAAATGCACAAAACATTCCTGAGCCAAATGCAGGTGGCATGCTTGCTAGAAGGTCTAACTCATATCTGAAAGAGCCAAAGCTGGGATCATTGCTCAGAAAGATAAAATACTAAAACAGAATTGAAAAAGACTTCTTTATATCTTGAGGGTACTTACTGTATTTTATCCTGAACTGGAGCAGTTCAGAAAAGTCACTCAGGATTTGCTATATCCATATGTAATTTTTCCATCAAACTTATAAAAATATTTTGAACTTTCAGAAAAATAGTTTTCGTTATTTCTGAAAGTTCTCATTTGTCTTTAAAGATCCTTATAACTCTACAACAGTAATTCATAGTCAGTATTATTTTTGCTATTGCTTTACAACATCTTTTGTGAAGGAACTTTCTGGAAGTTACTAATTTACTCTTCGAACTCTTTGTAGTAGTAATTTATTCTAAGGTTTTGTTCTGTTTTACATTTGTAAGCAATTATACTGGAAACAGATTTTTAACATGCTGCAATTAAAGATTAACACATTTATGCTGTATGTGGATGTACATGCAGGTTCCTGCCTCTCCTGATACCTGCTTGTAACTCTAGCAGATATACTCCGACATAAGTGGTCTCATACAGACCTGTTTAGGGATGATTTTTTTCTGCATTTTCCTGCTGCAATCATTTCCTTGTCCAGGTGCAGGCAGGTAGGTCAGGTATGTTCATTTGTGGAATGTTTAAATTGTGTTAGTACAAATGGATACCTCAGCTGCAGTTCAGTGTAGTGTTAAGTTGTAGGTTCACACTGTGGGCTTATCTGTACCCCACTAAACCAGGGAGTGTTTTTACCAATACCAGTGAGGTTTTTGACTGTGGAGTTTGGACATATAGGCAGCAAATACCACATCAATTTTGAATCTTTGTCTTTACCTGTCTACCACAGCTTGGTGAGAGAGGTCCTCTCTCCTGTGGTCACTGTTCCAGAGGAAGCCTTCTCAAACAGTGTCCATCTTATACATTATTGCTGGACCCAGTCTCTTCCTTCAAGCACCCCTTAGGTGTTCTTAGTCTTAAACATATTGCCATAGGTAGGCAGAGCCCTACTTCCCTGACAAGGGCCTGCGCCAAATTTGTAAAAGCATTACAGGTCAATGTTGTTCTTTTCCATTAACTCATTTCAGTCAACTAAACGCGGGGGTCTAATACCATTTGAGACCAAATTGTAGGGAATCAGACATTCCTGTGTAGGGCTCTCAGACATGATGTGGGACCTACAGGGAACCCACAGGCAGCTGACATAGCAGCTGGAGACAAGGGGCTTCACCCAGGGCATCTCAGGATGGTGTCGCACACTGTGTTCAGGCATCGGAGTCACACCCTCTGAGCCGATGCTGTTTCCTCAGCTAAGGAAACCAAAAAATACCATCGACTTCAAATGTGTGTGGCCTTTCACTCAAGCAAAATCCTTTACCTCCTGAAGGAACTTAATGCCTTTCTGTGAACAAACTTGAACTGGAGCATTTCCTTCAGTGTTCTGGGTGAAGATAATGTTTTAAGTCCTTGAGTGAATCAGATCTCAGGCAGAGGCCTAGTTTCAAGTCTCAAGACTGGCATGCTGTTGATGATATACAAGTAAATTTTTAAGCTTAAACAAATATTTATTTCTTTTGTGCTCAAAGATGGGCAAAGCTACAGCAGGAATTATGTGTGCATCTGCACAGAGCATTGAGGCCCCAATGAAATCCACCAGCTTTCTCTTCAAAGTAATGTGAAGACCAGGTTTTTTTGACAGCATCAGAGTGTTTTTCCATGAACAGAGGGTGACATTCTGTCCTCTGCTGAAGTCAGTGTGAAAGACTCCTCAGTTTCACTGGGGCCAGGAAGCAGAGCAGCTCTTTCACTCTCTGTCCCTCACCTGGAATGAAATGGCAGCCTTAATAATGATCTTTATGTGTCTCAGCCTTCAGGGACCTTCTGTACTTGTCTGTGCATCTTCAGGGAATTGGAACAGCACTCCGCCAACTTGCAACGTTGTGTCTTGTGGATCTCCTCCTGCCATCAAAGACGCAGTCATCAGTGGAGATAACTTCACTTTTGGAAACACGGTCTCTTACACGTGTAAGGAAGGGTATGTAGATTAGCACTACTAACTAGTAGTGCTGGACTAGTAGTCATGACAAGTAAAACTGTGCCCTGTTTCACAAGTCCTTTATAATTGCACACTAATTCATTGTCACTACTTCTGTCTTAACTTTTTGGAAGTTAAATGCAATGGAGATTTTTTGTGGGTTGTCAAGTTAATATGAAATACAGACATTTCTTAAAGTAGTTTCAGGGCAACTGAATACACTCTGGAAGAGAAGAATAGAGAGGAATCTGGGGGAGTGATAACACAATGCAATAGGAAGCCCTTTTCCTTGGAGTTACTACAGAACAAGTACTTCTGTGGTAAACTCAAGGCTCTGATCATAACAAATTCTTTGTCTCATCAGGGTGCAAGAATGCTTTTGGTGCAGTTTAACAACTGTCTGTTGTGGTGTTCTAGATTCTATTTCCTTAAAGTTATGACTCTTTGTTTATTGAGGTGCGTTATTTTAAATTTATTTCTATCTGCTCTGTGTAGAGACATTTTTCAGACCCTATTTCATCAAAGAGGAGGCTCAGTTTAGATTATATCAAGCATGAAAGTATACTGCTGGACTCTGATCCTGCAAGAACCTTTGCATGTGGTAATCTTTACAGCCTGTGAGCAGTTCCATTAAATTTCTTGGAACTCTTCCGTCTAAAAGGCAGAGCTGGTATGCAGAGCTTTTGCCAGTTTAGGTCCGAAGTGACTAGAGGATTTTCTGCTTTTTCTTGGTGTAAAAAGGTAAATTGACAAGCCAACATTTTTCTTATAAATTGGCTTTGCAATGTAATTTGAAACATAATTGGAGCAGAGCATCCTTGTTATGTTTTCTAGACTGTATTATGATTTTAAAAGCTGCTTCTCCTTCCTGTGCAAGCATTTCAAATGGCATAGGATAGCAGCATTTAAAGACTGTCACAGCAGCTGTCTGTCTGTGACAGTGGATCATATTAAACATCGACACATGACAGGCTCTTTTTCTGGGGTCGAGTCATGAGGCCTTGAAAACAAATCCTGCAAACAAAACAAAACAAAACACTTTTACAGATGTTGCTTCAAAATCTGAACAGCCTTCAGTTGGAAAGTCACTGGGGACTTTTCAGTAGTTATTGTTTCTTGGCTTTCTGTGAGAGCACACCACACAGAAAAAAAAATGAAGGAAACAGTCAAAGGCACTGTAAGTACACTACTGCCTGTTGCATATTTAAGCAGCAGGGGTTTAAGTGGAATGATGAGCAGCATGAATTAATGCCTGTCCCTGAATCCCAGAGACAGACTGGAGAACTACAGCTATACTAACAGTATTCATGTGGCAGAATTTTATTGTAAACCATTTCATTGGCGTTTTTTCTAGCCAGCATTAATTTTCTATTGGCTTTCTGATATTTTTTACAATGAGTTTTAAGGAAGAAGTTGTTTAAAAATTACTGTATGCATTATTGGCAAGAGCATCTCTGGGTAACTCAGTAAGAGGTTTCACTTTGCTTGCAAGTGTGAAAAGAGATTGATAGGGCTAATCAGAAACCCAGAAGGCCTTTCTGGGCTTTTCTTGTCTTTCTTTTCCAATCAGTTATCTAAACAGAAATAGTTTCTCAGTGGGGCCATTTCTTTGAGGATTGCATAGATGGTCACAGCACAATACTAGGCTTGTTGTAGTAGTTTGAACCAAAATGGAAGTTCAGAAATGGTAATTGGATGGACAGATGAGAGAGAGGCAATATGCATATGGTGTGCTAGGATATCCACCATTGTGATACCTCACCCATGGACATGTAGGCTTTAAGATTTATTTTTGAAGTTGATCATAGCTTTTTTAAAGAATCCTGTTCTTCTGGGGTTCTAGCAAACAAGCTCATACTGCAGGGGCTTCAGGAAACCGTAGGCAGAGTTTGACAATGCTTGTCTTTTTGACTTCCTGTATGGTTTCCTTATCCACAGTTACACATTAGTTGGCCCTGAAACCATAGAGTGCTTAGCCAGCGGCAAGTGGAGTGTGAGCCACCAGCAGTGCCTGGCAGTATCCTGTGATGAGCCACCCCATGTGGAAAATGCCTCACCAGAGAGTGGCCACCGCCTCTTTGGTGATATAGCTTATTACTTCTGCTTGGATGGTTACAGCCTGGCTGATAACTCTCAGCTGCTTTGCAATGCAGAAGGGAAGTGGGTGCCTCCAGAGGGCAGGGACATGCCCCACTGCATAGCTGATTTCTGTGAAAAGCCATCTACTGTCTCATACAGCATCCTGGAGTCCATTAGTAAAGCCAAGTTTGCAGCTGGCTCCGTCGTGAGCTTCAAGTGCATGGAAGGCTTTGTTCTGAACACTTCGGCCAAGATCGAATGCCTTCGAGGGGGCCAGTGGAATCCTTCTCCTCTGAGCATCCAGTGCATCCCCATTCGCTGTGGAGAGCCTCCCCACATCAGCAATGGCTATGCCAGTGGGTCCAACTACAGCTTTGGAGCAGTGGTGGCTTACAGCTGCAACAAGGGGTTCTACATCAAGGGAGAGAAGAAGCGGACCTGTGAGGCCACTGGCAACTGGAGTGGCAGTTTGCCCACATGCCACCCAGTGTCCTGTGGAGAACCACCGCAGCTTGAAAATGGCTTTATTAAGGTACAGAATGAGTTTTCTCATCTGCCTGGTACCATGGCAAACTGAATATATCTTCACAACTGTTGCTGTTGGGGTTTTCTTTCTTCTGTTTTGCTCTTCTGTTAAAATTGAGGAAGTACATGATTGGATGGTATAACAAAAGGGAAAAGCGGGTGGATTTGCAGCAGAATCATATCTGAACAGCATGAATGCTTCCATGGGAATTCCTATCATAAAGTGGGTTTTCAGTTAGGAGACTCAATATGCTGTATGACATTCAACTGATTTCCTTAATCTCTTATTCTTCATTTGTTTGGCTCTTGGGTAGCTTTCAAGTGCCTTCTGGAGATGCTTGAGGTACTGATGCCAGTTCACAAGCCTTGCTCTTTTCTTGCTATGAAAAAAATTCTGATATGCAATAGATAAATCACCTTGGGATAATTTCTCTTCTTTTGATGCAAGCACATTTCTTTACTGCAGTCAGAACTTCCCTTTCCTTATTAAATTAAATTGCAACAATGCCCAAAGTTTAAAATCTCCTTGTGGTAGCTCAAACCTGTAATGACTGCTTAACCTGTGTTTTGCTTTGATGCACAAGGATAATATTGTGGTAAGGAAGATCATAAACACTATTATAACGATTTAACATTGAATTTTTGAAGCATTTTTCTTCTGAACATCCATCTTCCTTCCTTAAATCTAACTACCAGGGGATCTTCATTTACTAAGGAGGAGGTTGGCATTCCAGTTCCTACATGGGTTTCCGGCAGTAATAGCAACAATTTCTGTTCAGATTCCCACACAGATGCATCTTCTAATTAATGCATATCACTCTGTTTTGTCTTCCTTGGGTAGGATCACTCCTTCATATATTCTTTACAGTTGGAGAAATTTTTTATTACCTCAGGCAGAGCTCAGACTGCAACTTTGAGGTGCTCCTCAGCTGCCTGCTCAAGGCCCTGCAGCTGCATATATGGCATTTATAAATGTCTCCTAGTAGCAGTAGATTTGAGGGCTCCAACCTTAGATGCACCTGGAACCTAAAGAATCATGACAACAATAGGCCATTTGATGGCAGCTTCCCTGATCCATTTCTTTTCCATCTTCCTGTCCACACATATTTTGGTCTCATGGGTCAGGAAGGGAGAAAGCAGAGGAATTCTTCTCTGGCTTTTACCTTTTACACCTTGAATTTTCTGTTTTCTTTTGCAAGTGGTCTGAGATTTCCCAAAAACAGAGTACATCATTTGAGGCAAGATATTTTGTGCCAGCTGCTTGCCTTCATTCCTTTACAGACAGCCTTTACTGCTGCCAGAGATTCAGCTAGAAGCTAGACCAGGAGAACACAAGAAATTAAATCAGTCTCCTGTTGCCCAAATCATGCGTCTTCATTTCAGACATGTCTCTGTCTTATCTGTTTTTCAGGACACCACTGGACACTTCTTTGAAAATCAGGCAAATTATCAGTGTGACTCTGGTTACCAGATGGTGGGGAGCTCAGTGTTTACCTGCCAAGCAAATCGGCAATGGTACAGTGAATCACCTCCTTACTGTGCTCCCCTCAGCTGTGGAAAACCACCAGCCATCCAGCATGGCCACTCCAAGGGAGAAACTTTTGATACGGGCTCCAAAGTTGAGTTCTTCTGTGATGAAGGCTATGAGCTGATTGGAGACGTTTCATGGACATGTCAAAAGTCTGGGAAATGGAGCAAAAAGCAAAGCCCCAAATGTGTGCCAACAAAATGTCCAGAACCACCCTTGGCAGAAAATCATCTGGTTTTGAGGGAAATGTCTTACCAAGTTGGTGTTGTACAGTTCTCCTGCAAGGAGGGTTATGTTTTGCACGGCTCCTCTGTACTGAAATGCTTGCCCTCTCAGCAGTGGAATGATTCCTTTCCCTTCTGCAAGGTTGTACAGTGTTCTGCACCACCCTATATCCCCTTTGGGGACCCCTTGACTGTATCCCTTCATTTTGGTAGCACTGTGAAATACGTCTGCGTGGATGGGTTTTTGCTGAAGGGCGAGTCTACCATCAGATGCCAGGCTGATGGCTCATGGAGCTTTCCTTTGCCAGAATGCATTCCTGTGGAGTGTCCTCAACCAGAAGAAATTCAGAACGGCATAGTTGATGTGCAGGGCCTCACCTTCCTTAGCACAGCCCTCTACACATGTAAACCAGGCTTTGAATTGCTAGGGAACACAACTGTCCTCTGTGGAGAAGATGGACAGTGGCTTGGGGGAAGGCCAGTTTGCAAACCTATCCAATGCCCGAGGCCTAAGAAGATCCTCAATGGCAAATACTCATTCACAAACTTCCATTACGGGCAGACAGTTAGGTATTTCTGTGACAGAGGTTTCCAGCTCCAAGGGGAGGAAACACTGAGATGCCTAGAAACAGGAGAGTGGAGTACAGAGGTCCCATCTTGCAAAGCCATAAACTGCCAGCCCCCTCAACCCATTGAGAATGGCTTTGTGGAGGGTGCAGATTATAGCTACGGGGCCATGGTCATTTACAGCTGTGTGCCAGGCTTCCAGCTGTCAGGCCTTGCCATGCAGACCTGTGAAGAATTGGGGTGGTCTAGCTCCACGCCAACCTGCCTTCCAACAGACTGTGGCCTGCCTCCTCACATTGACTTCGGAGAATACGTGCAGTTGAGACATGGGGAAAGACGTTCTGACCAGGAGGGTGTTACAGAGAGTCCCTCCCTTTCACATATGTTGCTGGCTGGCAATATGAAAGATTTCAAAAGTTCCTTGAAGGAGGACAGTGCAATACAGCTCACCACTTTCTTATTTGGAACTATCATTTTATATACATGTTATTCTGGCTATGAGCTGCTGGGAAACCCTGTTCTAGCTTGCCAAGAAGATGGGGCTTGGAACGGCACTGCCCCTGCCTGTGTTTCAATAGAGTGCACCTTGCCATCCCCCCCGGAGAACGGTTTTTTGCACGTCACTGAGAACACGCTCGGCAGCGCAGTGCGGTACACCTGCAGGCCAGGATTCACACTGGTTGGCTCTGACACACGGCTGTGCTTGCCAAGTCGGCAGTGGAGTCACACTGCTCCTTACTGCAAAGCAATAACGTGCAATTCACCTACCCAGCTTATGAACGGGAAGATAAGAGGGGAAAACTACACGTATGGGAGTGTTGTCTACTATGAGTGTGATCCTGGTTACCAGTTAAATGGCCCCACAGGGAGGAGATGCCAAGAGAGCCAGAAATGGGATGGCAGTGAGCCAATTTGCATTCCTGTTTCCTGCAGCCCACCACCAGTTTTGGAGAATGGTCAGGTGACTGGCGAGGACTATATGTTCCAGAGACGTATAGAGTATAGCTGCAACGAAGGGTTCCTGTTAGATGGGGACAGGAGTAGAGTCTGCCTTGCAAATGGAAGCTGGAGTGGAATCAGTCCAGTTTGCAAAGCTGTGACCTGCCCTGTGCCGCTGTCTCTTCCCAATGGGAGAACTACTGGCTCAGATTTCAGCTTTAAGAAAGAAGTGCACTACCGCTGCAATGATGGTTATAGCCTGCAGGGAGTGTCTACACTTACCTGTCAGAGTGATGGTACCTGGGACTCAGAAGCTCCACACTGTGAACCAGTCATTTGTGGACCCCCTGAAGACATCTCCCATGGCTTTCTGAATGGCTCAGCCTTTACTTACAGAGAATTTGTCCATTATATATGCTTCCCTGGTTATGAGTTGCATGGCAATCCCATACGGCAATGTCTATCCAATGGTTCCTGGAGTGGAAGCCTTCCATCTTGTCTACCCTGCCTGTGTCCTACACCACAGATTCAAAACGGGGTTGTTCTTGGTACAGATTTCAGCTGTGGGATAAGTGTCCAGTTTCAGTGCCTGGAGGGCTTCAAACTGCTGGGGCCTTCTGAAGTCACCTGTGAGGCAGCTGGAAAATGGAGTTCTGGATTTCCTCACTGTGGGCAGATTTCCTGCGGTGCTCCACCCATCATCCCCAACACATTTATCAATGGGAGCAGCTCTGAAAATGAGAACACCATTATCTATACCTGCTTGACTGGTTTTGTCATGAAGGGGAGTCCAGAACTGACTTGTGTGGAGACTGGTGTGTGGAAGAAGCCATACCCAAGCTGTGAGCTGTTAAGCTGTGGCCCACCACCATCCATCCCAAATGCAGAGGTTTTTGGGAACACTTACACCTATGGAAGTAAGGTCCAGTACAGGTAAGGATGATGCTGCTATTCTATTTTCATGAAAAGTCACTGAAGTAATGAAGATAGAAGGTTTATATACCCTCACTTAGTGCAAATTTTATATACTCAGATTGACAAAGCCCACATTGCCATGCACTTTATGAAATATTATTTGGACCATTCATGAAAATTCCAGAAAGGCATTTCAGCCTGTTGGACTGACACCTCCACTGACTTTAATTTCCCATTTCCGTTTGCTTTCCTCTTCTCCTCCTCTGACGCACTGGCTTCAATATACAAGTTTTGCTAGCAGGTGACAGCAACAGTGAGCAGGATGTGCAGCTTCTCTCCTCTTGGCACTGCATTTATGCTTTCCTTCTGCTTCAGGTGCCTGTTGTAATACAGAAGGGCTGATATCTCTCTTGTCCCATTTTCTGTACTGCGGCAATTTGTAACTCCGCAAGTTATTCCTTTTACAGGTATCAGAAACTGAGGGGTTTTGTTAATATTGTGAAGTGTATACACTGCAGATCTCTTCCTCCAAGATGAAGAAAGCCTTGGCAAAAGGGGAGATGCTTTTTGATGGTAAAAGCAAATAACAGTATGGGACAGAACAGGGGCAGAGATGGCAGGTGGGTGAAGTGAACAGTGTCAGTCATTTCCATGCAACTTTAACGAGGTGAAAGGAGTACTTTTGCTGTCATTCTACAAGCGAACCCACTAGTACAAGCCAGTTGAGTTTTTCTTGCTAAAGCACCATTGAGTCAGCCTTAAATGTCTAAGCAAATGGTCTATGGTCAGGCTAAGGCTTGGTTTGCTCTTGGAAGAAAGTGAGATCATCTTTAGAATTGCTTGGTGCTCACACACACTCTTTACCTCATCAAAGACCCTCCTAATAAAGAGGAGGGCAGTGTCAAAACTTCACTAAAATGATGTCCTCCAAGCACTAAAGCCACCAACTCACTTTCCACTCTGATGCTGCAGCAGCATGAAACGGCATGGAAGTGAAGTCTGAAGTCTCCAGCTCTTGCAACAGAATGGATTCAGTCCAGACATACTTCTTACAGGCTTACCTTGAAATAATAGAGAACTCTTAAGATGTGCTTATTAACGACTAATGCTGAAAAATTACTGTCCTGACTTTTTAATTTATGGGTTAGCTCATTCCTAGCTGTGTCTCTGTGGTCACATCTTCATGCTGTGTTGCAGATGTCTGGAAGGCTACACAATGGCAACAGAAGTGGATGTATGCACTTGCCAGGAAGATGGACAATGGTCCCCTCAAAGTATTTCCTGTTGCCCCAGAAAGTGTCCTCTCCCGGGAAATATCACTAATGTAATCGCTCTTGGGAACAACTTCACTGTGAACACAAGCATCACTTTGTCATGTGTAGAAGGCTACACTCTGGTGGGAGCAAGCACATCCACATGCAAGGTATATTTTTATTAACACTGTTTTATTCTGCTGGCCTTCTCAAATTCAGGAGTCCTTCTCATACCTTCCTTGCCTTTTGGCCCTTAACTGGACACAACAAAAAATTTCAAATCATGTCCTGCAAAATATAATATGTTTATTTATTTCCCAGTAAGAATGATTATTTGTTTTCTACGTATAGACTTTCAGAACTAGAAATTTTTTATTTCTTCTTCCATCAAAAGCTGTGGCTGTCCTTTAGAAAAGCATTCATTTTATCACATTCCAGGCATTAAATAATGTCTGAGACTTTAAAAAATTATGTCAAAGATTTCTAATGTATTTTGAGAATTGAATGCAGAACTTTTTCTCCAGAATAACAGGCTACACATATTTTAATCCACTGTACACCTGTACAAACTTGAATCCTCTGAGTGTTAAAGAACAAACATCTTCATCAATTCCACTGGTAACCTCCTGTCACATTAGCTGTGGACAACCTCATCTTAAGTTTGTAAATAGAATTTTAAAGTCACTAGGTATGCTTATATGAGGAAAGCTGAGCATGTGTGTGTTTGCAGAGGAAGTATTTCTTATGGAAATGTTTTCACCTTATTTTGCTGTTTCAAATATCGGTGGAAGTAGGAGTAAGTGTCTTTGACAAGTGTTTCTTCAGGTATCAGACTTCCCTTAGTGAGTCAGAGAAGACTGATGAAGCACTTAGTTATGCTGTTAGACATTCAACCAGGAGAGAAATACAAAACATGAAATCAGGCCGTAGTTTTCATTCTTCTGATGTGTTCCTGAGTGATAAGGTGATCTTGCACCAGTGAAGTTGCTTTTCCAAGCTTTTTCCCATTTTACTTTTTGTTCCTTCTGTCTTGTAAGTCTTAAGCTAAGTGTTCCTGCCAAAGATAAGCTCCAGTCTTTGCTGTCATCTTAAAAGTGTTACTTAAATTACCAAGTTTTATAAAGGATTGAACAGATAATATTATATCTGTACACCCACAGCAAGTGGATGCTTCTACTATGATTTTTCTTTTTCAATTAGTTATGAATTCAACATATAAAGCAGTGCTTTTACATTTCTAATTACATTTATTTTTCAGGAAAATGGTGTTTGGGTGCCACCGTTTTCTGATGACATCTGCAGTCCTGTGTCCTGTGGAACTCCAGAGTCTCCAGAGCATGGATTTGTGGTTGGCACTAAATACAATTACAAAGATGTGTCTCTTTATAAATGTGATTCTGGCTATGAATTACAAGTAAGCAAGCTCAAATCTCCAACACCCTAAATTTTAGTTGTCATTCTCATTTCCTGTGTGATGGCTGTGGACTGTCTCATTCATATTGATGCCATAGAAGCTGGGTGTCTGCTGGTTTTTTGTCTGTAGAGAGTTCATGGTATGTTTGGGGCAGTCTTTGAATGGCTTAAGTGTATAGTTGAAGCAAATATAAGAATCCTGTTCAGAGGTATATGTCCAGCAGGTATCTTGCAGTGTTTGAGTTTTCTTAACTGAAGACCTCTGCAAGTACAGCATGCTTGTGACCATAAGTCATAGAAGAGTTCTTATGTTCTGCTCCCTTGATCTGGTTCTTTAGCTAGAGTTAGATTGCATTTTTTTCTTCCATTTCATAGTGTCCCAAACATTATGTCTGCTGTGCCAAGAGTTGTGTCTTCCAGACTTAAAGTTCCTCAAAAACTCCACTGCCCTCAGTTCTATGACATTGCTAGATGGTATTAGAGTGATAGATCAAAGATATTCCAGTTTGTTCAATGAAAGCTTTATTCCTTGATGGAGAAGGAATCAAAGTTCTTTCCTGTCCATTGCTTTTATTACGGCTTTTATCCCCACCTGAGCTCTGAAACAGCGTTGCTTTCCCAGTAGCAGGACTCAGGCTAGCAAGTTCAGAACTGTCTCAGGGGCATTTTCAAAAGCTGCAGTGAATTCAGAAATGACAGTATGTTGCTGAGGCACAGCATGATCTCCACCATCCCCAGGTGATGACAGAGTGAGACACGAGGTGGTGAGGTGTCTCCAGGACAGAGGCTGGCTCTTAATGCTGGCTTTGTGAGTACCAAGCAGAATGCAGGATTGTGCTTCCTTTGTAGTGTCATAACACCAGTAATTAATTAAGAACTTCATGCATGTAAATCCAGTCAGAAGTTAATTCACTCAGTCGAGATAATAATAAGACGATTTTGGAGAATGCTTAGGTAACAATGAATTCAATTTTCATTATGTTGTCAAATATGCAATATGATTGAGGATGGAGGTGTTGGTATTTAGACAAAAATGTAGAGTTTCTGTTTCAAATAATTATTGGAAGTAATAAGCCAGCGTTTTTATACAGTAATAAGTTCTTCCAAATATCTACGTATCCTGTTTCGCCACCTAGTGTCAAACTGTGTCCTTGCTGTTGAAGAGAAGTCCTGCTTTTTTCCTTTGGGAAGAAAAGTCTGTTGGGTGTGATGCCATACAACAACATGTCAAAGAGCGGCCCTTCATCAATGGGTTTGCTTTGTAATGAAAGTACATTACAGCAAGCAACAAAATTAAATTTTTTTCTCCATGTCTCAGAATAAAATTAAAGAGAATTAAAAAGAATTAAATCCTGGGCTATTAGACTGTCTGTAAAACTTCTATGTGGGAAAGAAATAATGTAAATTATAGGCAAATATAAAGAATAAGTGTTTGTGATGTGATTAAATCAGCTCATCATGTTATAAAACACGAGCTTGTACTGTTGTTGGAAAAAATTGCTAGTTGAATTTCCTGTAAGGCAGTCCTGAAAGGAGAAAATCTGTCATCACAACACATTCCTAGGAACAAGAATGATAAAACTGACAAAATGATGATACTCTAGAGATAAGGACAAGAGAACTGACTAACTGGCCCCACAAACTTTTGGTTTATTAAGAATACCCATCATTTTGCAGAAAGGAGTTCTACCATAAACTTTACTAGTAGACTTGGGCTGTAGCACTTAATTTTCTCTTTACATGGGTTGCACACGGAGAAAAAGCCTCCTCGCCTTGCTGGATACTAAACCTGATGGGAGAAAAGAGTTAACTAAAGTAAAGTTGTTCTTTGAGCATTTTCTTTCATTTCACAGGGTGATGCAGAACGGACTTGCCAAGAAGACAAGCGTTGGAGTGGCACAGTGCCAGTGTGCAGAAGTACGTTCTACCTGAGTCTATCACTTAATGTTGGTCAAGGGTGATATCACACAAAAGAAATCACTAATGCTCGTTTTGCTTTATAACTCATACTGTCTGCATTTACCCCTGAACATTTTTGGTAAGTACCACTGATAACAACCTGGAAGGGTGACAGAATTGCTGGTATGTGAAGGTAGTAGTGTGAAGGAAATCTCTACACCTTTCTGCCTTGCTCCTGTGCAGGGAGCTTCCAGGTTTAAATTGCTCTGACACTTGAAGTCGTGATTTCTGGGGCTTCTGAGGACCTCTGAACTTTAGTTGCCAGGGGTCACAGGTATTTAGCATCCTGAAATGTAAATCTATGGATATCATTCTCAAAGGTACCTCACTTCTATGAGATGTCATTGATTGCAGTGCTGAAATAGGACTTTCTACATTAAATGCTTACGTAGACTTCAGCTGTTGGCTGAAAGAGGCAACAGTTTCCTGAGGCTTCCTACCAGCACAGCTGCAATAGATTTTTGTCTTTTAGCAAGAAGTGGAAGCACCAAGCATGATTCTGCTCTGCTACTCAGGGGCAAATTCCTGGCAATGAGCAGACAACTGCTGTGTTCTTTCCTGTTTCTCAGAGTAAAACTTGTGGAGCAGCTGTGAACAGGACAAGCCACATACATTTTGTTTGATTGGAAAGTATTGCTCACTTTACAGGAATATCATGTGGACCACCAGAAATGATAGAAAATGGATCTGTTCAGGGAGAGGAGTTCCTGTTTGGTAGTGAAGTTTCTTACAGCTGTGACCCTGGCTTTGAGCTACAGGGACCAAGCAGAAGGATTTGCCACGTTGACAAGAAGTGGAGCCCTGCCGCCCCTACATGCATGCGTAAGTAGCAAGCAGAGCAATGTGATGTCCAGGAAAGCTAGGGCAGAAGGAGAGTGTTTTGTCTGGCTTCCTCCCTGTCTTTCCCTCCAGCAGAGGGACTGTAAAAGGAGGAGTCAGAAAAAAAGCAAGCAGAGAAGTTCTCATTGGCAGTACCTCTCTGATCTGAAGCAGGCTCCTTTTGGCACATTGAAATGGCACAAACATAGAGTCGTGTTTAGGTCAGTAGGGTAGGAATGTGGCCTGCTGTATCTGACTTGCCTTGAATTGTGGTATGCAAAGCCTTGGACGTCATGTTCTTCCCTGCCATGCCAAAGCAAGTATGTCCTGGCCACTTAGTATGTCTGGATATCACAGCTGTGCTCCCAAGGATCAAATCTTGGCTCTCTATCAAGAAGATAACTAATAGAGGGAGCTTGAAAAGGAGGATTTATGACTTATTTCATACAGGTTATAAATAAAATGCCAATTTTTATAGTCTTTACCAATAAATAATTTTCCTTCTTCTCATGCTGATGTCATAGTCCTATGCCTTGCATTCTTCACTTTTGGTGAATTTACTTGGTCTCCACAGTGTGGGACAGGGGTCAAGATTCTTCTTAATTACTGACACTGCTCTTGAGGACATATTGAGATTATATTCTACTATAGGGGCACAAAGGAAACTGAAATAGCAGCCTCAGGCCTGCACAGAAGAAATATTCTGGATCCTCTGTTGGCTTGAAAATACTTCATATCTTAAAACACCACCAAATACATTTGGACACATTTTCAGGTGTCTGCAGTGTGAAGACCAAAAGAAAGGGCAGGGAAGGAATTGTATAACCCTTCTCCATGTAACAGTTCACAGCTTCTTTCTTGCTTTCTTTCCATTAATTCAGGGCGAGAACGGAGCTACCAGATAGTGTGTGACCTATAGAAAGAACAGTCTTCATTGTGTGTATAAAACCTAAACATTTTCTTCTCTCCTAGAAATTACTTGTGGGCTGCATCCCTCCATTGAAAAAGGAGAGGCCATTTCTACTGGAAGCACATACAGAAGTAATGTAACCTTTGTGTGCAACTCTGGATACCATCTTGTTGGGCCCCAGAATATCATATGTCTTGCCAATGGGAGCTGGAGTAAACCCTTGCCATTGTGTGAAGGTAGCTGGTTTCATGTCCTGGAACATTCCGATCTGGGATAAGCAATAGCTCCTCCCTTATGCATGCATATCATATGACCCAGAGACTGAGTTGCTTTTGAGAAATTATTCTGTAATGTGAGGTTTCTGGAAAATCTGTCAGTGGCAAGAAAGAATGATTTCCATCTTTCTGCCCCACTGACCACAGTATGAAGTAATAAATGTGTCGTTGCTTCCCCATTTTGCTGGGGCTTTTCTCCATCACAGGGAGGAGCTTCTCTAGGTTGGCTACATTTCCTTTCCAGGGCTACTGAATTGATGTTCTTCATGATTTTTAAGTCCATGGCAACTTTGAACATATTGTGTTATTAATTCAGGACTTGTTGGAAGTCTGGGACTAATATCAAGCTGAATTAATAAGACCCCTTCCTTTGCAGAGACCAGATGCAAAATTCCAGTTTCCTTGCTGAATGGGAAAGCGGTGTATGAAAACAATAGAGTTGGCAGTACTGTAACATATGTCTGTGAGAGGGGATACAGTTTGGAAGGAGAGCCAGCAGCAGAGTGCACAAGAGATGGAAGATGGAGCAATCCCTTGCCTCTCTGTAAACGTGTGTGTTTGCTTTGTAATGGAAAAGTTTTTACAGAGAAACAACAGGAGCAGTTACTGATACAAGTTAAGGCATTAACTTCTCTGAGTGTATTTTTGTGACAGTAAAAGAACAAGCTGTCTTCTGCATAGTTCCCTTTAGTTGGAAAGATGACATAAAAAGGAGTTGTTATAGTCAGCCACTTGATGTATAGTAGAAGCAGGTGAGAGAATCATTTGGAGGAGAAGGCAAAAGGGAGACGTTATTGTTGTCCACAAGTGACATACTGACAGGGTGTAAAGGACAAAGTGCCAGACTCTTGTCAGAGTTGCACAGTGGTAGAAGGAAAGGCAATGGACACTAGTTGCAATAAAGAAAACTCCAGTGAAGTTTTTGAAGAAACTTTTTACCATCAACTGAGTCAAACACAGGAACAGAGACCTAGCCAGAGAGGACATGAAATCTCCATCCACAGAGTTGCTCAAATTTCAACTGGTCGGGTTCCAGAGCAAATTCTGACCTAGTTGGCTCTGCTTGGAGAAGCAGGTTGGATTTGATAGCTGTATAAATTCTTCTGCAATTCTGTGAAATAGCACATTATGTGCATGTGCACTGTGCACACACACCCACAATAGCCTTCCTTGTTGCTGATTGTGTCTGTAACTAATTTTAAGACCTAGTATAGTCTTAGGATGGTTAATTGAGACATTTAGTTTTTGTACTACAAAGTATTTATTCATTTTAGTATGAAGAAACTGACATAAATCTCTGCTCTTTATAGAGCAAATATTTTCCACATTCGTGATGAAATCAACAGATGTTGCAAAAATAGCCCAGCAAGCTTACAGCCATAAATAAATAAAATTAGAGAAATGCTAAGCTCTAATGAATGTCCCAGTAAGTCTCTAATCAAATATCTGAGGTTTTGCTGCCCTATATTGGTCCAGCCCCTCCAAACATGAAGTACAATAGGTCTGGTTCTCTTTTACAGAAAGGTTATGGTAAACAGGAAGGACGAGAGAGAATGGTTTCACAGTAACAAGTAGGATATTTCTCACTTAAATCCTTAATATGTCCTCTCCTGGCATCAGCACAGTATAGTAGCAAGCCATGTGACAGCAGTGAATTAAACATTATTTTCTTATTATTTTATGACCCAAATATAATTTCAAATCAAATTACAAATTGGACTCACGTGCAGCATCCATTTCTATTGCTATTCATATGTTTTGGGTTTGAAATTTGCAGAAACTATTTTAAAGTGTTCTCTCTTCCTTCTGGCTCTTTTTCTTCCCTTCTTCTTTTCCCTCACACCCTTTCTTTGAACAGCAAACCCTTGTCCTGTGCCTTTCATAATCCCAGAGAATGCCCTTCTGTCGGAGGTGGATTTTCATGTTGGCCAGAATGTATCCATCAGGTGCAGGGAAGGCTACCAGCTGAAAGGGCAGTCTGTGATCACCTGCAATGCTGATGAGACCTGGACTCCAGCAAAGGCCAAGTGTGAAAGTAAGTACATGACACACAGTTCCACAGGGATTGGTACTTTCCAGAGGGCTCTAAGAAGCTCTAGAGAAGAGCTGTGTCTTCTTTCTAACAGAGTTATTTCTTTAAAAGAAAATTAAAAAATCTGAGTACGTCTATGTGGGTTGGTGTTTCAACAGTATTCATCCTACTGTTTACTAGGCCCTTCTGTAAAGGTATTCTCAATTTACCTTTTGCAAGCCCTGGAGCTGGGATTGGTTGTTGGATATCCCAAATAACCCAAGAATGATTCCTGTGAGATTATGGGTGATGAGACAAGCCGCAGAAAGAGGTGCTGCCTTTTATTGTATCTTTTGATACTGTCAGAAGGCATAGTGTCCTTTTGCAAGCATGTCTGAAAGCCTTTTGACTTCTTCCAAGCAATATTGTTTAGATTCATGGCATCACAGAATGGCTTGAGTGGGAAAGGACCTTAAAGATCATCTAGTTCCAACCCCTCTTCCATGGGCAGGGATGCCATTCACTAAATCAGGTTGCTCAGCTCCCCATCCAACCTGGCCTTGAACACTTCCAGGTATGGGGCATCCACAGCTTCCCTGGGCAACCTCTTCCAGCACCTCATCACTGTCTGGGTAAGGAATTTCTTTCTAATATCTAAACTAAACCTGCCTTGTTTCAGTTTAAAATCACTGCGTCTTGTTCTGTCTCTATCTTCCCATATAAATACTCCCTACTTTTCATAAGACCCCTTAAGATACTGGAAAGCTGCAATGAGATCTCCCTGAAGCCTTCTCTTATACTTGCTGAATAATCCCAGCTCTGTCAGCCTATCTTGGTAGGAGAGTTGCTCCATCCCTATGATCATCTTTGTGGACCCTTCTGTGGACCCACTCTAACAGATCAGTGTCTTTCCTGTACTGAGGACCCCAGAGATGGATGCAGCACTCCAGATGGGGTCTCACAAGGGCAGAATAGAGTGAGATAATCCCCTCTCTCACCCTGCTGGTCCCACTTCTTTTGATGCAGCCCAGGATACAATTGGCTTTTGGGGCTGCGAATGCATACCATTGGCTCATGTCCAGCCTCTCACCAAAAAGAACCCCCAAGCCCTTCTCAGGGCTGCTCTCAGTGACTTCTCCCAGTCTGTTCTCATCTTTGAGATTGCCCTGACCTGAATGCAGCACTTTGCACTTGGGTTTGTTGAACATCATGGGGTTCTTATGAGCCCACTTCTTAAGTCTGACCAGATCCCCGGACTCCATCACTGATTTACCACTAGAGGTGTGTCTCTGGCACCTCCCCTGGACAGTATTGTGTCCAGGGTTAGAACCTGCATCATGTAGGCACTGCAGCTCACCAACATCTGGATGGTTTCTTTTGTTTAGAGATATCTTGTGGTCCCCCAGCTCATGTAGACAACGCTCTGATTCGTGGTAGCTTCTATCAGTATGGAGACATGATCACCTATTCATGCTACAGTGGGTACATGCTGGAGGGACCCCTGCGGAGCATTTGCTTGGAAAATGGAACGTGGACAACACCACCTACCTGCAAAGGTAAGTCTTTTTTATTAACAGAAGGATATCTTAACTTGCCATAAGCACAGAGGTGTCATCCTAGGTGCAATAAAAATGAAAGTGAAATTTTTGCTAGTTTCAGTGTAGTCGTAGTTTCATTCGGGGCATTTAAAGTCCAGGTTCTTGCTTTATTTCCAAGTTAAAGAGAAGGCTTCTGTAATTTTTCTCCTTAGTCCTTGCTAGTCTTACAGTTTCTTTTGCTGCAGTGTTGCATCCCACACCTAGGATCTTTTCTCCTGACACCTTTTGTGAGAAAGTGACAGAACCAGTCATCTTTCTGACAAGCTGAGCTGTTTCAGAGAAGCACTGCCAGTCAGTTTTTCACAGTCAAAAATCAAACACCGCAGAAACCAAAATAGAACAAATGGGTGCTTAGTCCCTCACTATGTTTAAAGTGTGGCAGCTCCTGAAAATCAATTTGCAATAAAAAGTTGTCTTGGTTTTAAAAGACAGGTGTCTGTAAGGAAGGCAGGAACCTCCCTTGGAATGGAAAATACAACCCCCTTCCCTTCAGATTGTTATAATTTTGAAATNCGGCTCAGCTCCCCAGCAGGGCAGGGAAAACAGGCTTGGGATCCCGGGTGAGGAGGGGTCTCCCTGAGACACCCCAGCAGATGGTGGAAAGGTGTCTCCTTTCAGTGAGGTAGGGTGTAAAAATAGGGTCCCCTGTGCAAGAGCCGCTCCCAAAGAGAGCAAGCTCCACTCACGGTTGGAGAAAAAAGCAGCAGAAGGTAGAAAGTCTGCGGTGATGGTGAATTCTCTCCACAGCGATGCAGCCTCCTTCCCCTCTGATCGCCAGATCACAAGTGAAGCTGGGGCCCCACCAACCCCCTCTTCCTAGGTAAAAGGGGGCCAGTTGGCCGGGGCTCCTCCCCAGCCAAGTCCTTTGTCTCCCTCAAGTACCTTGGTAATGACTCCCTCTCAGCAATGTACATGTGTGGGGGAAAAAATTCTTTCAAAAGAAAAAGAAAATAAAAAGAGAACTCTTAAAACCCCAACAAAAGTAGATTGATACAGCTCACTAAATAATACACATTAAGCACTCTAGAAAATTCATAGGCTTAACAATATACCAAAGTCCAGCCTTTCTACTCTTGGCATACCAGCAGGAATTTGTAATTTTTTGGTCTGTTGAGCTAAAACATTCACTTGTATGAAGCAAAGAATTAACTCTTCCATACAGGAGATTCAAATAAATAAAAAGTTTTGAACAGAAAATGGGGACAACAGACACAAAACGGAAGAGACAACAAACTCAACAATAAAAAACATGTTCATAATAAGCATATTCAAATACTAAGTTAAAGCCATGGATGAGACATAGCAAAAGAGTTCCAGGGTCATAGGGCTTTGGTGGAAGACATCTTGCCATCTGCTACTTCCATATCAGAAGCTTGGCTTGGCCTTTGCTGCTGGGTAGCTGTGGAGAAGTGAGTAAGCTGCGACCTGAAGTCCTATTTCAGATTGTGGAACAGGCACCATATGACAAATTGAGCTTTAGGTATTCTGTGTAGAAAGCAAAAAACCTTACAACACAGCAGTGGCCAGTCACAAGCAGCCCCATTCCTGTTCACACAGAAGAAGAAAAGTTCAAGGACAGTCACGTGGGAATGCTGGAGCTGTTATCAGAATTGTGAGGTCTGCCTCTCCTCCTGCAAGTCTCAGCTGCCCATGACAAAATAGAAGCACCAGCTCTTCCTTCCTCAGAGGCTTTCTGTTTAGGTCAGAAGCCCTTTGGAGACAGAGGATTCTAAACTGTGCTAAGCCTGGATAATCATGGACCCCTCATCAGCTTTTTTATATGAATTCTGGCAGCAAAATGTTATGAATGCTGACACCTAAGCAAGTTGAGTTGCCCTACTCTATGAAAGCAGGCACTTAGTTAAATTCCTGTATTTGATAATTATCATGTCTTGCCTAAAAATCATGGATTAGTAGAGCCTTTTGAGGAGAACCAGAACCAAAGAAGTGGGCTTGCAACTACTGAATATTTCAGGAATAGAGCAGCTTCTCCTGTAAAACAGGTTTGTCTTGGTTTTGTGACCATGGCTTGCCACTGCCATGAAGAGCAGCCAAGTAGAGAAGACTTGAAGGAAAAGCATCTGAGTTACTTCAGTTGTCATGATGTATTCAATAGTTATGTTGGAAATTTACACTCCCAAAGCATGAGGCTGTTTCTAAAAAGGTTGTGTTTTTAAACTGTGATGGCTACAGATTTCAAGGGTTCTCTGCATACTAGCTACTTTATCTAAGCTAGAATTCATTAGCAAAATTATTTGGATATTATCTATTCCGATTGTAACACTTCAGATTGTTTGACTGTCCCTTTTATATCACCAGCTTTACTTTTTATTCCTATTTAATATTTATTAGTTACAACAAACCCCCATACTTTATGCCAAGGGATGTAACTGTCTGCTAGGAAAGGTTCATGCTTCTGGTTACCAGCAACTGGGAAGGGCTCATCTGCAAAGCACTGTCAAACACGTTCTCTTTGCAACACTGTGGAGTCTACTGGGACTGTTCAGAGGAATAAGTATTAGGGAAAATTATTTTTTAAAAATGAAGTGAAGAGGTGGACAGATGATGAGGGTGGAAAACAAAGCATGATAACCTGTGTATTAAGGGAGAGGAATAACAATTTCCCTCCTCTTTTCAACTAAAAAGGGAACTAAAAAGAACTAAAGATGTTTCTGAGAGGACTGTCCTGCATTTTCATGACACATGTCAAAGTGATCTTTCAAAAGTTCTTTATAATTCATGTGAGTGATTTTCCTAACAAAAGTCCTACAGGACCCAAGCCTTTGTGGTCTACATCAGAAATGACATGAAAGCACTCATTGTAATGACTCATACTGCATTTCCTGTTTATGGCTGTGTCAGTTGATTATTAATGTGTCCTAAGCCTGCTTGAAACATTCTGTCCCGGTTGAACAGGTTAGTTAATGTAAATGTTATAATCAAAAAGCAGACTTCTTTAGCTTCTTGGAAGAGCTCTCACCACAGCTGCACTTGCCTGAATCACCACTGGTTAGAGGTTGCCAGCCAGATTCTGATCTGAGTTTCAGGGGTGAGAAGTATTAGCCTGGATCTGCTGATTGTAAATATCTGCAGGACTCATCAGGCTGCACAGATGCACGCAGCTTACCTGACTCCAGTTTCTTCTTTCTGATGTCTGTTTGCCCTCTTCGCACATCTTGCTGACTGTGAGTGGTCAGTGCACAGCTGTCAACCAGAAAGTTTGTACCCTATCAGCAAACAAGAACATTATGAGAGGAAAGCTGGGGCCTGAGGAAATTGTTCACTTGCAGCCACAGGGAAGCTTTTTGTAAAGCTGAGAAGAGATAACAGAATTTATTTTTCCCCTTCTGACCCATGTTTGTCTTGCAGCAGTGTAATGCTTCTGTGTCCTGTGAAGATAAATTTACAAGGGAATCTCAAAAGATTGATACCATGGATGTGATATTTACTACCAGTAACTAAAGTCACAGTTGATGGTTCCTTTTCTCTCCCCAGCATATCAGGACTGCATTTGCCCTGCTTGCTTTTACAATAGCAAAAAAAAAAAAAAAGATAATGAGATCCCAGCTTAACTTCCAGTCCCAAATATTTTCCCAGTCTTGTCCGTTGATAAAAACAATCCCCACAGCTACAGACAAATGGGCTCTGCTTGCCTAAATTGGTGCAAAACAAGTGCACACCTAGGGATGATACTGTCTCATTCAGTTTCACAACCAGGACCTGGGCAGAAATCCAGGAAAAGCCTATCTCTGCCTGACATCTGATTGCTGACTGGCATAGAGTTGCCATCCAAAGCAATTTTCGTAACTCATGAAATATCTGCATCTTCTACACTGACAGAGAGAGAAAATGCATTTCAGAGAACTTATTTCATGGACTTTGAATTTAATGTGGGATATCATTTATACACTAATCTTTTATCTCACATCCCATTATACATTTGTGGAATATTGTTTAAATGGTGTAGATCACACAAAGCTTAAAATGGTTTTTTCATCGCACAAAAGAAATCTGTTTGGCATACTGTTCTTCTTTAGTCAACACCCAGAGACAAGCTGTCTGTGTAGTAATAGATATTTTTACAACAAAAAATTTCAAAATCACTGTTAAAATATTGCAAATTATGTTAACCTTTCAGAGGTCTCTTCCCACTCTCATTATCAGCTGACACTTGATGGGAAGGCTCTTGAGACTGAAAAATAAAATGGCAGAGCTTTGGCCTCATTTCAACAGACTCCAAGCTGTAGCTTGCATCTTGGCATGGTTTAGTTCCAGGAGTGACTCAAGTTTGTCTCTCTGAGAGAAAGATTTGCATTCTTTCCAATATGGATTTCAGGTCTGAACAGTATTTCAGTGTGCCAATCCACTGTTTGTATTTAATGCTACTACTGAACGAGATCTGAAACACTCAAAGCTTAAACGCATATTTTGGTCACCTTATAACTAATTAAAGATAGGATGCAATTAGCAGTTCAGATTGAGTTTCCTGAGATTACTGTCAGTCTGATAACTTATTTGTTCTGTAGTATTGTCTCGAAGGCACAGTTTTTCATTTTCCCTGTATAGTATGTACACCAGCATGACAAAGATTTCAGTTCCTCCAATGATCTTTAGGTATAACATGTTCGTGCATAGATTTCACCCGATTTTCTAAAGTAGTCCTGGTTTTCCAGGATGTATGAGACAAGATACAGTGCAGTGTTATAGCAATGACAATGAAGTCCAAAGTCTGTCCAGTCCAGGCAATATATTGGCCCAGCATGATGGAGTCCACTCCAAATTCCTCACTTTTGTGATCAGGTGCTTATTAATAGGAATGCAAGCCAAGGAGCACCAGTCAGCATGAATGTTAAGTGAGGTTTATAGTTACACTTTGAGTTCCACAGATGAACACTTTATGTGCCACTGCTGCACCCTTTTTGGTCACTTCTCCTTATGATGGATGATAGTGTAGTAAAAATTGCTTGTTCTACCACACAGTGTTAATCTAACTTTAGAAACACCGTATATTATGGCATTACCTTGGTGTTTCATACCAAGGTTAGAAGAAAGCTTGATTCTACTCCAGAGCCAATTCAGAAGGCCTGGGGAAGGGAGTGAGGAGGGTAATAGGTTTTTATGGTATATTGTACAGGTATTTTCATTTTGTTTACAAAAGTTAGTGGGAAAAGGAGATAAAGCATAATGTCAGCCTTGGAACATTTTCCAAATAATTTATTCCACTATAAATAGGTCTAAATTTTCATTCTTTCCATGGACAATTTTTTTATTGTCTTAATGGTTCCCACGCTCTTGCTTACAGTACCTAATCAAATGCACAGAGCCAGAAGATGATGTAGCCCTTGGAATCAAAATCAAGCAATGTTTCTGAACTTCACTGCATTTGTTTGTTCTGGTCTAAGCTTTACAACTGCAAAGACCTGTGCAAGATGCTGAGTTGCTAGGCTTCTAATTCACTGTCCTGAGTTAGTAATGGAATTGTGCTGTTTCCAGCTGTGTGCCGGTTCCCGTGCCAGAACGGTGGCATCTGCGAGCGACCGAACGCCTGCTCGTGTCCGGATGGCTGGATGGGCCGTCTCTGTGAAGAGCGTACGTATAGCATCCCTAACTGTAATCTCTAGGGTGCTGTAGGTAAGACAAGTGAATTTACTGCAGTGAACCAGGTGGGAAAATAAAAAGGCATAAGAGCCAAAACCATAAAAATCATTAATATATTCTGCTTGACAGATGAAAGAGATCAGAGGGGTATATACTTATGGCTTGTTTCTAGAAAAATAACCATTCCCTGGCATCTTCAAAGCAAAACAAGCACTATTTAAATTGATGTGATTTTGTTTCTGGGTGCTCTTTCACTGTGGTTGAAGAACACCTTGTTTCAGTTCTCCAAAGTCTGTTTCTAATAGCAATACCTGATAGTTTTGGGGAACAAACAGGGATTAGAACAGAAGAGACGTGACTGTTCTGCATTAGTTTCTTGGCTTCCATTTTTACCAGTCTGTGGTTATGAACGTCAACAATTCATGTTCAAATAAGGCAAAGTGTTACTTTTTCCATGCTATCCCTGCTGACCTGTGTATTTGTACCTCACAAATTCTCGACTGGCTTTTCCTGTCATAGATCTCAGAATGGTTAGACAACTGGATCTGTTCTCACTGAAAAGAGCCAAATCTGACACTTGGCTCTGTCAGAAATTCCTTGGGTGACCTTGGGGATGCCAGTTTGAGCCATGTTTCTCTTCTTCTTCATGGTGGTCTTAGCACAAGGAATTTGGGAGGTTTAACCCTTTCAGGCTGGCCTAGCTGCTGCATGAGGAGCCTTATTACTGTACACATGATAAGGCACAGGTCTATGTGGATAGAAAAGGGAAGTACCCTTACTGTATTTAGTATTCAATATGGCCCTGATGTAAGGCTTTTGCATGTCCAAGAACATCTACAGCATGGGTGGTGTCACTGTCCCTGAATCTGAGTATACATGGAAACCTACAAAAACTGTGCACATTCTCATCTAGTTCTTGGAGAAGAATATGGTTTAAGCATTTAAGATGTATCATAGTTTAAAATGGTCCCCTGAATCTATCTCTGCAGCTTTCAAATCTTCTCTGTGACAGTGCCAGTTGCACATGGCACAAATTAGTGGTAGATACAGAATGAGAACAAGAGGTTCAGCAAGTTTTGTCTTTTTACATTTATGAAAACTCCAGCCATGGGGTACATTCACACAGCCCCTCTTTTTCTGTTCCTATGCCTGTCGGTATCACCACAGCCATACATGCAACTCAGCCCTGTAAGTCTCAGAGTTTCAGCAGAAGAGGATTGCACCCTGTGTCTGACAAAAATGTGTTTGGCAGCCCCTAACTGAGTTTATTAGTTTCATCAGTAATGACACTTGAAGCATTCTCCAGAACCAGCCATTTCATTTATGATCCCACCTGTTTCAATCTGTCGTCCCAATTCAGACTGGCAACTGACCAGCCAGGTCACACTTCATGCAGATACAGGCACTATATATTTTTTTTTCTTTCTTTCTTTCTTTTTTTTTTTTTAACTTTGGCATACATGGTTAGAAGAGGGGAAAAGAAATCACACAATTGGTCAGTGCAACATCAATTTTGCATTGCTTGTCAAGCAAGGTGCACCAGTGAACAGAAAAGACAGGCTCAGCCTTTGAAGTTGAGGGTCTGTTCTGGAAGCCCAAGGAGTTTTTGAGTGCTAACACTGAGCACTGATCTGTCAGGATCAAGCCACAATAAGGCCACTGACAGAATTTAGTCACCTTGCAGTTCACAGCACATTTCACAAAAGAGATAAAATTCATCTTCCTGAGAGAGTCCTGACCGTTCTAAAAAACATGCAGGGTACTGCAAGTTTAATGATATAGAAAAGTATTTCTCAGTGATAAGGGTTAGTCCTGTGAGGTCCATGGAAGTTCATAATTATTTTCTTGTCCAAGCTGACTGCACCTGCTCAGCTTGACCTCTGCTGTGCAGCAGAAGAGGAAGAATCCCTACCTTAGTCTTCTGCAGCCCCCACCCACCCTCTCGATATAAAACTCTACTGGAAGTGCCACTTGAAGGTCCAAATTTGAGACCCAGCTCAACTCTTGCTCTTATTAGAGCATGTACCCTCAAGTACTTTTTTCACTTATCATAGTGGAGATAAGAGTTTTGTGAAGGTACTTAAATCATGAACACATGGGAGTTTTGCAGATCTGCTCACAGGAGCAGTGTAGCTTGATTGTTGCACTGTCCAGAGGTCATCAGCTGCTTGGTATATGCTTTGTTTCTTCCCCAAAGCTTCCAGCCCTAGCCTGTTTCACCCAAAATGCCTTGTATCCAAGCTGCCTTTCCCTGGGGGGCTTATGGTCTCACCTGTCTCAGCATGTTTTCACTGGCCTAGACAAAGTGTTGCTCTATGGGCAGGGCATAAATTAACATGTTTTGGATGCTACATCTGTGAGCCCAAAGAATTCACGAACAATCCAATTTTTTGTAATTAAAGCATGAACTGGTTTTGTTAGCACCATCACAGAAGTGGCCAGTGTCTGTGGATATTACACGTGAGATACAAGCAAACTGCCCTGGCTCATTTCCCATCAACACAGAGCCTACAAGCATCTGAAGGACTCTAGCAATTGCTCCAGCCTGTCCATTTCTTTGCCACTACTCCTTGTCATATCTGGCTGCCATGCCAGCAGTATTTTCTTCTCATGCCTAGTGGGTAGATCCTACTCAACTCTGCAGATACTCCATGCAAACACTTCAAGGGGTAGTGGAATTTCTACTTAAACGTAAGTTCATCGCTTGCACAGTATATTCTTTGCTTTCATGGGAGATAATTCTTTTCTCTGGTTCTCTTCTCTTCTCTTCTCCTTAGCAATTTGCATTCTGCCATGTCTCAATGGAGGTCGCTGTATGGCCCCTTACCAGTGTGACTGCCCCCTCGGATGGACTGGATCACGCTGTCATATGGGTAAAACTTCTCACCTGCATTTTGTCTCACTTTTTATGACTCTTCTAGCAATACCTAGCACAGTTCTCTAGGGACTCATAGAACTCCTAAGCTTCTTGCAGGAAAAGCTAGGCCTACAATAATATTCCTGGAAGATTTGCTGTCTCCAGCTGTAAACTACTTTCAGACTAGTCCCTCCCTGATAAGTCTTCAAAATTCCCAGAAAAGCTTGCTCTGAAAAAGGACAGACAGTATTCCCAAAGCACTCTCTGCAGAATTCAGTGAAAAGGAGAAAGGGTTTCCAGGGAGAAGAATAAAACAATTCTTCTCAATTCCAAGTGCATGATTTTCATTTTCATCTTCAGGGAATTCAGATCATCATTAAATTCAACAACAATAAACAAGCTGCAGGTATTGTAGGTACCTTACATTAGGTATCATCTAAGTTCTCTGAACAAATTCAATGTGCACTTCTTTGTACTAGAGCTCTTACTTGCACCTAACCAAAGGTGAAGGGCATGGAGCACACAAAAATAGTGAGGGGTAGGAGGGCAGTGATTCTAGTGTCCAGGTCTCTGTCCTGACCAGTCCATTTGTGTGAGATGAGGTTGACTGCAGTTACGGAAAATACTTGAACCTGAGGCTTAGAATATGGGGTTCCATATCAAGACTGAACAAATGCCAGTTTTTGAAAGGCTTTTCCCTGTGAAAAGACAGTAAAACTCAGCAACTGAGTGATTACTGAAATGTCTTTCAATCATTATTAAATCTTAAACACTTACAAATATTAGCTATTTTGAAAAATATATTTTACCGTTTCTTCACTGTATTTTTATTGTCCAGTGTATTTTTATTGTTTATTTATATTTAAAATCCCTGATTTTTAACAGGGATTTAACATGAAAGCCCAGTTTTGCCTTCCTGCGCAAGACTTTGAAGTGGCTGATGGTGTGAGCTGGGAAGGAATCCATGCCTCTGTTAATGAGTGTCTGTAGTGTTTGTTTAACTGATAAGAATAGTGAGTCTGGGGGATAAGCTGTGTGATGCACTGCAAACCCAACCCTTCTGCAGAAAATTGAAATACCAGAGAGAACACTTTAACTCTGAACTATTGTCTTTTGAAGGGACTCTTGCCTAACACATAATGCATCATTTCCTCTCATATTGCACAAGCTTTGCAGCTATAATAGGTGCTTGAGGAGGATAGATGGCTTCTTCACTTTTGGGCCAGAAATTCAAATCTGTACAGGCTTGACTTGCTTTTCAGTAGCTAAAGGGAAAATTCTAGTGAACAACTGCATCTGCGTCATAAACACTGCTTATGAAGTTTTTTAATCACTTCTTGTTTCAGCTACTGATATTGACATTTTGCTGTGACAGAGAAATACTTCAGTGACAGCTAAAGATGTTTCAGTCATATGCTTCATTCCAAAATCAGAAGTAATTTTCAACATTACCTACTTGGTGCACTTAATTGTATATGGACGGCCTATCACTATAGCTTCCTGCCATTGTTTGTTCTTGTTTGGCCCAGAGGAACTGGAGTAGTTTTTTTGTATTCCTGTGACTACTCATTTACATTTTCTGTAATTCCATATTAATCAGTGTTTCCTGATACATATTCCTTGCAAAAATATTACCCAACCTTTGTCCTCGCTGGTATCTTTAGGTCTGTCCTCTACATATGGCATTTTCTACTTTAAAGTATTCACATCTTTCAATTTTCCTGCAATATATATGTCTGTGTTTGAAGGACCTCATTAAGTGTATATCTAAATTGGTTCTATAAATTGTATGGTTCTTTATCTTTCAATCTCAAAACTGATAGGAAGACTTGAAACTTTTTTGGTTACTTGATATCCTTGGGTTAGACTGTCACACAAAAGCATGTTCAACTAGGCTCAGCACGACCTGTAAGGTAGACACGGGGTTTTTCTCTAACACCCTGTTGCAGTCAGTCTCACTGGAAAGAACCAGTGTCTTTCAGGACCTCTGCTTCCTTTCCTTGTCTCCATATAGGTGCTATTGTGTGAAGTCTTACACCTTGCTTCCTATTGATCTGCACATGGTTTTCTGACGTTCAACTTTCTCTTTCTATACTTTTTTACCATGTTTGGTGTCTGCTTGTCCTGGCTAGTGTTAAGTCGTCACATTCCTTTAAAAAAAAAAAAATATACATTTTATTCCTATTCCTATTCCTATTCCTATTCCTATTCCTATTCCTATTCCTATTCCTATTCCTATTCCTATTCCAATTCATGTTATGACTCTTCTAATTCCTCCTTCTGCTTCCACTTGCATTCTTTTGTTGTCTTAATTGGAATCAAAAACAACAAAATTTTTAAGGCAATGTAAAATTACACACTGGCTGCTTCATGCAGCTCATACAATGCCTTAGACAGCAAAAGTAGTAGAAAGAGTCAAATCACACTTAGCAGACATGTGCTTCTCAGGCTGCCCTTTCCATTAACAGAATAAGGCAGGACAGATTTTCAGTGCCCTGCTCCTTCATCAGCTTGTTGTGGGTGTGCTCACTAATGCAAATTTGTGTGTGTGTTTGTGTGCAGCTGTTTGCCAGTTGCCTTGCTTAAATGGTGGGAAGTGCATACGACCAAATCGGTGCTACTGTCCCTCTGCCTGGACTGGACATGACTGTTCTAGGTAAGTGTTGCTGAGCACTGTCCCAGAGCTAGGCTGACTCATACCCTACTGAACTCCAAATGTGAACAGTGAGCAAATAATTTTAACATTTCGAGCATCTCTAGATTCTGTGAAACAGTAACCTTAAGATGCCTCAAGATTTATGGGCAGCATGTACCTTAGAGAGTACTCTGCAAAATGATTGCCAAACTTCTAGAAAACTCAGAAAATTGTATATTTTCGTGTAAGCAGACAGGCAAACCTGCAATGTTTAGATTGATTTTTCACTATGTAAATGGAAGTGGGCTTTTGACATGGAATACAGAATATTCTTCAGGAAATTCTGTTGGCCTACTGTTTACTAATGTTCATTATGAACTGTATATACCTCAACTGGGTCCATGTTCAAGATTAGGGTCATGCAAGTGGTGTTATAAATAATAGGTCATCTAACACCCAGCGTTGAGTGATGTAATCATTTAAAGAGTACGACACAGTGCCTCTGAGGCAAGTCCCAGTTCAAATCTCCTGGCAGCTCTAGGGCCATGAAACACATGATAGCAAAAATGTTTATACCTCAACTCACACAGGCTCCTGCTGAACACATTGGTCATTATCCTGGAGAGCAAAATAAGAACCACATGAATATTAATATTCTTCTGCAGGAGACAGACAAAGCCTGTGACTTTAGCCCTGCAGGACTGGGGTCTAGCAGCTTGTCCCTTCCAGAGCTGTTTAAGAGGAAGTTTCTCACACTGGGTGGGTGAAGACAGAAACAAGCTCTGAGATCTCTTTCATATTTTGTTAAGCTTTGGCCTCCATTACTTGTGGCTCTTTGTGGGGTATGATACATTTCTGAGTATTCTAAAATAATACAGGCAAATGCCATGATAGCAGACATTCACTGCTGCAGGTTAACAAGGTGTGATTTACAAGGGGAAGCTGAAAGATCCCAAGGCTTTTACCAGTATGCAGAACAACACTAGCTCCAAAATACTTTGTGATGAGCCATGACTTAAATTAAAAGTCAGATATCTTTATTCCCCATGCCCATTCTCTTCCCCTCTTTGAGCTGTGGCACTCTAATCCCTGGTATGCTTTCAGACACCATCCTCTTGTGCCTCACTGTTGGTCGTTTGGTATGTTCAGCACACCACTGATTTTATTTTGTTTGGGTTTTTTGATGCAGGAAACGGAAGACTGGATTCTATCCCTTTTAACATCAGAGAGGCAATTCTACATTCAGATATCTTTCTTCAGCCTAGGCACCAGGGCTTGGAATCTAACGCATTGTAAATCAAATCCATTGTTTCCCTTCCCCCACCCCTCCCCAGCTCCCTTGTTTTGTATTTTATTTTGTGATACATTTTTACAATACCTTTCAATTTTTAAAGAAATCCTCTGTATTTTTCATTTACAAAAGTATTATCAAATATATGCTGCTACACAGATGTCATACACACATACACATACAAATGTAAAGATTCCTACAGTCCACTGAGGAAGTGGTTGTTTAAAGTGAAGTCCCTCCCATTTCTTACATTAAGTAAGCTAATTAAACTGTACTATACTGCCAACTATGATTAAACAGAATATGGCAATTCTGCTTACCAGCTGCCAAAGCATACTACTGTCCAGCAACTCAACAGTAAAGAGTGTTACACAAGGCTGACTGAGCCTCTAAACTCTGCATTGGGCCTGTCTCTGTTTTTCAGCTGATAAAAATTATAACTGCATGTGATAAAGTCTATGTTGTAACCACAGTTTCTGGTGAGCATAAGAAGGAGATTCTGTAGTGTAGTTTATGTGACATTAACTTCATTGGAGAGTGACATAATGGGAGGCATTGGCATGAATTTTACCTGAGATTTCTTGGTAAAATAGTCAAAAATGTAAAAGAGATGAGGGAACGGCATCTCATTCAGAGAAGAATGGACTAAGTCTAGCCAACAAGAGCCTTTGAAGCTTTCTGACTTACAGGAAGTTCAGGTGTAGCTCTAAACTGGATAATCCAGGATCCAGCAGTAGGAAGCAGGTGGATCCCTGAAACCTGCACTTTCTGTTTGCCATGGGAATCACCACCTGCCCATAACCATGCCTTTCCTATGTAAATGAAGTACATATCTAGCAGCTATCTGCTAGGTGAATGTTTTTGATATCTGGGGTTTGGGTCCCAATATTTGACTGCCCCTGAGATGGAGAGAGAGGGCACCAGTTATGTTTACAGGTGAAAGTTTGCTATGTGCTTGCCCAAAGGTTGCATTTTTGTTATGCAGACCCCTCAAAAAACTGGAAAAGGCCTGTCTTGAGAAAACACGCAGGCAGAAATGCTTGGCTGACTGAGAAATACTGAGAGCACACATGCTATCAGATTTCTCATTCTCAAACTGGTCTCATTGCATCTGAGGAAAGCACACACCTGAGTGCCACCATTAAGTCATGCTCTGATGAACTGAAATGCTAAGATTTATGATTAAGTAGGGTGGTGGAGTTACAAGGCAGAAATCACATGCATTTTTCAAAGTTACGTGTTTGGTAATTGTCATCAGTTAGCAAATAGTCTGATCTATGAAAAGAGATCTTAGAGTCAGAACCCGAGAGTCATTGATCAGAAGCTCCATTTTTCCCAATAATAACAGAAGAGTGTAATTTGCAATCATCATTGGGAAAGAAAAAGAAGAAATAAATTTTACCTTCTGTAGCTTCCTATTCCTGCTTAGTTACCCTCCAGATTAAGAGTGTGCACAACTGCTCCACCCCACCCCCCTTCATGGATGTACCTTCCTTTTATGCATGAACCCTGATACAGGAAAGTGATACAACACCAAAATGAGCTCACAGTTACAGTAACAGGGCTCTAGTAAATACTGACACATAACTGATGGCTGTTAGCCCAAGACCAGAAATGGGAAAGAAAGAAACAAGCAAAGTTTTCAGCCATTAGGAGCTTCCAACCAATTAAAAAAAAAAAAAAAAAAAAAAAAATATAGTAAAGAATAGGAGTCTTTCGGGGATCAGATTAATGTGAATGTAGGTTCCTTCCCAGTGGGAGCTGCAACCAGCTGAAGAGTTGTGGTTTTAGCTCCCACAACCTTCTTTCTCTAATGGTCTCTGCTAGAACACAGCAAAAATCTTCTGTCTCCCAGCTCCACAGCCATCAATGTTTACAGCTTCAACTGAAGTTAGTGTTCAGTAAGTAATGTCCACATTTCAACACACAGTCACCACCATTTGTAGGCACTTTGTTGCTTGACTTCCTTGCTGCCTTAACAGCAAATGAAGGGAAGCTGCAGGGAGCAACACAGGACTTCTCAAGAGAAAGAGTGCATAGGTGAGAAAAGCAGATCTTTATTTATGTCATTCTCATGTTTTTGTTCCTTTTCCAATGTGCTTCTCTGGTGTGTCCCCTGACTCTGTCCTGGTCATCTCCAGAGCAGAACAGCAGTGGTGAGGAGAGTGCTTAGATCTGGCAGGACATTGCTGGAGAGTGCAGGGCTGCAGAATAACTTTTAGCATCTCAGCTTCACACTAGTGACTAGTACATGGAGTCCCAGCATCAACCCATTCAAAACATTTTGTAAGGAGATGTGGTGTTAGGACAGAATAGCTGAAACTAGAGGCTGTTATATTAGTGCTATTGATGATGTTTTGATACTTGCTGGAATATTTTCCCCTCCGTACCCAGTACTGTATTGTCATTTATGTCACTGCTTGTTGTGTGTTTTAAACGACTTCCATGTGATGCACTTTACACTGTAAATAAAGCTGCACCCTGTTTAGTACCTATATAGAGGCAACATTGCATTCTTTTCATAATGCCTCATAACAATGATATTAACCTACCCTTTAGGATCTGCTGGCAAAGACTACAGAAATACACCTCCATTCAAGCAAAAAGACAAAATAATTGCCAGCAGTCTTAAAAGGTTGTGTTGGATTAGTCCAGGTTTGATCTGCAGATAAAAATGCAGTTAGCACCTCATTTTTCAAATCCTTTCTGCTGCTAGGGCACATTTTTAAACCTGTAAGGGCCAAATTTACCACTGGTGTCAAGAGACAGATTAAAACCTGTGTCACTTACTACTGATGGAGATACAACTTGTTTTATTCTGCACTAGTACTGGAATTTTTAAAGCTATGGAAATATCCATTTTGCCAGAGAGATGAGGTAAAGAATGACTGTAGCAGAAAGAAAACTTTGTAACTCAAACACCACTCATCCAAACAAGGAGCACATATGATATAACAGTCAAAAGATTTAGGATGTGAAGTTTTCGGAGGTAATGTTGTAAGCCTGTCAATGTTTGGATACACAGGCTTAAGCGGAGACTTGGAAGTGCAAAAAGTGGTCAATGTTTGAAAGCCTTCCCCTAAGCCAGCAACTCAAAAGGTGGTGTGAGGTTACTGATAGTGTTGTTAATGAAGCCCTGAAATTTGATGTGTGTCTTATAGAAAAGATAGAAATCTGCATCTCAGATTTGCAGTATATTAAATACTGGTAATAATTGTGAGTGGGAACAGCTGGGCTGGCTGTGCATGTGGACTCAGATCTTGTGCATGCTCTAGAAACACAGAGAACTGCTTTATTTAAAGGGAAGTGTGGTAAGGCTCTTTCTCTGGCCCTGTTCTTTGTTGTGAACTCTGAACAAGCTAAAACTCTGAAAGGAGTCTACTGACACCTATGTCTCTCTGCTTGGAAGTACACTGGGAAATGTTTAAGTGTGACTGATCTCATGGGAGGCACTGGACAGGGTTAGTGTGTGGCAGCAGTTGTTACCATGAGGAGTCAGCTTTACACCTTAACAGTCTGACCAGAGATCTCTTTTGCATCTCAGCACAGGAATAGTTTGTGCATCTCTGAATTGTCTTAGAGCAGGTTGGATCCTCACTGCGGAAAGGATCCCTGCTGCTTTATCGCACTGCAGATTCTTTTCTGGGATAACATACCCTGACCACACATTTCCAGCACTGAGATACAGGAATTGCAGTACCCAGAAGCAGGCCAGGTGGAATATGCAGTATCATTATTGATCTGTTTCTCTAAGGTTATTTCCACTCACACACACGATGCAGAGCACTTCTTCACGTATCCATCCCATTTACGGCGAGCTCCTCTCCCAGGAGCAGGGCTGCATTTCCATTACCCTTACTTTCTAGCCTGATGTGTTGCTAGCACCTGCCAATATCAAGGTCTGCAGGGCCTACCAACTCTCCCTGCTGAGCTTGGAGCACTACAAAAGCTGATGCTCTTCACAAGCTGATTGACATGGCTCTCCAGCGCAGGCTTGTCCATCCCACCAGATGTCCCTCCTGTAGATGGACCAGCGTGACCACTTTGTGCTGTAAGAAGTATCATGCATCGCCTGGTGAATAGGACATTTGAGTTTCTCCCAGCCAGTGGCAGACTGTGCCACCACAAGAAAGTCACTTCAAGTCTTCCCATTTTACGGGTCAGATGAGCCCTTCCTTCTCCCCCAAGGTGCTACAGATTTAAAATAACAGATGAGATTTAAGCATGATTATCACATTTACTAATGGTAGCCCTTCTGCAGATGTCATCTGCACACCTCATTGCTAGTTTAGTGGACCAGCACTAACCTTAGTCTTTTCAGTCTAGTATCTTTGCTGAATACAAATCTTCCCTCAAATTTTCATTTGCAACCAACATCTGCTGAACAGATTGTCCTGAAAACTCAAGTTCTCTCTCTATTTCCAGAAACTTTGAGGCTCTGACAATGTCATTGAGCCCAGAGCAGCAACAGTTCTGTTTGGACCCAGAGCTTGCATGCATGGTAAAGGCCAGAAAAGGAGGCTACTGGGCAGGGACAAGTTGTCACTCTGATACTGCTGGCCTGCACCACGTTGCAGGCCAGGAGCATGGTGAGGACTGACTGGATCTCTGCTCAGTGCTCTTCTCTCCTCAATGACAAATTTTGCCATGCTGTATCTCAGCAGCCTCGGGAAATCAGTCTGTCATTATGCAACCAGGTGGCAGAGAACAATCACAGCAGTGACCACTCCCAGCTCATCTATACCCCACAAACAAATCCAGGGCTTTCCTGGCTGCCCCTTAGTCATGCCTTCCCTTCCTATCCCCTCCTAGCTGCTTCTTCAGTACAGTCCATTTATTTCGCTTTGTTTTCAATAGCTTTGCTGTCCTACTTGCTTCTCATTTGGGAGTGGCATGATTTTTTGTAGCTAACCCAGAAGTGGCCAGGATTCATTGGATATGAAGCCAGCAGCCTCACTGGCTGGGAGGGAGGCACAGTGTCAAGAGTGATGAAGCTCTACAATTGCCAGTGCAGGCAGGGCTGGCAGCCTATGCAACACACAGTGGCAGCCCTGCAGAGCTGAGCACTCCTTCAGCTGCTCCTGCCTTGCCTTGCCTTGCCATCCCTTCCTCCTGCACTCCTTGGCCATGCTTTTCATTTTACAGATACAGGTTATGCTTGCAGCTGTTGGGGAGGTGTCTGCATTTTCCAGGCAGACACCAAAGGCACAGAGCAGAGGCACATCCAGATCAGCTTGCAATGGCTGGGGAGAAGATGCTGTTGCTTTTTCCCCCTGCACTGCAGCAGCCTAAGGTTGCCCTTTTCCCTGACGTCTGCTCCACTGTTGTGGCTCACAACTGATTACTGCATCTATCCTTGTGCAGCTCTGTCTGCGGGGCTGGAGTTTCATAGGCGAGGTCAGGAGCAAGGTCCTGGGCTGGTGCACAGGACACAGGAGTCCAGTGATACGCAGAGACCCCATCTTCCTCATGTGTACAGTAGGCAGGTCCCAAATATTGTTCAGTGCCAAGGGAATTATTAAGGGAATAACTGGTCTTGGCTGCTTCTGGAGGGTGCAGTATCAACTGGCAGCCTCCAAACCACACATAGCACCAAAGCCAGGCCGCATGCCCATCCCCAGCTCGGCTGGGGAGGCAGACAATTCCTCAAGGAAAAGGTAGATTCACTACACCCTGTAGAAAAACCAAAACCTTGGAGTTGGACTTTGTCCTGGCTCCACCACTGCCTGTTCACCCTGGAAGAGGGTGGAGCCAGGCAGCAATAGCAGGAACCAGACATGGGAGCCCAGGAAGGACCATAGTCCATCCCTGGGAAGTAGGATGGGGGCGGAAATGCCTGCTGTGGTTACTGGTGGTGCTGAACAGGGACAGTTTTACAGCTCTGCCCAGGGAGAGCCTGGACACAACTCCAGACCCATCTCACCTAGCATGGGGCATTTGGGGAATTCCCAAAGGTGAGGGAAGTTTCTCCATGCTGGAAAAGAAGGGGTGGTAAAATGGGAGGCTGTGTGGTATGACAAGAATGGAAACCTCAAGAAAACTGCAGTTTAGAAACCACTTAAGTATATGGTCATATCATACAACCATTGAGGGTACTTAATTGCACCTATGCAGTTTAAAACATGTTTAAGCATTCTTCTGGGCTGCAGTCTTAGTCATCACAAGATTGTAATAAATAGGAAAAACTGTCTGCCCTGTAGACACTGGTGAGATGGCTGGTAAGTGCCTGCACTGAATATTTGCCATCAGCTAAATGCAGAAAGTTGATGAAAGAGGTGGCTGCCCAGCCAGGTATTGCTGGGCCAGATGTTGGGTTTGATTTTATTAAATAGCTTGGTTAACAATGTAGGGTAAGGGATAAACAGCTCATTAATTAATCTTATTTATTGCAGGAAGTGCTATAAGCACCTGTGAGAATAAATTATGTGAAGGAAGGATAATCATATTAAAGGAAAATGATGTGAAATTAAAGTTAGAAATGACAAGTCAGTGCTTCCTGAGGGGAAAAGAAAAAAAAAACTAAAATGAATGTGCCCCTGGGGAGGGAGGGAAGTGTGAAGACAGGCTGGTGAGCTGGCTATTCCCACTCCGACTTGCTTTGGGTTTCATGCTTGGAAACAAGCAACAATGGCAGAGTCCTAGGCAGATGAAAGGAGAGCAAAACCAAGACCAGCCCACAGCACTGGGGAGATGCAGCAACAGAGCTTGTGTGAATTTTGTTTTGTCTTAGTTTTGGTGCCACAAAAGTATGATTTCTCTCTGGCCAGCACCAGTGAGATAATGTTGCTGCCATTCCTGTGTGTGCTGGCATATGAAGCTGGCAGCTGGTGTCCACATGGGAGGAGGAGGAATATCACCAAGTCTGGAGTCATAACACTCTGAAATGTCAGAATAATAAGGGAAATAAACACAGCCAGCCAGGGGCAAGGGGCAAGCAGACCCTGTTCATGCCACTAAGGATCATACTGCACAGCACCTGCTCAGAGTGTGATTTTGCAACCTAAATGTTCCAGAAGCATGGAGTTCTTCTGATTTCATCCCTGGTAAGAATGCATAAACCAGATATGAGTGGCTGCCGTGTATAAATACCACGTTTGAGGCCACTTCAGAGAGGAGTCACTGGTGGTGGCTATGGGGTTATATAAAACAAAGGATTGAATACAAATGGAGCAGATATCCCACTGCACCAAAAAGCATATGAGTTTTCTGGGTTACCTGTGGGCTGGGCTCCCTGTAAGGAAACACTGGACTCAATGAGTTGAGTTAGTGTAAAACAAGGCATGATACAGCATAATAAGCACACTGTACAGTCAGAGAGCTCAGTCCAGAAGGTTTCTTATATTTCTGCTTTCAAGGAGCTATTGGGGTTTTTTTGAGACTTTCAGGTTATTCATGAAAAGATGCAAACACAGTATAGAATGCAGTATGGCTGGGGATGAATGACTTGGTACACGGACACTAGCACTCCAAAAACCATTAAGCACTTAAGGACCAAGAATTAGAAGAAGGAGTCCTGTCCATCCACTTATATTTCCCAGAAGATCTGTAATTGGGCCTTAGGGCAATAGAGGTAACAGCTGTGCAGCAAAAGTGAACCACAGAATCATAGAATTGTTAAGGTTGGAAAACAGCTTTAAGAACATTGAGTCCAACTGTTAACTTCACACTACCAAAACCACCACTAAACCAAGTGCCACATTAACATGTCTTTTAAATACATCCAAAGATGGTGACTTCTAGACAGCCATTTTCAATGCTTGGCAACCCTCTCAGTGAAAAAAATTTTACTAATATCCAATCTAAACCTCCCTGGTGCAACTTGAGGCTGTGTCCATTTGTCCTTTCACTTGTTATCTGGGACCAGAGAATGACCCTCACCTGGCTACAACCTCCTTTCAGGTAATTTCCTTTTCTCCAGGCTAAACATCCCAGCTCCCTCAGTCACTTCTCATGAGACTTGTGTTCCAGAACCTTTCCCAGCTCCATTGCCCTTCTCTGGACATGCTCCAGCACATCAATGTCTTTCTTACAGTGAGGTGCACAAATCTGGGAAGAGCATTCAAGGTGGGGCCTCACCAAGGCCCAGTATAAGGGGGACAGTCACTGCCCCACAGTCCTCGTCCAAAACTATTGCTGATACAGACCAGGATTCCATTGTCCTTCTTGGCCACCTGAGCTCCCTGCTGGCTCATGTTCAGCCAGTTGTTGACCAGCACCCCACAGCCCTTTTCTGCCGGGCAGCTTTCCAGCCACTCCTCCCATCATCATGTGAGGTTTTTGTGACCCAAGTGCAGCATCTGGCAGTTGGCCTTGTTGAACCTCATACAACCGGCCTCAGCCCACCATTCCAGACTGTCCAGATCCCTCCGCAGAGCATTCCAGCAGATCAACACTCCCACTAAGCTTGGTGCCATTTGCAAACTGATTGCAGGTGCAGTCAGTCCCTTCATCCAGATCATCGATAAAGATTTTAAATAGAACTGACCCCAACAATGAACCCTGGGGTACACCACTAGGGACCATTTCCCTTTGAATTATAGGGGCTTCATTCTACTCCATATCCCTGCCTTTCAGCTCAGCTACCCTGAGGACAACCAATCTTAGTATGAAAGACTGGGGCAAAGAATACCAGAAGTAGGCTTGCACAAAAACTTGCCTTCACTGGTGCCAAGTCAAGTTCTTTGTCAGACTCAAAAATGCTCAGGACCCTGTCACATTTGACATGTACTTGGGTGCACTGTCTCTCTTAGTCCTGTCCTCATCACCAGTGGGTGCCTTTGGGCCCAAAAGAAGCTGCAGATATCCCCAGTAATCAGTATTCATAGCTGGGCAAAGGCCCTTCTGTGAAGTTTAATGAAATTCAAATCAAATCAAGGATCAGGATCTATATGAGGCATCAGTGGGCTAGAGCAGGAAATAACAGCCAGGGTGACTACCTGTCAAAGGACAACAAGATCACAACTGGATTTTCCTCATAGTCCAACACACCAAAAAATTCCTTTGGGAAATAAAGTGACTTGGGCATCACTTAATCAGAAAATCTCTGCTATCAGAAAACCTTCATGGCCAACATTCCCCATCAGACGAGTTATTTCTATGCCTCCCTCACGCCCACACACTTGCACAGAGGAGCCACTGTGTGCCACTTGCAGGGAAGTAGTGCTGACTCTTGTGCCAGCTCCACATCTCCCTAGGCATGGATGGAGAGTGGGCTGCAAAGGACAAATCAGATCAGCTGCCCATGGTTAAAGTGACTTCTCCTAATTTAAAAACGTCAAAGTCTGTTGGTGGGAGATTTAGTTGAGCCCTGCCTATGCAGGTACAGTGAGGCAGGCAGGCATCTTCAGAACTGCAAACCAGTGAGCCAGATGCACAGCAGCGAGTGCCCTGCAGCCTGGCACAGTAAGACCCCTTGCAGGGGCAGCACTGCTCCACACAGCAGCCACGTGGAGAAGCAACATCCAGCATGTTGTCTCAGCTGCTTTGGAGGAACTGTATACAGGGTGTATGTCTCCAAAGTGCTGGGGTGCAATCAGCCCTGCAGAGGGGCGTTTTAAGGCCAAAAATGAGTGCCACACCTCCTGCAGGAAGCAGAGGTGCTTTCACCCAGCAGGGAGCAGGGCAAATGGGATCCTGAGCAGACAGCCTCTGAGGAGTCTTGTGAGGAAAAGTCAGTCTCCAGGGCACCGAAGCTGTTGCTCCTCTGCAGACTGACAGGAAGCTGCACTGGCCTCTATCTCTTGAGCTATCATGTAGCTGTAATGTTAAAACCCAGGCTTGACATCCAAGAGCAGTGTTATGTCCTGTGTGGCATTCTGCTGTTCTGTAACAGGGCTACAGAACTCCTTGGTCCCCTGCACTCAAGGGCAGAGCTGGCTGCCAGGGCAGCAGCCAGGCTTTTACATACGGGTGCCAGAAGCTCAGGCTCCTCTGCTACCCCTGCTTAGATATGGTAGGTTGATGGGATGGATGCTGCTGCCACTCTATGTTCCTGCCTGTACCCATGTGTTGCTGCAGCGGGGTTGGTTTGCCACTCCTCTTCTGACAAGATGAAGTGTGGATGTCACTTGGTGTGATGCCAGGCTGCTGTTCTGAGTGTCACAGGGCAGATCCTCTGCAGATGGGCATGAGGGTGGCCGGTTTTCAGACCACAGCCACATGTAATTAATTTCCATAGCAAGACTTGCAGGTATTGGTGCCATCTACAAAGATAGGGAAACTAAAGCACAGGCATCAGATAATCTGCCCAGCCATGCACTCAAGATGGAGAGATACAGTCTGGGCTGGAGCTGGGACTTTCCAGTTCCTCTCCCAGGCTGTACTGCTGCCAGCCTATGTCTCCAAAGCAGAGCTGTAGCCAGTGGCTGCTGGGGCTCTCAGAGATGTGGTGGGGAGTCTGAGGATGCAGGAGAAAAAGTGCCACATGTCACCACTACCAGGGTACTCTCCGTCTGAAAGTCAGACCAAAGAGTATTCAAGAAACCTTGGGGGAGCCACATGTCCAATCACATAGCAGATCATCAGGACCATAAAAGCTGCAAATAACTGGAAGCAGTGAGAAATAAAAAAGATCTGAGTGGGCAAAAAGCTGAGTCTTAGGATGCAATGGGTTTGGGCCTTCAGGCTTACCATTCCCTTTATGCAAGAGTGTGCAGAGTCTTGTCTGCTGTAGCTCTGCAGGGCTCAGGGCTGCTTAGTCCTCCCAAAGTTTCTCTAGAAAATGGTAGGATTTCAGTTTCCCTCTGGCTCTAGCCACTGCATCAGCCACTGCATCTAGCCACTGCCCACCAGATCAGTTTGCAAGACTGACGCATCCAGATGTGAAGTACTGCAACTGCATATCCTCTGCTGAAAATGCCTGTTAGAATAGAGGAACAAAAAAAGCGAGAAACTCAAAGAAAGCCAGATGTGTCATAAGTTTGTTTCATGATGTTCACTCTGGAAAGATCCAGGTCAGACCTGGTGCATTCCTGCTTGCTGGGAGGAAGCACTGGGCAGCAGTCACCCTTGCCCCAGCTGCCTACCCAGGACAAAAACAGTGGAAGGCCTGAGAACAGGCTCTTAGACCTGCTGATACTTCCCATAGCCACACAACCCCAAATCTGTCTACCTGGGGTCCCAGTCACCTGTATTTCGCCTGCAGACACTGCAAATGAGTTCCTGACTCAAATGAGCCTGGCAAACCCACAAGAGATGGCTCCACACTGGGATTTTTGTTGGGGGATTGGATCCTTCATCCCCACTGAGCAATGTACAGCTCCCATACCAGTGCAGAAAAGAGGTCCACATTGCACTACAATGAGAATCTCCTCTGCCTTCTCCCTGAAAATGGTGCTTGCACCCAGGTACCTGAGGAGCTTTGCTACCATGGGTAAAACAGTCCTTGAGGGTCCTTTTCTGAGGGAATTTTGCTCTGCTCTTGGTGAAAACCAACATTTAGCTGCTGTCCTTTTCCTAGAACAGGCTGTTTTCATTGGTCTTCCTCCAAAACATCTTTAGGAGGAAGGACTGCTTTTACCATATGAGCAAAGCAAGTACATACTGCTCCAGTTTGGCCAAAAAAAAAGGTCAGATGAAGATGACTGTTTCCCTGACAACATTGTGGTGTTTCAGCCAGGATTCTATGCAGTTTGACTGATACGTCCAAATAAATTCTCCTATGAGCTGGCCACATTCCTGAACTCTAGCTTAAATCTCACAATAGGACAGTGACTCTCCTGGAAGTCCAGAACTGCTGCCTGTGCCCTGCCAGTCTCTGCAGAAATCCCTTTGCCCCACCACCTTCCCACATCAGTCTGTCCGTGCCAGAGCTGGACTGGCAGCCACAGAGGGGTTGCCCAAGACACAGTTTGGCTTTCTCTGTGCTGTGTGTAACTGCACCTGTATCTTCCTCCTCATCTCTGTAATATCTTGTGCAGCTTTTTGTCTTTTTTCCCCCTACCTTTATCCTACTTGTGTTTTTCTTTCCCTTGGAGACACAGCAACCATATTCCAGTCCAGCCAAAGCCTTTTGCCTGTATACATGTGCTATCAGCAGTTGTGCATCCCCACTAAATGCTTCAGCAACCTCTGTTCAGGGCAGTGATGTATCCCAGCAATCTGGACCAGGGCTCCTGCCAGCCCTGCTCTGGGCTTGTGGTGTGCTCCTGAACAAAACCCTCACCCCCCATCAGTTTCCTTGCAGACCTTGGACATGACCTGCCTTTGCTGGGCAGGCACAGACAAACTCACATCCAAGTGTGGGTTGCACAGGGGCTTGCACTGAGGGAAAAGCCTTTTCCAGCCCCAGATATAGTATAAAGCCCAACTCACAGTCCCAGTCTGCAGCTCCATCCCTCCCATCATCCCAGGGAGCTGCCTGCAGTGCTGGTGTGTCTCCACAGCTGCCATGCCAGAGCACACACGCCCTGGTCTGGACAGAGATCCTGTTCTTAAAGGTGTCTGTGAACATACTTTTCCACTTTCTATTGTTTTTGTTTGTCATTTTTATTTCCGCAGCACCCAGGAGGCTTCTACTTAAAAGCCCTGCAGAGTACAGTGGGAAGATACCCATGATCCCATGTTCCCCTCCAGTGCACTGGTCTCTGTGGAAAGGATGATGGAAGAAAACCCATACCTTCCAAAATAATTTATATTTGCTACATCCTTTATCACATCTGTTCACGGTCCCCCAGGGTGTTTTGGTTCCTGTTTGTCCTAATTTTATTTATACAGAAACAAGGTGAAAGGAAGGAGGAAGGGAGAAATAAGGAGACAGGGAGAAGAGAATAATCTCTGCTCTTTCCCTCCGCAGTGCTTACCTCCAAGTCCAGGCATCTCCAAGGCCACGTCTACAGGGAAAGATGGCCTCAGGGCCACCTAGCACCCAAGGACTCAACATCCAAAGGTGTTCTTGTGTTTACCCTTTTTCATAGATGAGGACCCCCAACAGGCACCCTCATGTGGCACCCCCTGCCTCATCCACCCAACAGGCACCTCTGGTCAGTACGCATGAGGAGTATGAGATAACATCTTTCATGTCCTGTGCTGATAATATAGGAGTAATATTTCTCCTTTTCTACTCTGTGTGTCCAGGAGCAGCTTGCAAGCTATCAGAAGGGGAAGAAGTTTCCCAGACACACTGCAGGGATGCAAACGAGTTGTTTGCACAAACAAGTGTTTGCACCTGCCCTTTTTCAGAGTAATTCCTTTTATTAACCAAACCACTTTTCCAGTTTGCCAAGATCATTATAATTGTTCCTGTGCTTCAGGGCAGTGCATTCCAGTTCATCATCCTCTGTAGATGTCAGAAGCACATGCCACAGTCCAGCATTCAAATCAACAATAAAAACACTACTTGGGACCAGAGTGATTTAAAAAAACAAACAAACAAACAAACAAGAACTCTTAATGTTTGCTTGAAGTATCTTGTCAGTGTGGCCAGAAGTCATTGGCATCACATGCAATCATCCAACAAAATCTGCACCCACCTTCTGGTAATCTCATTTAAACCATGCTCCAGAAAGCCTCACAGGAGAAGGTATTTAAAGGCTTTTTAAAGTTTTGGCAGTGCCAAGAGATGTGCCAGGTGTCCTGCTCCTGCATGTCAGCATCACCTCTTACCTCATTACAGGGGAAATCAGGTTGTTACAGTACAATCTGCTGTGCACGTGTCAAGAGGCACTTTTTGAGTCTTCTGTTACATTTCCTGCCTTCATCAAATTTTCAGTGATAATTACAAATAGTTCTGGGATTGACTGAGACAACTCTTGCACTGTTTGAAGACTAATTTTGTCAGGTCATGACAAACTTGTCAGTGTCTCACAGCTGTGGGTTCTTCTCCTCCCCTTGGCTGAGATCTCATTGGTTGTTATTACAGTTTAACATCTAGCACAAAATGCAGCCTGCACCTCAAAATTAAGACCAATGCAAATACAGAATTAACCATTTTTAGCCTTTCCAGTGCCAATGGTTGCTGCCTGTTTTTCCACTTTGAGTCTCACAGGCAGCTACCACTATATGTATTCATCGGAACTAGCAGTATATCTGCTTGTGCTGTCACACTGAAACCTTGCATGCAGTAAAATGAGAAAAAAAAAAAAAAGGTAAAAAATAAACAGAAAGAGCTTCCACTCTTTTCTTAAAAAATTATTTTCTTTATTGAAAATATACTTTTAATGAGCAGCAACAAACGGGTCTTTTTTTGGCATACCCATGCGTGCCCTAAATAGCTCAGAAAGTACAAATATGAGTTTTGAGTCTGCCTGAGGCATTCCACAATGAAACATCCTCAAAGGAGGAGTGCCACCCACCTGTTCATATTCTTCAAATATACACTTCACTTGCAAACTCTGCTTGCATGAAGGTGCAGGTTGTAAATGCCAGCTATGTTTCGGCTGCCTCTACCTCCCCATTTCCATTCATCCATTCATCTGGCTCCTGATTGATTCAAAGAGCCCACTGCAAATGAGCTAACTTTGCAGGAAGTTCAGCTGTGTGGCTTTGCTTATGAGAATGAGGGTGGTGGACCTTGCACCTTACACTGGCAACACAGCACAGACAGGGTGCTGTGAAATACAGATCTTGGTCTTTACCAAAAAGGTGTGTTTGGGAAGATGCATTAACTTACCAATGCTCACCCAATGCATGAATGTCCTGCTGGTACTTTTTCCCTCAGACAAGTTGCAAGTATAAGCTTCATTAATTAGCCTTCCCGCACTGGTGCTCACAAAGTTGCTAACACAAGCAGGGCAAGAGCATAACCACCACACTGCTGCCTTTCTGGCAGGGAAGGCACTATGAGCAACGTGTTTTTAATGGAGCAGGTCAGGATGTGAACGCCAGGCCCAATGGATGCTTTGGGATTTGCCAGATAGGCAAAAGCACTTCAAATGCATGATACTACCAAAGTGTTCAAGTGGGATGGGCACATTTTTGGCAGGTCATCACCACCATCACACTCAGCAAACTTCTCCTCAGCCCACATGCCCCTCTCTCTTATGGCCAGTTGTATTGGGTTTGCATGGCAAGACTTTGGTAGCAAGATGTCTACTTCTGCGAGGACATGCCAGAAGTTTTCCCTGTATCCAATGGAGCCAATGCCAGCCAGTTCCAAGACAGACCTGCCATGGGCCAATCCCAAGCCCAAGCCCATTAGCAAGGGTGATAGTGCCTCTGGGATAACAAATTATAGAAGGGGGGAAAACTGCTGCACAACAGCAGCTGAAGAGAGGATTGAGAATATGTGAGAGGGACAGTTCTACAAACACCATGGTCAGTGCAGAAGAGGAAAGAGATGCTCCAGAAGCCAGAGCAGAGATCCCCCTGCAGCCTGTGGTGCAGACTGTGGGGAGGCAGGATGTTCCCCTGCAGCCCATGGACATCCACAGTGGAGAACATATGCACCTGCAGCCTGTGGAGGACCCCAGAACCAGAGCAGGTGGTTGCCCAAAGGAGGCTGTGACCCTGTGGGAAGCTCTGTTTTTACCTTCCCTAAAAAAGAACAGCACTAGCATGGAAAGGTTGTGGGACCCTAAATGCCCATCATCTGCAAAAACCCTTCAGAGGATGCTTTTCCCCCAGACTCCCCACCACTACAGGCACCAAGGTCCATCCTCAAAGCTCAGTCTGCACATGAGGGCTGAGATGCATCTTGGTGAACCTGGTACCTGGCCATTTCAAAGGGCTTTGGCACAGCTCCTCTCATTTTTGAAGTCTGTCAGTGCTTCTTAGAAATGGGATTGATACGTCAAAGCAACAGAAAAGCTGTAGGTTCTGAAATAGCTCCATGTTTTGCCTGATTAAACTCTTCCTGAAGCTGTTAACTGAGCTTCTGGACCTGTTGTTAGTAACAAAGCAGTGGAGGTGATTCATTTTAAAAATTAACTCTGTCTCATTTTAAAAGTCTTTATCTTATGAAGCTGCATTTTTGGAGCCACTTGTCCCTCAAAGGAAATGGTTTTAATACACAAGGTAAATTCATCTCCTGCACTGCCTGGGGCCCTACTCTAAGCCAAATGTTTGGGCTAATTGTGACCCTTGGGCACTGCTGAAGTCTACCTAAAACCACTCCCTGCATTTGGAGAGATGCTGCACAATCAAGGCCATCCGCCCAACCAAGCAGCAGCCTTGTTTCTTTTAAAACGTTCAGAGCATTGTCTCCAGAGTGTCCAGCCACTTGCCTCCTGTTGGAGTAGTGAATGGCTTCCGGGAACGCAGGACTCTCTCCCAAAACCCCCAAGGGTGCACCCCATGTTTTGCTCAGATGCCAGCCAGCAATCACTCCCTACCATCCAGATCAACTACGAGTCTTGTTTAAATCCAGCAACAAGGATTTAACCCAATAATTTAACCTACACAATGCAGGTAGATGTGGTCTTAGCTGGCCACTTTCCTGAAAAGTTCTCCCTGGGACTTACAATTTTGTAAACAACTCTGCCAGAAAAATGGTTTGCTCAGAAGCATGCACAGCAAAAACATATGTCCCAAACCCTCTCAGCTGTAAAATAACAGATATTCTCAGAACTTGGCTTTATTTACACAAGGCACTGCTTTGTTACCTCGTGACTGTACAAGTAGGATAAGAAGGTTTACAAGGAATTTGTCATTGAAGGATAAAGACATGTTGCTACATTGAGCAGACATGTTCAGATAACTATGTGAAAACATAGGGATGGTGTAACCATGGATGATGGCAGCCATCTCTTGCACCATTAGCACAAAGTGGGGCTTGCAAAAGAGAGGAGGAAGGGACTTGCCTTTCTTTTTTTTTTTTTTTCCTAACAAAAATATACAAATTCAGGTGAAAATGGATCATAGAAGGGAGATGAGAAATGTTCACCACCCTGGCTTTAACTTGGGGAGTTTCTACCAAGTAAAAGGGGATGATGATGAAAAGCATCTCAAACACCCAGTTTCACCTATTCTTTCAGTTGCTTGCCCTGTTTACCCAATGCCCAGTTTTGTACGCTGCACTGGTTTTGTGGCTCTATGATGAAAAAGGTTATTTTGATTGCCAATTTTTGTCATGGGTGGGACCTTTCCTTCTCATTCAAGTGGGCTGGCCCTGCCTCCTTAAACATAAAATGCCAAGAACGATATTTAATTTCTACCAAAAGCAAAGGTGCTGGGTACCAGTCAGACCCCACCGACAGGCCCAGCACTACAGGAAACTCCAGCATCACTCCAGCACTCATCCCTGGTGGACCACTGCTCCACTAACAAAAATGGATGGGATCACCTGCAAGGACTAATCCTGGCACTGTTCTCCTTCCCTGATGCATAAGGCCATCAGGACTCAGCAGCTGACCTGAAGGCAACGAAAAGCATTGTCCCCTTTGACAGGTGCAAAAATAGCAAGCATAGTCTAAAAAAAGAGAAAGAAGTTGACCTCAGGTGTCATCAGCTGCCAAGATGCCACTTCCAAGTAAGGGGGTAGTCACCCATCGAAACCTCTTGCACAAAAGCTCCTGCAGAAGACAGAGCTCCCCTCCATGGGGCAGGGCAGCTATTTTTTTCCTAAAAAGAACCCATGGTCTGAGCTGCACCTTTGGGTCGACTTATTTTGCCCCAACTCAGGCAGTGGGAAAACCAATGGGAAGAGAGTGGTCTGCAACCACCTCCAGCAGCACAAGGCTTAGGGCCTTCATTTTTGCAATCAGAGTCAGAGAGGCTCAGCTTCTCTATCAGTCAGATGGATTCCTTCTCAGTCTTTGTTAATTTCTCTTGTTTTCTTGAGGGTTTTTGTTTGTTTTGTTTTTTACCCCTCTGCTACACAGCTTTCAGGTCTTCACGGTGAAGTGCATTTCAGCTACATGGTCAACAGCACATTTTCCTCCTGCAGACTCAATAAGACCATCCTGTATCACAGGATCTTGAGGGCTTGGGGACATTATTAGCTTTCACCTAAAACCTTTGGTGTTGCAGCTGTGTGGTGAGGGGAAAGCTGGCCAGGTGCATGGCTGCTGCAGCAAACTCATCTCATGCTGCACTTGGAGGACTTAACTTAGACTGATTTTTCATCTGCCTATGCACCTTTGTGGCACGGAGAGGTCCTTGGGCATGATCCACACTGCAGCTGGCTAGGCAGTACCAGGAATCCAGCCTTTTCCTGGGTGATGGCTGAAGCACCAACAGCTAATCCAGTTGAGTAATGAAAAAAATTATTTCCACAGCTGCCACTCCATTGCAACAGCAGCCCCAAGGTTCTACAGAAACCCACAGAAATATGTGTAATTCCAAAGGTACTCCTGCCCTATATTCCTGGCTCCAGCAGCAGCGCAGTCCCGCTCTGACCAGCTGAGGCATCATGGCATGTGCCCTGTCAGCAACCACCCCTGGACACCACTGGCAACAGTAAGATCTCGAGGTAGCTGGACCTCTGGTATGGCTCCACATGGCCCTTTCGTGGTCCTACCTCAGGTAAAGGATTGCTGCAGACTCCTATGGCTCCCTTTGAAACTTTCCCATTTTTCAGAACTCCTGGGGATGAAGAAGCCACACACAGTTTTCTAGTGAAAATAATATCATGCCTGTTTGCCTTTAGTATTCCCCTATTTAATACCCTTAGTGCATGACAGCATGGAAAATACCTGTTTCCTGCTGAAGAACACATCAAAGACCTAAGTAAAAACAAAAATATTGACTGATCACCTCTGTCTTCTGAAGTCAGAGTTAGCAATTTTCCATCCTTGAGCTCTTTTCCACTCACAGCTCTCCCATCACCATGTGACTCTGCATTCAAGTAGTCCTTTCTCATTGTTACATCCTGCTTGCCAGAGATTTTGATCACACATTCAGGAGCCTTAATCAAAGAGGAAGCCTGCCTAACCTGAGCTCTGCACTAGTTGCTAATGAAACCAGCTTTTCATTTGACTTGTACTGGATTCAGTTCATGAATGCCATTTTCCTTCTGTTTCACAATCAAATTGGATTTTTGGTGAGGAATCCCCCTTTCTCTGATGCAGTGCTAGAGGAGATGCTAAGTCCAAAAAGCCCTTTCTGGCCTCTCTCCAGCCAGCACCATGCTTAGTTTTGCATTTCCCCTCATGTAAAGTTGATTACACATATGCACCCACACATACATGTGTGTATGCACACACGCACTTGCATAGGCATGATCAGATGAGGATGCAGACAGACCCCCAGCTAAGGAACCCCAGTTCTCCTAAGCCTGAAACTTGGCAGGAAGCCATCACAGACCTGGAAACATTGCAGCCCTGTGTCCCAGGTCTGGTGGGGCTTATCCAAAGAACTTGGTGGGGTTTATTTGGGAGTACATCTTGGTGTGGTGCAAATGAGAACACTTGACCCAGAAAGGTTGGTACCAAAACCTCAGAGGCTTCAGGATGTCCCTCTTGTGGCTCCAAGGTCTCTAGGGAAAAACGTCTATCCAATAGACCCACAGCAGAGTTCTGTCTGCCAAACCCTAGGTGCAGCCAGCTCCCAGCAGATGGAGCAGGCTACTCCCCAGTCTGGGAGACCTGTCCCCAGAATCAGAGTGACTGAAGGATGCCCTCGTGGATACATGTGTCAACACTACAAATGCTTTACCCTAAAGCCCTCAGAAAAGGGCTTCCTTACTTATTTCTCAGGCTGTCAGTCACAAAAGATTTCAGTGGTGTTAAAGCAACCAAAACAAGAGTAAGGAAAAGAAAGATCAACCTACTTCCCTTCAGGTCTGTGCTTTCCTGTGGTTGATGCAAACTCGTCTGGTACCTCATCACATTTTATTTCATTGATGATGACTTCCACGTCAGGTGGAGCACAATGTAAAAAGGGTCTGTATAATTTATTTTTGACCTTACAGGGGAAGAAGCAAAACCCACACAAATTGTTATCAAGGAGCCTTTAAAGAAAAGGAAAAATAAATGTTTCATTGCAGATTAGAATTTCTTTCTGCTGATAAATGGCAGTCAGCTATAACTACTGACAAAAACCTTGTTCAGTCCAATGCCCCAGCTCTGGGGTTTTCCTACAGTGCTCATACAGTGGTATTTGTGACACACACCACCACGCACTGGAAAACCCACATGGGCAGACAGACACGCATGAAGGTACACCTACACACAGGGTATGTGCCACTGGGGCAAGAAGGCTCCATGCCCAAAAACTCTGTGCCAGGTCTTGTTGGCATAGTGGGACTCCTTTTTTGATGTCAACACCTGGACAAAGTGTCTTGCCTGCAGCAGGAGCTTTCCCGAGCATGACCATTATGATCTGCAGAATGGAGTCCACATTAAAGAAAACATTCCCAGGAAGCTTGCTAAATAAGAAAAAAAAATGTTGAACTGGACCTGTTTCGCTGAGTCAGGATGATGTAAAGGTGTTTGAGAGGAATAAACACTCCCAATTCTGAGTCATCTGATAAAATCACACCCTTTGACTATCCCTTAACTCTGCTGATATGAATGACTTACATGGAAAATACTCAGTAGTTTGCAGATTGGCAAGCTCAAGAAAGTTCTTGGGAAAACACAGACTGCCTGGTAGCTGGGTGTGTGCTGCATGTTGTTTCTATGGATTTACATAAGCTCTCCTTCTGATCTCACTCGTTGACAAAGGAGGAGTGCCACTGCACTGAGAATAAAGCTGAGCTAGTATAAAAATGGTGTATGAACAAAGCCAGATGCCTGGGATTTTGCAGAGCCCAGATAGCACAAAAGATTTTCTACCAGGGCACCTTTTTCAGATCCGGTGCATTGCCCTAGGAATCCGCTACTTCTTGGTAAGAGCAAACTCAACCTACAAATACAGCAAGTTGCCTAAGAGCCAAGGTATAGGCTAGCAAAACTCTTGGGTTAGTGGAGTGGAGAGCAGGTAGAGGCTGGGAAGCCATCCTGCATGCCCTCGCCCAGTACCCAAGAGGCTCCTTTGCCCCTCAAAGCTAGATGGGCAACACTGTCACCTGGAAAGCAGCCATAAGCAAAACAATGGCCATGGCAACTGCATCTGCCCTGGCAGGGCTTGCGGATTTGTGTCTTCCAGTGTAGAAAAGGAGAGGGATGAGGGAGGATGTCTGTGTCACTAACTGTGTTCTATTCAGTTTGTCCCAGACTAGTCTTTGTTCATCTAGTGAAAATTTTCAGCCATTTTTAGCTGAAAAGCTACACTGGCTTTCAGCATCCTTTTTTTGTTGTTCCATTACCCAGTGAACATGAAGGTTACTGGGTCAGAATGACCTGCTGGCTTGTGCTTTAGGATCAGATAGCTGAACTGCAGTGGGGAGGCACCCAGCAGAGCCCCTCCGTGGGCTCTGAGAGAGCAGGGACCCTTGACCCCTCATTCTCAGAGCATTAGCCAGACACTACTCTTGCTGCTTAGGATGAAAGCAAAGCAGAATCCCAGCTCTTGGGACTTAACACCACCTATAATAAAGACAACTAATGCTACAAAATAGTAAAAGAACTATCAGTTAGGCTGAGAATGTCAGTAATGGATACTCTTCCAGCCCTGCTTCAAAGCAAAATGATGGGCTTTCAGCAGAGCAATTAAAACAATGCCTAGAGTGGAAATATCTCATATGAACCAAGTCCCTCTGGGTGGTTTGGCTACAAATTTTGCTCATGCTTAAGGTTCAAAGGATGTAAAAAGGGTTCAAAAATTTGGGGAAGGGGGATGATGCACATTTTCAAAAAATAACCACTGCCTCTTCTTAAGAGGGACAACTCAGGAAATATGGTACTATGGCATGCCAGCAAGGTGACCTTACCTAAAATTGGTTGTCCACAGGAAACAGACAAAACTGCTTTACCCTTGTCTCTCTGTCCTTGAATATTGCTGTGCTGTGCACAGCATGAAGAAGGAGGCTGTCCTTCAAGCATCCCCATAGCTGAGGGGAGGTTTGGGGTCTGCTCACCTGACAGGAGGTGGAGGGCACCGACTGGACAATCCAGACCCCTGGGAGCACCTTGTGGTGCTGGGGTCCTGTGCTGCACTGTGTCCTGGTGCTGCCTCAGGATCAGGCAGAGACCTACTAATGCACAGTAAGCAACAAACAAAAAGTGGGATCAGGTGGAGGGAGCGACATTGTTCTGGAGGACAAAGAGGGAGAGCCCTGTGCTGCAATGCTAATCCCAGCAGCAGTGGGACCTTAAAGTAGTGTGCCCTGATTCTGGCAGAGGCAACCAGGGTTATGGCTCACAGTGATAGCTGTGCAAGCCCCCCAAGTGCAGGCGAGCCCTCAGAACCCTGTGGGTCTTACTCACAGGCAACTACTCCAATCCTGAAACAAACCCCAAATCCTGAACACTCAGCTCAGGCCATGCCATCTGGAGCTACAAGATCAGATAAAGAGAAGTGCAGGCTGAAATGCAGCATCTGGATTTAGGAGCAAATTTTCAAGTTCCTCAAAGCTTGGGAAGATTTGGTCCAAGATATTTTGCTTGGCTTTCTTCTCTTCTTCACCAGTAATCCCTCCCCCAGCCAAAAGCAGGCCAAACATTTGTATGGACTCAGGTGTACTGCTCATGAAGAAAACCCTTACTGGCAGTGCCATAGACCTGCAAGGATCCTCTGTCTTTAGCAAGCACAGTGGAAATCTAAAGAAGCTTCCTGACTCTGCCTCAGTAGCTTGCTTAAGCAATAAACTGCTGCAATCATATCTCTTCTGGGGAGGAAATAAAGTTCATCTCTCAGCTCCAAGGGAATCAAGAAAATGCACTTCAAAGGAGTGACTGGTTTGTAAGTGCTGTGATTTAATTGCAGAAGAGTAGGCTGTCCAAATTCATCCACATTCAAGGACATTCTGCAGCTCTTCTCTGCCTATGAGGCTATGGACTGAATACAGCATTCTCAGGTAAATAGCACAGCTTCTGTGCTGCTGGCAGAGTGCTGAAAAGTGCTGAGCTTGTTACTTGTCATAGTGGCAAGTTCATTTATTCTACCTACTCCAAAACGAATGAGCGACATAATGTTTTCTAATTTTGAAATCAGTTTGATATCGGTTAAGGGCTGTAAAACAAAGACCTCTATTTATAAAGTTCAACAACATTAGGTCTTGAGCATAAAACCCAAGCTACTAAGACCCCTTCCCCAGACTGCAAGAATTTAAAACACTACCAACTCATCCAAGTAAAGCAGCCCCACTGACTGCAAGAGGCTGCCTTTTCAAGGGTCAGACCAGTAGGTAAACTGATTTTTGCACTTAATAATTGGCAGCTTGGGTACAAAGGAGATATAAGGCATAAAGAAAGAGGCACTTCCCCTTTCTAAAGTCTCATCTGTACTCCAGCAACTAAGCTTTGCTATAAAATGTAAAAGTAATCAAACTGCTCCTGGATTTGATTCTTGCACAACCAAAGACTCAGCTACATTGGAATATGAGTCCAGCACTAACCACCCAAAAATATCCACTGATTCAGGTTTGTTGGGAATATATACTGGGTATCTAAAGAAGTTCTAGTTTCGCATGATGGAAGTCACATCATGGTTAGGTCCTACTCAGTACAGATCCTTTCAGGTAGAAATATGCATAAGAAAGAGAGTTCCAATGTATATTTCTAATATTTTTGCCAATCTTTGCCTATTTTTTTTAGTGCTAACAGAGTATATGGCAACTAAACAGGTGATATTAACATACCAAATATAAACCACACCTTTTCCTTTGGTTTTCTGGTAAGGATTCTTAGTTTCTGGAAACAATCTTGTTCTACTCAAGCTACCAGATCCATGCCAGGTGATAGAGGGATGAGCAAATCCAAATCAAATACAGACAAATAAAACATCATGTTTTATCATTGAAAATAGGAGAGGGTCTCTCGCCATCTGCCAGGAAAATAATGAAGTATTAGTTGGACATTTATTTCAAAACCCTGATCTTCTATGACTGTTCAAATTCCCACCTTGGTATACACTTCGGAGAGGTGGCTACTTCTCATCATGAGCAAATCTCTTAATTGTGAAAAATACTTAGAAAAAAAATGAGGAAGAAGAAATCAGGAAAAAGCAAATCTCCTCCTGAGAAGGGGGAAGCAGACTCTGTAGGACAAAATATAAACACATCTTGAACTGCAGGAAGGTGGTGTGTTTTCTCAAAAATATGCTCCAGAGCAACCTTTCATGGCCTCTGTATTTAGTGGCCACTTATTTCTATCTGTGCCAATAAGTAACTCAAGCTTCATCTTCTCCAGGCGTGGACCTGGCTCTCTTAAGAGAAAACTGCATGCAGCTCAAACATACCTCTTCTGCTTATATTTCAGTCCTAAGGGCCCAACATAGGCCATGGGGACAAACAGCAGGTGCATTTTGAGTGAAATGGGAACTAGAAACTCAAAGTTTACATTGTCATGTATGAATGGTTTAGATCATTTAACAAATCACCATCAGCAAAAGCAGGTTTAATATAAATTCATAAAAGCATGACAAAGTTCAGTGGCAGGCTCCACTCTAGTACTTGCTGCCAAGATGAAGCACATGAAGGAAAATTGTATTAAAATCACTTTAGAATTATTTATACAGAGGATGGGGACACAAAAGGGTAAGAGGGAGACCCTCCCCTTGAGTAACAAGGTTTGGTGAGGACCCCCTTGCTTTCTAAACTCTTGATGAAGCCTAGGTGTGGCTGTGCCCAAACTTAGCCCCAGAAGAGTTTACAGATAAAGGATTTAACATCCCTTAACTATTGACTAATCTAATACTTACAAAATTATCCAATAGGGTGTACTGTAACCATAGAGGTAAATTGAGATGACAACATTCAGGCTACACTTGCTATAGGCTGTAAGGTGTGTAAATCAATTCATATATGCACACACACAGACACATAGAAGTATGTACAAAGTTATATGTGCCTGTTTAAAAGTTCCCCTCAAGTTCAGTGAAATATGTCAAATGCCTTTGCATTTCTCAAGGGGCAAAGGACTGACCCTCGAGGACCTGGGGGGAATCAGCCCAGGTCCCATGGGCAACTTTTGGCAACAGTTCCCAGAGTCCCACAAGTGAGAGCTGGTAAGCTCCAAGAGGCATCCCACTCGGATAGTGTGGTGGGTTGACCCTGGCTGGACACCAGGTGCCCAGCAAAGCCACTCCATCACTCACCTCCTCAACTGAACAGGGGGGAAAGGCTCATGAGTTGAGAAAAGGGCAGGAAGAGATTACTTATCAGTTACCACCATGGGCAAAACCAGATTTGACTAAGGGAAATTAGTTGAATATATTACTAATGAAAATCAGAGTATTTGGAGAATCAGAATTTAAAAAATCAGAATCAGAAGTAAAAAAAAATCTTAAAAACAACTTGCCCCCAACCCCTCCCTCCTTCCCAGACTTAACTTTATTCCTGATTCTCTACTTCCTACTCCACATTGGTGCAGGGAGACAGGGAATGGTCAGTTCATCACTTACTGTTTCTGCCACTGCTTCTTCCTCAGGGAGAGGAGCCCTTCCCCTGCTACACAGTGGCATCCCTCCCATGGGAGACAGTCCTCCATTAACTCCTCCAGTGTGACACCTTCCCATGGGCTGCAGTTCTTCATTAACTGCTCCAGCAGTGGGTCCCTCACAGATTCGCAAGTCCTGCCAGCAAACCTGCTCCAGCACTGGCTCCTCCCTCCACAGGTGTGCAGGTCCCTGCCAGGAAACTGCTTCAGTGTGGGTTTCCCACCACAGGCCTGTGGATAGCATTTTTTCACCATCCACCTTTTCCAGCATGGGGTCCTCCACAGGCTGCAGATGGATCTCTGCTCCACTGTGGTCTTCCATGGGCTGCAGGAGAACATCCTGCCTCACCATGGTCTGCACCACAGGCTGCAGGGAAACCTCAGCTCTGGTGCCTGGAGTACCTCCTGGCTCTCCTTCTCCACTCACCTTGGTGTCTGCAGAGTTGTTCCTCTTACATATTCTCACTCTACTCTTCTTTGGCTACAACTGTTCCTGTGCAATAACTTTTTTTTCCTTTTCAAATATGTTATCACAGAGGTGCTACCACTGTCACTGAAGGGCTTGGCCTTAGCCAGTAGCAGATCCGTCTTGGAGCCAGCTGACATTGGCTGTGTTGGACATGGGGGGAAGCTTCCATCCGGTTGTCAGAGAAATCACCCCCAGAGCCCTCCTGCTACCAGAACCTTGCTGCACAAACCCAATGTAGATGGAGATGCTGGTCACAGCCCACTGTGGTCCAGGAGAGTTCAAAGCACTTCACTTAAGATCACTGTTCATAGGACTGTGAGATGATTTGCTTTAGTCATCCTGGCCGCAGTCTGGGAATTTTAACTGGAATTTTCCTGAAAAAAAAGTCCAATAACAATAATATTGTTCCACTTGGGCTGGTATTTAGACAAAAATAAGGTTTCAAGGCTATTCATTAGAAAACTGGAGCTCATTAGACAACAGACGTTCCTGGGAATAGACAGTTCTTTTGATAAGCTCAAGGGTACCTTAACTGCCCATTAATCAAGGCCAAGGCCTAACAAGAATTCCTTTATTGTAGAGTGGTCAAGGCAGGGAGGAAGTGAGGGATATGCACGGCTACATACACCCAGTTTCCTGCACAGTCTTGGGGTGCCCTGCTCCAAGGCTGGCTAGTGTTTAATTCCCGGACCAAATAGACAAAGGCATCAGATTAGGCATTTTCTTAGCCACCTTTCAATGAGACTGCATCCCAACAAATACCATTCTGCTACTGAAGGCTTGAGCTATGGTCTTAAGACACTACTAGTGCTTCGGGTTTAATCTGTGCTGAAAAATAAAAATAAAATAATAAAGACTGGGTTGTTTTAAAGGCTGCTGAATGGCTGTTTATTGCATGAAGGCTGCAGAAATTAGAGCCTTGAGAAGGTGTTGGAGAGATGCCCAGTGCTTCTCAAGAGAGATGCCCAAGCTAATGTACATCCACTGATTTCCAACCTGTATGGGAGACAAAAGCAATGTGAGCCAGCTACAATAAAAGAGGTACACACACACAAAAAAGGCAGGGTACGTGCAGTTCAGAAGCCTTTCCTTCTGCTCTGACCAAAACAACCCAAAAGGCCAGTGACTAGTTAATGTAAATTAAGACAGAGGACCTCTTGGAAACACCATATTTGTTTGGAGTCAAGAAACAATGGGTGACTGGTATTAACTGCCATTGAGTGGGTGGATGTAGTCCAGAGACAAAGGTTGGAAATAACTCCCAGGTATTGCAGCTGTCAGTAACAGCCCAGCCCTGAGGGCACTCACAGTCCTGTCCTCTCCATTTCACCTGCCTCAGCAAACTTCCTTCGACCTCCCTCAGCCGGCCGACCACTGGCCTCACTTTTAAGAGAAGAAAGCCTAGGCTGGGCCCAGACCAAAACCCAATAGCCAAACTCTGGCTTTCTGTTTGTTCCCCCTCCTGGCCGCAAGCTGCCAAATGAAGTGTGTTTGCAGTGACTTACTAGTTTCAGCACTTTGCTGAATTGCAGCCTAAAACCAGTGTCCCAAACCTCATGGTGGAAGCTGACTCCCAGAGAGGTACAAGGCTGTAGAAAGCTGGTTCACATCTCCCTGTGACTTGATTTTCAGCATATCATGAGCAAAGCTTTCAAGTAACAGTACTTGGGAATGTGTCCAGGCTTCCTGCTGGACCATTTTCTTTTCGCACACAACCCTCCCAGTTTGTTGCAATGACAGCATGCTTTCTCTAAGAGTCTGTTGACAAAATCTGGGCCTTTATTGCAATACTGAAAGGCAAAATGAGTCAAAGGAGCCCTTAATCTTGTTAAGAGCTCAGAGGACTCCGAAACCTTAATTGGCCTGTCTAGACCAGCTCTATGTCTGGACACTGTTATTGCAGCCTCTATTGCAACTATTGAAATTAGAGTGTGGGACCACACACACACAAAAAATTTAAGTTCTTTTCTTTACATTGTATACTGTATTTCCTTTTTGCAGCTTCTTTTCTTTTAGTTCTTAACAAAGAAAAAAGAACATACTTCTCTATTTTGATTGGTTTTTGTATTGCTAAGTTTCTGTGCTTTGTAACTGCTGGGAAAAAAAGCTAGGGCTGTGATTGCTTTAGAAGGAAAATACATAAATATGATACTAAAGAGTCAACTTAGGACTGAAAGTTCTTGTCTGGCACAGATGTCATTGTGCAACACAACCTCGAGGGAAGGGCCCTGTTGAGATCCACAGCAGGTTCAAGTTTACATCTCAAATGTGGCTAAAACCTGAAGAAAATCTCCATATTTTAAAAAACTTGTGATTGAGACAGGATTTCCCCCAGATAACAGTCAGGGGGCACTCTATCCGGAGAAGAGGATGCCTTATCCATCCCCATACACTGGTGATTGCCTGGTGCAGTGCTGCAACACTGATGGGAAAAGCCAGGGTTTATCAGAAAGCAGATGACCAAGAAGAAGCCCACCAGCCCACATGGACTGCCCAGGTGCCCCCCTGCAGAAACCCCCCCTGCTCCAACACCACACACAGGCCCCAAACATGGGGTAGTCAGGGAAGAAATTGATGTCTATCGTTGCAGGAGGGCACCTGCACCCAGGCACAGGCGTCCAGCCCATTTGTCTCTGGTGGCAGGCAGCAGTAGTGCACTCACGGAGAAGCATCTCTTGTGAAGCCAGGGTCACCCAAAGGCTGTTAATGAGTATCACACTTCTCAGAAATGTCTCGTAAGTCATTGTGGTGTTGCCATGAGAGGATATTGCATGTCAATAAAGCAGAATTATTTGGTTCCTGTTAATTAACCAGAAAGGTGGTAAACATTAATTATCTTTGAGAATCATGTGATGCATACAGAGGTTCAGGTTTCCCTCTCAGCTCAACACTGTTTCGGTTTTTGTCATTTGGAGGTCTCTGGAGGTGGGCTGTCTCAAGGATCCTGCAGGTATGACAGCACACTGAGAGGGAGTTAAATGTCCAGCACAGGAAGGAAAAGCAGCAGCTATGCCTCCCTGCATCATTAATCACTGTCATATCCTTTGCCCTGCAGCAGTTCGGGGAGTTGGTATGACAGCACTGGCTGCAGCAGCGTTCACCTTTCCAGCAGAGCAGAATATGAAAGGAATATCCACATATTCCCCTGCATCTTTGCTATGCATATGACCACATCTTCACTGGGAGGTCCACATGTGGCACAGCCAAGTAACTTGAAAACCTCTTCTGAGGTTCAGCCTGGTCGTAGGGAGAGTGCAAAGGGACCCACTGCTCCTCTGTAGCACACAGGAAAGCCAAGGCCAGTCTTCTCCTCATGTCCTGTTGGTAACGGGGAGAAGGTTCCCTTGTACTCCTCTGCTCCAATAGACAAGACTGGTGCTGACATATGCCTGAAACGCATCACTGGCAGTCGTGTGACCTGTAGCCAGTCATACACTTGGGTACCATCTGGTCATATGGACAGACCCACAAACCCCACATACATGTTGGCCAAACAGCTGTGAAATCCCTATAAAACATCTGCCACCAGCATAGATGTGACATTTACAGCATCTCTTCTGCCCGGATGTAGCAGTGGCTTGAGAAGTCTGATGGATAAGTCTAAGACTAGAAGGAAGGCTCCTCTCTCCTGGGGCTCTGGCTGTGTGGTTCCTCAAGCCTTCCTGTCATTGCATGAATCACAGCCACCTCCAAGCTTGTGGAAGAGGCAAGAGCACATGTCTCATGAGGTAGCCAGCTAGTTTTGCTTCTTCCTGTCTGCTCTAGGGCATCTCAGCCCTGTTTTTCAAATGCTTTATTACAGATGTCTTCAAGGATCCCATGTTCTTCCAGGATGTGGTGACCATCTTCCTACTCATCCCTGCATATTTGCACATCTAAAAATATAATTGCTTTGAAAAATGTCAGCTGGACAACTTCTGCAGCATAAACATGGGCTCTTCAGCATTATTTGTTCAGGCACAAATAATGCAACTGTATGTGCACTTTTGGAAACTGAAGCTTGGGCACATCTCTCTCCAGTGAACATCATGGTTCCATTAAATGAGCATCTAGGAAATCATAAATGACAAGTTTTTTAAACTTGACTCCATACCCACACAAAACCATCCCCTGACCTGAGCCAGCAACAAGAGATTGGTTGGTTTGGGGTAAGAAAATGAGACAGTGATGGTTTATGGATGCACTGCATTTGCAAGGCAAGTTTTTCATAGTAGAGGAGGGGGGATGGTCTACAGGGGTGGCTTCTGTGAGGAGCTGCTAGAAGCTTCCCCCATGTCCGATGGAGCCACGGCCAGGCAGCTCCAAAATGGAGCCACCACTGGTCAAGGCCAAGCCCATCAGCAGTGGAGGTGGCTCCTCTGGGGTAACAGAAGGGGAAGAAGTTACCATGTAGGACAGGAGAGCCAGAGACAGGAGTGAGAATATGTGAGAGAAGCAACTCTGCAGACATCAAAGTCGGTGAAGAAGAATAAGGAAGAGACATTCCAGGGACCTGCGATGAAGACCATAGTGAGGCAGGCTGTTCCCCTGTAGCCCGCAGAGGAACACAGTAAAGCGGAGATCCACCTGCAGCCCGTTGAGAAATCCAGGCCAGAGAAGGGGAAGAGTGTGAGGAGTCCTCACCCTGCAGAGGAAGGAGCAGCAGAGAAAATGTGTGATGAACTGACTGCAGCCTTCTCCAACTCCCTGCATTTCTGGGGGATGAGATAGAGAAATTGGCTAGGAAAAAGGGAGAGATGGGATGGAAGGTGATTTTTTAGCATTTAGTTTTATTTCTCATTACCCTACTCTGATTTGATTGGTAATAAATCCAACTGATTTCTCCTCCAAGTCGAGTCTGTTTTGCCTGTGATGGTAATCAGTGAGTGATCTCTTCCTGTACTTATATCAAGCCACAAGAATTCTCTCCTCTGCCCAGCTGAAAAGCAGAATGACAGAGCAGCTTTGAGGAGCACCTGATGTCCAGCCAGGGCCAACCCACACAATGGACCTCAGAGGCAATCATACAGCTTCATTTTAAGAGACTCATCAACCCCCCAACCTAGGGACAGCTGTGGGTGCAAGGGCAGAAAACAGTGCTGAGGCAGTGCTCTAGTGCTCTGAGGTAAACCTTGAGGGAGGGATGTGAGGCTGTCCCAGGGATAAGATGACATGAAGGCCTTGAGACACCGTGGGATGAAGGCCCAAAGTTAGTTTGCCTTTCTCCTTCCATCATTTTTCCTTCATGCTGCTGACATCTTCTTTACTGCACTGCTACAATGTCTCCAGACATCAGATCACCCATTTCAGGGTCACAAGTGGAGCATGAAAGAAAGAGCTGCATGGAGATCCTGAGAGAGATAACACACTTGCACTTCTGAGGCCAGTGAAGGTGACCCAATGCCCCACATCCATTCTAGTTTTTGGAGCAGAGAGCACCATAGAGGCACTGAGTTTAGGGACCCTGGGGCCAAATTTGTCTCTGCAGTGGTCCAGAGAGTGTGCAAAACAGGAAAGAGGGGGTATGTGAGCCCTGCACCTCCCCACTAAGGCCGTGAACAACTCTCAGCATACAAACCACATCAGGTCTTTTTAAATCAGACCTGACAAATGCACCACTGCTGAAGATCAAAGTTTGTGTGGCATATGCACCTGGATCCCTCAGCCTGCATGTAGTGCAGGAACACAGAGGTTTGTGAAGCAGATTCAACTACTGAAATGTAGTATTTTCCTTCCAGAAGAAAAAATGCAGAGCATGGTGAGAAGAAAAAAACTAGGGAAGTTCAGGAATTAAGAAAAAAACAAGACAGGGAAGACGGTGAAGTTTAAAGAGAGAGAAAGAGAAACAAAGCAGAACAGCTTTGGGCACCAGATAGTCAAAAACCAATGTTGTTTGTCATTGGCACTGGTTTGTAATTTGAATGTGATGCAAAGCAAAATGAAGAAGTGAACCTTATCCCCACACCCCTTCTCACACACTGCTTCCTGCGGGCAGCACGGCATGGTCTGCCACAGCCAACTGCCAAAAGGCACTGGACTCCTAAATGTTTGGTTGGGAGATCAGAGCCAGGCTTGATGCAAGGACACCTGAATGGTGGCAGTCAGAACAAACACTTCGGGACCACAGGAGCCTACCTCTGGTGCATAGGGACTTTTTTTGGTCTGTGAACAAGATTTTAGAAGGCAGCTAAAGACAATTACACTTGCAACTTCTCTACATTACTTTACAAAGCACCTGTGTGTGATGTCAATACTTTTAATGCAAATGTGTATGTTAGTTCATTGATAACATAGCAACTTCAAGTGTATTTCATTCACAAACTTGCATTTAGGACAAAGAAAACTAACAGCACCTGGCAAATTGTGCTAGTGGATACTGGCTGAGTCCTGTTGATTTCCTGGAAACCCTCTGATGAAAAGGGTCCTGCCCACACAACAATGACCAGACTCATCTGTGATGAAATACATACATTAGTCATTTCCAGGAACTAGTTGTATTTCAGATAAATTCTAAATGAAAAACCAAATCCCTGGTGAATGGGAATTATGTGTGAAAGTTTTGGTAGCAGGGGGCCTGCAGGGGTGGCTTCTGTGAGAAGCTACTAGAAGCTGCCCCCATGTCCAACGGAGCCAATGCCAGCCGGCTCCAAGACAGACCTACCACTGGCCAAAGGTGAGCCCATCAGCAACAGTGATAGCACTTCTGGGGTAACAGATTTAAGAAGACACCAAGGTCAGTGAAGAAGAAGGGGGAGTAGGTGCTCGAGGCACCAGAACACAGATTCCTCTGCAGCCTTTGGTGAAGACCACAATGTGGCAGGCTCTGCCACTGCAGCCCATGAGAGTTCATGGTAGAACAGAACCTACAGAACCTGCAGTCTGTGGAGGACTTCATGCCCAGAGCAAGGAGATGCCCAAGGGAGGCTGAGACCACATGGCAAGCTCATTCTGAACAGGCTTCTGGCAGAACTGGTGGACCCATGGAGAGAGGAGCCTGTACTGGCACAGGTTTGCTGGCAGGACTTCTGACCCTCCAAGGGACCCAGGCTGGAGCAGTCTGTGCCTGAAGAATAGCACCCCAAGCAGCAGACCAACACTAGAGTGGTTCATGAAGAACTGCTGCCCATAGGAAGAACCCACACTGAAGAAATTCATGAAGGACTGTCTCCCATAGGAGGTACCCCATGATGGAGCAGGGGAGGAGTGTGAGTGCTGCCTCTGCAGAGGAAGGAGACAACGCATGAGGAACTGACTGCAGCCCCCATTCCCCATCCTCCTGTGCCACTGAGGGCTAGGCGGTAAAGAAAATCAGGAGTGAAGATGTGCCAAAAAGAAGGGAGGGGTGGGGAAAGGCATTTTAAGGTTTGTTTCTATTTCTCATTATCCTATTTGTGACTTTAACTGGCAATACATTAATTTCCCCAATCTGAGGCTATTTTGCCTATGACAGTTACAGCAGAGTGATTTCTCTGTCCTTAAGTCAACTCACAAGACTTTTGTTATAATTTCTCTCCCCTGTGCAGTTCAGAAGGGGGAGTGATAGAGTGGCTTTGGTGGCCAGCCAAGGTCAATCCGCCACACCTGGAAGCAAAACACACACCAACCACTTTGCCCTCTATGTAGACACCACATACATACTCACTCCTCATGACTTGCTTCCTCAAAGTCATCTCCACATGTGTATCTCCACATATCCTGAAACACCAGTGTTTGCCTATGATCAGCCAAATCAGCAGATACTATCCCCCAGACAAAAAGTTGTGAAAATGCACATGTCCCAAAAAAGCAAAAATATCTCATCTCCTCTCCAAGAGTCTCTTGGTCTCCCATTCTGCAGATACCCAGCATAAGCACAGCAACCACAAAGTCCTAAATTTCAGCTTCATGATTTGGCGCAGCCTTGAAATTCTCTTTTCCTCTGTCCACTTTTGTCCTCAAGGTCAAGAGCCTTGCAATACCCTCCTGCTACCCAAAGGGTCTTGCTCCTGAGTAGCAGCAGGGGATGTTCAGCATAGACAGATTCAGTAGCATTCCCTAGGAAAATGAAGGAGCCCCTAAAAAAGATGCAGTTCTCTAGAAAAAAACAAAACAGTGTCTCAGAGGAAAAATGCAGGTCTGCTTGCTCCAGCCTGCTCTGCTACCCAAGGAAGAACAGAGGCTGTGAGCATGGAGGAGGTGACTGAGTTTGAGACACTTAAGGCAATTACACAACACATGCTGTCTTGACGTGACACTTGAAGTGCCTCGATACCAGAAAGTGCAGATGAGCATTCATGTTTGCAGACATCATGCCAGGGTACCTTCCTTTCTGGAGACCCAGAGCATGCCATAACCCCAGGTGAGCTCACAGAAACTTTATTTAAAATAGAAAAACAGGTTTCTTCTAACACAAGTCCCAAAAGTAGCAGCTTCATCAGCTCTGGAGTGTTGCAAAATTCTTTTCTCCAAAGAACTTACTAAAAATTAAGCAAAAACGAGTGTGAGGGGAGTAACATGGATGTTTTCTTGATTCCCAGAAGTGCTTTGTTACCAACATCCCCCCATGGTAAGAGGAGATGAACTGTGGCCAAGATCTTTGTTCTCCTTTTTCCTTTCCTCACATTTTACTCAACTTCTCCTCTCATTTTTAACCAGACATGCTACACCAAGCATTCAAAAGATTCTGAGCAATTACACCTGTAGTACATCAGCCTGGGAGAGAGTAAGAAGCATGTTACCTCCATGACTTATGCTGGCACAACACCAAGCACACCTATCCAATTATTACATATTTATTGCACCTTTAATAGGTCAGTTACAAAAGCAAAATCTTCCAGAAAGGCAGGCTGGAAGGAAAGGGAAAGTACAATTAAAGGCTGCTGCTCTGCTGCAGTGTCAGGGCCAGGTGTAATGCTCTCAATTTCCATTGTAAGACACTGGCAAATAACCTGGCTTTCCTACGGTAAAATCTGATGCTGCTATGGCTGGAGTTTTTGCCTCTAGCAGCTTCCTCATTTCTGCAACTGGATGCACCATTTTTTAATGTTGGACATGACTGACCATCTCTGCCATGGCCATAGTAAAATTATCCTTGTAGCTGTGCCTTTTACTGATTGCCATTTGAGTGGTCAGGAGACAACAGTAGTTTTGGGAGACAGAAGTTAGTCTTAAATATGCTCACAGGATCTTGGAGAGGTTAACTTGCGAGAAGTTAGCACATGCTGTTGGATCTGGTTTCCTGCTCTTTTTTTTTATTTTCCATTTCCTTTGTTCTTCCTCCTCTTTTTCCCTCTTATTTTCATGTTTCCTCACTCTCCATTGCATGCCTATGAGGAAATGGAACCTGAGTGACTATTGTGTGCCAGAGTCCAAAGCCTGCAAAGAGCAGGTTCTTCATTGGTTAATGCTTTGCAATGCCACAGTCAGCATGTCCAGCTACAGACCTCCAGCCTACCTTGGGTCTCACCACTCAGTGGCATTTCCTCCAGCCACCTGGCACATGCACTGGCACACAAAGATGAAAAGACAAAGCAAGCCCTGGAAAGCAGATTCATGGCTCCAAAGCCTTTGAACTGCAGACAGGTAAACAGATCTGGAAGGCCATGTGGAGCTGGGGGGGGCATTACACCAGGACCACGTGTCACAGCTATAGCTCATTCATCCAGATGGACACCATGATTTATGACCTAACTGGTCATCCTGTCAGGGATTACTGCTGCCCATCTTTCCTACCCTGTTTCCCACCTCTCTCAGCAGCTCAGAAAGAACTGAAAATGTAATTTGCTCAGCCTCCCAAACCTACCGCAGGTCTGACCCTGAGCACACCCTGAGTTCACCTCCTGCTCTGGGTGAAGATCTTCCCTACTGCTGGCACATGTTGCTCTTACCTAACAACTGACTGAAATAAGCACAAGCAAAGCCAAAAAAATAGGATGCCTTCCACCACAGGAGCTTTAAAGCTGACTAAAACAAGGCAAATTTTCATTGAATTCCCACTTGGATGTTCATGAGGATCATGGCACAGCATGAGCTCTCCAAAAATACAGTCTTTTTTACTGGCCTACACCTAAGTGATACTGATCAATTCTCTTGAGGGCACCTAAATTTAGACCTGCCAACCTCCTCTCCCACATTCCTCCACACATCCAAGGGGTGTGGCAAATATATAGTTACTTATGCATGGGTGGCACAGGCATTTGTCTACGTCTCCAGATCTTTTGCAAGAGAAACTATCTAAGGACTGATTTTTGAAGCTTACATTGCATTTTCACTCTGTCCCTCCTCAGGCCACATTTTCTGACTTTCAGAAGCAAGCAAACACACCTTCCTGAGCATCTTTAAGTGTTTCCTGGTCCCCCCCCCACCCCATATTTGCCAAGATCTGTTGGCCACCATCCTATCCAGTGACTCCTGGGTATGACACATCATATAGCAGTCTGCTGAAGCATGAAATTCTTGTGATTTTTAACTTCTCCCCAGTCAACTTGCACATTTTTAACATCCACTCTCCGGCAGCCTGCGGGAGAGAAGTATGTTGCATTTGTGGTTGTGAGGAAGGTGGGTGGGAGTGAGGGCACATGAAAAGCTGAGGCCCCCATGGTTGAGTGACTATGTGCATGGGACAGCTACAACATTGTTGCGCTAAACAACGAGACATTCCATAGTTAAAAAAAAAAAATAATAAAAAGAAAACAGGGTGTGTTTTCTGGGTGTGTAGATTTTTTTCCACATCTAGAGGATGCACGTTCCTCTGTACCATTTTTATTATGTGCTGTCACGATAGTAATTAATGTAGTTTAAGAATCAAGCAGAGATCACATAAATTATATTACCATCCAGTCATTTTAGGCATCCATACAACAATCCTACAGCAACATTTTGGACCTCAAACTGCTGTATGCCTAAGCCTGTACTTGACTGTAAGTACACCAGGAGGCAAATGGCCACACACGGCACCTGAGGAGGGGGGCTCATCTGCTTCCAGTTTAGAAAGGGTTTACCTACTCACACTCTCCTATAGAAAGCTGTGGGTTTTCTAAGAATTTATTATCTGGGTGGGGTGTTTCCTGCCTTTGCTTGCACTGGCTTCTGCAAGAGCCACACGATGCTAGGCTGCACTGGGGCATCCAGGAGCTGGACTTTGAAAGTAGTCTGGGTTTCTTATCATTTTATCCTACCAGGCAGCAGGTTGTAAAGCAAGGTGCCTTGGCTGATGAAGAATTCCTGCTTTCTCTTGAGCCAGCAGCAGCAGCTGCACCTCCCCAAAGCAGTACACAGCACATGTACCAGCTCTGTCTGTCAGCCACAGGGCACATGGACACAAGGGCAGCAGGAACCTGGTGGAGGAAGCTGGAAGAAAATCTGAAAGCCAACAGAAACCACTAAGCCCTCGTGGTGCTGCTTCTCACCTACAGGCATCCTGGCTCCTCTAGTGATGCTGCCAAAGAAAAAAATGGGATGCTTTTGGCATCAAATAGGCAGGAGAAGAAGCAGGGAGAGAGAGTAGCATCCAAAGTGCTTCAGGTAGGCCAAACCTACCACACTTGGAAAGAGCTAGACAGGAGGTGACCTGCTGTAACGCAGCTAAAATTGAGCAAAGAGGGTACAACCACAGGGCCAGAAAACAGCTTACTAGTTCTGCTTCTGCAGTATGCCATACACTTAATAAATGCCCAAAACTCTCAGTTTCCGCCACAAGCAAAGCAACATATCAGGGCACATCCTGTTGGGATGGCTTGGCACCTGTATCCAAGCCAAACTGTCTTTTGTTTTCTTTTTCTTTTTAAGGAAGAAGTGTATTTTTTATCCAGGGCCTGCACTAAGTCTTCCCATCCTCTGCTCAGCTGTATCCCAGAGGAAACCTTTCACAGGGTGGTAACCCAGCTACTAAAACCTGCACAAACAGCCCATTCATGACACACGCAGCACCAGCATCCCAAAACCTAACCTTTCCTGTGTCCCATGCAGTGGGAGCTGGAGTCAGCAACTTCCAGAGTCCAACATGAAATCCGACCAGCCCAACAGAGGGAGAGGACTGTGGCAGACCTGTTTTGCACTATGAGATGGGCACTGGTGCAGGATGTGGTGAAACAAAGGATGTCTCCAAAACACAGAAAAATAAACGAGATAGATGGGAACTTAAGGTTCCACCACAGAGTCCCCTCAGCTGGGAACGCTGACTTGTTTCTGTGAGGAGTCTTTCTGGTCCTGGCTGAGACCCTCCATGAGGGGAGCTACGGGAGACGGTCAGTGTTTACGCCGGGCAAGCACCGCTCGCGTCGCTGAGCCTTCTGCGCGGCAGAAAGGCCCGCATCCCACAGAGAAACGGCGCCACTCCGTGCTTTTGGTGGTGGGAAGGAAAACAACAAGGGGAAAAAAAGGAAAAAGAAAGAATATTCCCGTGGTTTATTCCCGCCTTCCAGCTTTGCAGCAGCCGCGCTCTGCCCGCATTACGGGCAACACCAACTCCCTTTCTCGTAAAGCGAGCAAAGCGCCGCGTCAGACAGAGCTGCTCCGGGGGGGCACGCGGGGGGAGGAGGCCCAGCACTTCCTGCTCATCGTTACACAGCACTTTTCCGGCCTTCCTGGGCTTTCGTTTCTTCCGCTTCTGCTGCCGCTTCTCCCTAGCAGCCGGCGGGGACGCACGCTCTCCTCCCGGCCGGGCTGCGCGGAGCTGGCGGCGCTCGGCCCGCGCCCCTCCCGAGTTCCGTCACCAGAGCCCCCCGGCGACCCTGGGCCCCAGGGGTACCGTGGGCGGGGGCGAGCGGGGAGCGGCAAGAGGCGGGGCGGGTCCCGCGCATGCGCGGCGCGGCGCGGCGCTGGGCATAAAACGGCGGCCGGGGCGGCGCGGGAGAAGCGCTGGGGCAGCGGGAGGCGAGGGAGGAAACCGAGACGAGCACGAATCCCTTGGAATCCCTTGGTTCCTTGTCTTTAAGCCACCGACCCTCCTTTCCCTGCCGTCGCCGCCATGGTGAAGACCGTGGGCAGCCTGGTGAGTCCGATGGGCGAGGCGGCCATGTCCTTTCGCCGTGAGAGGGGCGGGCGGCGCGATGAGCATCACCTCCCCGACGGGCAGGCGAACGGGGAAGGAGCGCTGCCGGGGGCAACTTGGCAGGCGGGGAACCCTGCTTGGGCTGCCCTGGGCTCCCGGGAGGCCTTGGCCCGCGGGAGATGGCGGGTGAGAGTCCGTGTGTTGCCCGGGCAGGCGGAGCCTGCTTCACCCATGCGGCGGGAACGGGGGAAACCGCGCGGAGGGCTCGGTCAGACCAGAGGGAGGGAACAAATAATTGCGCGACCTGAGGCTTCGGAGAGTCGGAATGAGCAGGGAGGTGATGCAACTTCACGTTATGAGAGGTTGTTGGTCATCGCACTTTAAAGTCTTAAGGAAAAGGTTTCGTTTCTCAGCGGGTGACAGGGTACTACAGCGACAGAAGGAGAGGACACAGTCTTAGGCTGCGTCAGGGGAGGTTTAGGTTGGACATTGGAATTTCTTAAAAGATAAGGTGATTAGACGTTGGAATGGACTTCCCAGGGAGGTGGTGGAGTCACCGTCCCCGGAGATGTTTAAAGAAGGACTGGAAGTGCCACTGAATGCCATGGTCTGGTTGACAGTGTGGTATTGGGTCACAGTTTGAACTCGGCGATCTCGGACGTCTTTTCCAACCTGATTTTGTGATACAGTACCCTAATTTAGCAGTCCCGATTTGCCTTACGTACTGCTAGTGTGTAGGGGACTAGGTGTCTTTCTTAGAGTTTGGCCTAAGTTCTGTTGCATTTCTGGGTAGGAGATCATGGAAAAATGAATCCATTTTTCTTGACTTGAAAGGAACTGCTAGAGCCTATTACTCATACTTAAACAGCAGGAGTTGCTGGCATAAGAAGTATTTCCCTTGTTATGGTACTGTCTGACATATTCACTATGTTAATGCAGTACATCACTGTTTGGATGATTCTGTGAATACAAACACATCTGTGGCTTTGAGATACAGAATAATAATGAAGCCTAGACCAACACATGGAGAATACCCTGCTGCTGATGAAATAGCATGTGGTCTTGTGCACAGCAGCTGATATGGTTGACAGACAACAATAGAGTATTTGTTAGCTGTAACTTAGGAACCCAAGTCTCAAAAAATATTCTCTGTGCAAACTTAGCGAGCTTTTCATTTCAGGAAAAATCCTGTTTGGCTAGTCTCACCTTTTGAACTTGAAATTTGGTGCAAGTATCAGTTTGATCTCATTTTGAGACACCTGCAAGTGATGCTGTGTGGCATCCTGTAAGGCCCCAAAAAACCTCGCTCTACAAGGTCTTTAACAGGGCTTATAGTTTTCATGTACTCTGAGTTAGACACATGGGAGAAATACTGACAAGATATTCTCAAGAGGTCAAAACAACAAAAAAGACTTTACTGGCAACTTTAGAAAATCAGAACTTCGGCAAAAGGTTTAGTGCAACATTCAGTCTACATAAAACACTTCTCAAAGCATTAACTTAGCCCATTCAACTTAGGAAACTCTAAGTCTGTTTGATTGCAGTTTACTCAAAAATTCGGAGAAGGGAATTAGAAGAAGAAAAAGACAGAAAATATATAGAAAAGGGCACATACAGCTACTAACTCCTGGGTCCCAGAGGTGTTCAGGTGATAGAAATTCTAAGAGGAGGTAGGGTCAAGACATGTGCTAGCAGCCTGTTCGACCTTAAATACCCTTTGCCTCCAGTGTGCCTGTGATTGGCCGCCGCTGTGTGGCTGGGATACCGTCTGTACGGATGGGGGGTGTGGAGCAGTGCACTGCCTCACCAGAGCAAGGCCTGACCTGCCCCTTCCCCCACACATTTGCACTCCAAAATGTTTTGAGACCTCCATCTTTCCAGTCTCTCACACATCCAAGTTTGTTTTCTAGGCTGTGCTCTTCTACAGTCAGTTCCCTTCATGAATGAAAAGCATGTCAGACCTCTCCCACTAGACCGCAAGTGTTGACATCTGATACATAAATATACAAACTAACACTTGTGACCCCAGCTAAAAAACCGGTGAATGCAGGAAGCTCCTTAATAGGAATGAAATGTCTTTCCATTCAGGTGCTGGAGAGAGAATCGTGTGTGAATGCAACCTGAAATTGTTGTTCTGCTTTGCATCTTTTCCCCCTTCTCTGTTATGGTGGCACAGGAGGGGCAAACTTTTGGTGTAAGGATTGAGGTTTTTGTTACACACAGGAACAGATTACACATGGCAAGTCAAACCTGGCTCTGGAGGAAGAGCTTGTTCTAAGTTAGCTAGGCTTCCACTATCCTCCTAGCTGTGAGCATTGATTAATAGTCTGCTGTAGTTAAAGCACAGTTAAAGCAAAGTTTTGTTGCTCATCCATGGAGAGTGTGGACTCAACAGTCATGCTGACAACAGCATTTTAACATCAGTGACCAGAGTATTCAAGCACAGTGCAACTGGGATTTCTGGATTAATTCTGGTTTTCAGTAAAGCACATTTGTATTCTTTTCTGATACAAAAAGGAAAACCTATTCTTGCACTCTGCAAGAGATTCTATGAGTGAGAGCTAGCTAGATGTGGCCCTTCTCCCTTCTCTTCAGAAACAGACTAGCTTCTGAAGAATGGCTGCTTTCAGGGTGCTTGACTGATCCTTCTGTAGTACCTGCTAGAGCACAGAAGGAGCAGTATTTTGGTCATTTTGTAGTGGCCTTGAGATGAGTGACTAGTGTAATTTGTAAGAGTGTTTGACTATAGGACATAATGCCTTTTACAGCAGAAGCTAATGGCATATATAAACTTAAAAAGCTGGTGCTGCCAAAGCTTTCCTCTTCATTCTAGCTGCCTCTCTTGTTATTCGAGTTAAAGAAAATGCTGAAAATTTGCAGCTTCAACTACAAGTGATAGTTTTAGAAGTAGTGTGTGCTAGGGAGTTCAGGCAGTTGAACCTTTGCTCTGTTTATGCTAGCTTCTGTATTTAAAAAACCTCACTAAATTACATAGTAAACCATTGGCAGTCAGCTGATGACTGGGCAAGTTCAAGGGTGACTTGGTGTGTGTTGAAAATATGTTTACAACCAATCTTTAATCACATCTGCCAGATAGCGTGGACTTATTTTATCTATTGCTGAGAGCAGCAGACTCCTTTCAGCACCATCTGTGGCCAGCAGCCTCCTTTTTGAAGCATTACCTGGTGCTGGGAACCTCTGAGGCACTAGAGGCTTTAATTATTAGAGCTTCTTGCTTGGCTCTTGGGAACAGATGCCTGCTATCAATGTGTTTGAAGGTAGCATGCCCTTTTGTGCTGGACAAGAATAGAAGCAAAATGAGGTCTTGTGTGTGCTCAGTGAGGTTGTAGTTCTATATTTAAGAAAAAAAAAAAAACAAAACAAAAAAAAACACTAAAGAACAAACCAATATTGACCAGCATGCTACCTAAGGTTTCCGCCAGTGAGCTGCTACCTGAAGAAAATGTTCTTTAACAAAGCTGTAAGGTTCTCTCAAAGCATGACAAAATAGTCTTGTGATGGGAGGTTCCCCTTCTGGTAACAGAGATTTTTTTTGGTTTTTTATATGAAAGCTTGATACTTTACAGTTAACATGGAAGACAACTAGTGAAGTCAGTTGGACAGATCAAGCAGCTTGTATTTAGTTTTGCTCCTGCTACTGTCTTTCTTCCTCCAGGGAAATTAAGGTCACTAGAAAAACTTTCAGAACTTCTCACTACTTCAATATTTTTTAACTTGCAGGGGTAACACCTTCAGACCCAGCATTTCTTTTAACTGTCCTACAGCAATTTTGGCTGATATAACAGATGGTTTGCAGGGTAACACCTGATTTGTAGTCAGGGCCAGGTCACCAGTGGTGAATGGTATGTGACCAGCTGTAATTACGATGCTGTCCCACTTTCCCTTTGTTCTGTGCAATAGCAAACCTGAGGTATGTGGCCATATGATGAACACATTCCAGGGCTGGGCTTCCTTTTGCAGAATACAGTAACAATGTAGCTGGACAGGAGACTTACAGGTTAAAAGAGGATGGTCTAAGTGGCAGCTGCGGGAAGTAGGATCAACAGAGTGGTGATGTTACAGTGCAGAGGTCTGAGACGCTAGACCAAAAATCAATATTAGGATTTCAAGGCCAAAAGGAGTGAGGCTTGATTGAGGAACTTATGGTATAAGTAAGTACTGGGAGGGAGCAGCGAGCGTGGATTGCTGTGTACCCATTAAACACTGTTGGTGGGAATGGGTGCAGGAATGCATACTATGTCAGTACAGGAGTAGCGGAATGTAGGGAGACAGGAGAACTTAACTGTTCCCATCTCCTTCAGAATGAGAGCAGGTGGTGTGGAGTGTTACAACTGATCTTGTAGCAGAGTAGACTGATGTCCAAGATGCAAGGATGGAAAAACCAACATGAATGCTGTGTCTCTGAAGAGAGCTGCATGGGGAGGGAAAAAGTCTGTTAACTGGGAGATGTAATGTTGAGTGTATTTGAAGTTATAGGAGCCATGGAGACTTTCACATAGGATTATACATACATAAGAATGTTCATGAAGGATCTCTGCTTGCTTATTAAATATACTCATGTCTAGTTTGACTGTGTGCGCTTTTGGCTCCTCACCTGCATGACATTCTTTAGCTTACTAGAGTCAAGTCTCAATTTATTGTGGCTGATTGCAGAAGCTGGTATGAGTTAGTTAACTCCTCCTGCACTGCAAAACCAACCCCTGTGTACATCTGGCAGTAATCACATTGCTTTCAGTCAGCTGTTGCTGACAGGACTCCAGTGCTTTACTCTGTTAAGCTGGGGAGACTAAAGCAGCTATCTTTTGAAGTTAATAGTAACAGCTCTCCTGAAGCTTGATTGCCAAGACAACGAAGTTGAAAATCATTGAAGTGGCTTGTACTTTCTTTGACAGACAGTGTCAGGAAGTAGGTGGTCAGCACTTTCTGGTTCTGCCTGAGATATTTGTTTGCCTTTTGCTAGCATCCAAGTATTTATTGCTTTTAATGTCTTTCAGTTCTGTTAAAGCATTCCCTTTTTCACCAGCAAAAATGAGTAATGGCATGTAAGGATGTTTAGTTCCAAGGAATATTGTCCACAGATGATTGGTGTGACTAAGCGTAACACACAGACTTGAAGACTCTGAATAAGTATTAGGTGTTTATTTGTGTAGTCTGTATGTGGAGTATTGCTTTGGCCAGTGATGTCAAATGTGGGTTCACTTGGCAAAATAACTATCTTATGAGGTTGCTTTCGAAAACATGCTTTAGAGTAAAACACACAATATCATTTTAATGTTAGCCATTGATTGGAAGAGTCACCAGAGTGGAGGACTGTGCAAAGGTTTGTGTCTGTCCTTTTAAATTCTGCAGAGGCAAGTCTGTCCCAGAAGAAAATTAGAGTCTTACTGCCACTCTAGAAATGAGAATATGGATTATAAAAAACTGTAAGGATCACATTTTGAGGATAACACAGAGCTGTCAGAGTTGAGCATCGCAACTAGAGAATTTCTAGCTTGTTTCCACAATTCAGTAAGCTAGACTGACTGGGCATTGTGGTTGTTTTCTAATTGGAGAGTCATAAGACACTGACTGCTGCTAGCACCAATGAAAGCAATTCATACTGAAGCACTTACATGATGGTACAAATAACCCAGTTAAGTGTTTAAAAGCTGCCATAATGATTAGTGTGTTAGGTCTGAGAGCAGGCCAGCATTGGGATTAGTCTTAAATCATTTAGGAAAGGAGGGGGAAAATCATTAATGTGTTCTTTTTTTTTTTTTGGTAGGTTGAATTTGAGGCAGAACTGAAATCTGCTGGTGAGAAGCTTATAGTAGTTGATTTCTCTGCCACATGGTGTGGACCATGCAAAATGATCAAGCCCTTTTTCCATGTAAGTAGTTTTTCTGGGTTTATTTCTGCATTAAATTCTATATAAATGTTTGTGTTGCTTGACAAGAACATGGAGGAAAATTCCTTTTGCCTTATGTGATTGCCAGCATTTCCTGGAAAAGGGAGAAATTGCAGAAGTATCTGTTTTTAAGACTACCAAGTGGAATAGACTGACCTTTGATATAGCTGGGAACTAATATGAGGTTTAGCTTTTGTCCTGATGCTTACATGCATTTCAGGCCCATAGAGACCTGCCAGCTGCATTGCCTCAAGCGGTAGGATACAGAGAGGAAACAATGCTTATCCTTCTGTACATGGTTAATGTAACTTCTCCAGCTGTGTTTAGGTGGCCATGTTATGTCCTAATAAAGTATGAGAAGCAGTAGCATCTTTTGCAGCTCAAGGCTGCAAGAGAAGGCCTTCCTCCTATGTCTTGGGATATTTGAGTCCTTGTGTGAAGAACATGTTTCCACAGACTCCTCCAGAAACAGAACAGAAAATTTTTGCTCTGGTAGTAAAATAGCTGCTTTAAGATAACAAAGCGTGTTTCTCCAGCAGTTTAAGCAGCACCAGCCTTTCAATTTATATGAATGCATCTTTTCAAGAAACTTTCCTGGAACATTGTAACTGCATAGTTCTTTTTATTTCTTTCTAGAGTTTGTGTGAGAAGTATGGTGATGTGGTGTTCATAGAAATCGATGTGGATGATGCCCAGGTAAGATCTGGCATGGTGCTAAGGGAAGACGGCTAAGGACTTCCACACAAGTGGCAGAGAATTCTTTTAAAAATATCTTCACACATACTGAAACAAAACAAGAGTTTACTTCAACTTAAAATTGAAACAAAGGGTTTTAGCTGGAAAGAATTATTTTTTTTGGAGAATACCTGAACAGAACAAACTGCCTTGGTTATCAGCACGCTTGAAGTCCTATGACATGTGTCAGGTAACTTGGGAGCACTGACCCTTTACTTTGGGAGGGAGCGTTAGTCTAAGGTCTTAAGCTGCTTTGATGCAATCTTCCTTAAACCTAATGGTTCACAACCTGCTGATCTGTCTGGTCCCTCCACTGCTCTCGGCACTGTTTCCTCTTTCATTAAAAATAAAATTAGGTCTTGAATTAAGTGCAATAAAGTATCTGCTGTATTACAGTTTCAGCATTGTCAAACAGGTACTTGAAAAATGTCACATGGAAGCCCAGGAGTTGCCATAGGGCTCTTGAGTCTTACAAACACACATCTGTTTTGATGCAGAGGTCTGGTTTTTTCCAAACATGGAGTACAGGTTAAGACTACGGTTTTTGCTATTGCATGAATTAAATGTTGAAGAGGGAATCTTTAAGGCTTACTTCAGGGAGATGTTAACACTGCACTGGTTTTGCTAGTGATGGACTAGCAGAAGTGCTTTTGCTTTATCTTGAGCAGCAATGGCTTTACCCTGTCACCTAAACACAAGTCAGCTAGAGTGGGTTCTAAATTTAACATCCTTGAGAATATGCCCAGTTGAAGATTGTTTTTTGTCTCTTCTAGGATGTTGCTTCACACTGTGATGTGAAGTGCATGCCAACGTTCCAGTTCTACAAGAACGGAAAGAAGGTAGGTTCTGCTTTTTTAGAACTGGAGCAGGCAAGCTAAACACTTGAAAGAAGATTGGGAGTGCTGAACTACTTAGTCTGCCTTCTCTTGATTATGACTCTGTGGCACCACTAGCATTAAGACATTCCTGAGAGCAAGCAAGTTCATCTTAGTACCGCAGCAAATGTAACCAGCAGTTAACTGGTTACACCAACTCTGTTGTTCACAGGTAGTGAACTGAGTTAGTTACAGGTCAATCTTACAGGCTGAGCTTCATGAGAGAGAGCAGGGTGAGATGTCAGTGTTAAGACTGCTGGTCTATCTGCCTAGCACCCTGCTCTTTACTTGGTCAGTGTTTGTTACCTGGATGCAGCTTGTGTTCAAGCAGAGACATGACTATAGGTGCCTATGGAATCCCACCTCAAACAGAAGTCTCTAACCTGGTTCAGGTTATATACAACAAAAAACTGTTTATCTTATTTCACAGCTTATTTCACTGTATAACCGTTGAAGTGAAGGTCCTGTCCCTGTCAGAGGACTGAACAGACCTTTGTGTCTGCTCTGCCAAGAGATGGATGAGATGGGATGCAGACTGCTCTGACCGCACAGTGGCCTGCCTGTGCAGGGTAGTTTGAGTAGCTCTCTGCCTGAATTTGCTGAGCTGAATGTGTTGTCTTAGGCTTTTAGTTTGCCAAGCAAGTTGAAGGTAGGCTTTTCTAAAGGAAAACAGTGCCTGGGTGTAAGTTTCTTGGCTGAAGAGGATGGAACTGCAGCTTGGATAGCTGACTATAGTCACATATAGGGTGACTTTCAGTTAGGTATAGGGTCAGTATGAACCTTTGACAGTTCTGTTAGGGTGAACTTACACAACTTCATGATGTTATTGGAAGAACTGTGATTACAGCATGACAGTCAATGTGTTGCTTTTTATATCAAGCAAGCAGTTTCATGGCCTGTAGTGTAGTCTGCTCTGTACCTTGCACCCCTGTAGATATAGGAGGACAGAGCTGCTGTTTTTGAGACAACAGAGGAATAGTGCCTCTATCATTTTGCCCTGTTAGTTGCAAGAATAACAGTTCTCACAGGAGAAGCCAGGCACAGCAGTAGGTCATTTGGAACAGTCCTTCTAGAATTTGATTGGTAGGGTCCTGAGCAACTCAAGGTAACTTTGAGTTGCCTCTGATATGTGGGGACCTTCAGAGTCTCTTTACGCCTCTCTGAGTCTTACACAATATTGATTCAGGATCAATGGTAGTCTGGAGGAGAATTTTGATAGTCTTTTGTCTCAACTTTTGCATTAGTTGAGTGGCAAATAAATATATGAACATCTGCAAAATACTCCCTGTTTTAAGGGTGGGAAAAAATTTAGTTTTTAGCAGAGTTGAATAGGTGTGTATGTGACTGGATGCTATGCAACTAATGCTAAGAAGCATTGAATGCAAGAGTTCTAAAAATCAATCTCTCTTTACAGGTGCAGGAGTTCTCTGGGGCCAATAAAGAGAAGCTGGAAGAGACCATTAAAAGTCTAGTCTAATGTCCAGCCATGAAGATGTTGAAGCATGACTGCTTTGGCTAAATTACACCTGTAACTTTTCTACTTTAAAANAAAAAAAAAAAAAAACAATTAAACAAGCTAGCTAGATTAAGTGGTGCAAACTATCTTCTTGGTCCATGTATATGAGTACAATAAAGTATAAACTCTTCACTTTTGGATATTGCTGTGTGTTTAACAAAAATGTTAAGAATTTCATAATGTCAGGTGGGTGTCAGATTTTGCTGTGTTAAAGGAGTACTGTCTGGATACAAAGACTTGTCAAAGGCAACCTCATCTATTGTTGGCATGGGATAGCCATGACAGTTGCTTTAGGAGAAGTCTGCTGCCACCTTACTCAGATGGTAGTCACCAGCCTATAATCTGGTTTACAAATACAGAAAGCGGAGTTGGAGAAAAGAGGGTGGTCACTGGGTGGGATAGTTCTTTCTTTTGTTACATCTTTTAACTAAAAAGACTTTTTAAATGTTTCAAGCTGCATTTTAGACTTCAAAGCTGAGACTTGTCCTTCCAGAGCATAATACCAATCCTATCATGGAAGTCCAAGGTAGGACTTGGACTTGCTGCCTTTTTGCCTTTTCAGTTCTGCCTTGTCATTGGTACGTGTACCTTCTGGTTCTATTAGTAACAAAGTGCATTTAGTCTGAGTTGGGCTGCTTTGTTCCTAGGCAATAGTCTGGAACAAATGAGTGAAGTAGTAAAACTTCTAATGTCTTAAGGTCAAGAGAATTTATATTTATATACTCATCTGATTTTCACTTGATTGCACTGTTGCACTCTTAAAACATACTTGATACTGTGTTGGACAGTAAACTGGACTCTGGTCCTCCAATCCTGAATCAGGCTGTCTAGATGAATGCTGACCTGCCAACCTTTTTATACCTGCCATTCACCTACTCTTGGCACTCTTACCAGGGAGAAGAGTGTTTTTTCCACTGTATCAAAATGGCTTCCTTGCTGGCTTTGATGTTGTCCTGTATAACAACTCAGTAAAGAAGGAAGCAGGGCTGTACCTAGCAGTGGGTAACAGCTTAGTGAGCTGCGCTGCTCACTGAATATCACTCATGGAAAAGCTAGACTTCCTGCTGCATATGCAGACAATGTGGAATGAGTGAGCCTCTTGTCTTTGTGGTAAGGAACTCACCCATGACTCAGCCTTACACTCACTTCACAAGCATGCATTAATTTCTTCATGGCTCTGGAGGACTGAGGGCCTTGAACAGCTTAATGTATATGTTCCAAATTTGAAACAAGATTTTTCTAGTCCAAGAAGTGGCCACACCCTTTACTTGAGGATGAGCCATCAAGGCTCTTCTTGGATGTAAGTTCTGAGTTGTGATTATGCAATGAGAAGAACATGGGAAATATTTTTCATGTAGCTCTGGTTATTTGACTAAGAGTAGTGCAGCTGTATGTTTGAACAACTGTTCAAAGGTAAATGGGAAAACCACTATCCCAAGTGGTGCCATGGACAGACTTGTGAGGAGAGAATGAAATGAAGCTGTAGCAAGAATGCATTATTAACACCACACCATCTGCAAACAAGCATTGCTTTTAAAAGCAGTTTCTGTGCGGCCTACTTCTGCACAGTAACTGTGAGTAAGAAAGGTTTAAAAAATTCCTGCTGAAGGTTCCAGATGAAGTTCAGTAAGAGGCCCTGGCATCCCACTTCATCCTTAAGAAATAATGCTAAAGTGTACTGCAACATACAGTATTTCTGCTGAGGTGAAGCCAGACCAGTTTTTGCCGGTTAGAGCAGGGGAAAGGCGCGTTGCTGCTTATGTGTTGAGTTTGACTTAACACTTAGTTTACTTTTTTAATAAGAGGCTACTCTGCAGTAGGCAGAAGCTACTCTTGGACAATCCAGGTGACAGTGACTGAAAATTCAAGTCATGACTGGGAAGACCAGAATAGCTGGAATACCTCTTGTGCTGAAGCAAGGGGTGCAAAGTAGTTCTTAGAAGGGCAGTGAGTTCAGCTTCCTGTGCCACAGTATCTTCCCCTGCCAAGAACTGGTATATAGGCATACTGTGGTGAAAATAACTTGCATAGCCTAATTTGAAAGATGTTCTTTAAGGCTTGGTTCTTTGAGGAATATGCAGTGAGGATCTCCATGTTAGGTAAACTTTCCCTTTAAAGGAAACAACACATGTTCCTCAAATGCAGTTATACCAGAATCTGACTCTTTGTAGTTGGTCCTTGTCATTACGGGTGATGGAAGCAAATCCTATGTTTTGTTCTGGTTATGTGTAAGGAGCCTCTGTTCCTAGAGCAAAAATGCCCCTACTGGGAGGAGAGAACCCTAGTTCAGGATGGAAACTGGCTTGAGTCTTTCAACAGGCAAGGAGAGTGTGTTTCAGTCTTTAACAAGCCTAGGTATAGCAAATAAACATTTTGTTCTAAATGCAAAGGGCATGAGTATCCTTGCTAAAGCCTAGGGCTCTAGCTGTATGCCCTCCCACATGGGTATTAAGTAATGATACTTCATAGAGAGCTCAGTGGGTGCATTTTTTTGCTTGTTTTTTGTGTGAAGGTGTGAGGCCAGTATTGCTATGTGCCAGGCAGTAGCACAGCATTCACTCTTTCATTAAACTGTGTGGTCTGCTGATTGCATGAACAGAATTAGCTGCTTTGATCCAATGATCTGAAAATATGCCTTTAAGAGAGAAGTGGTAGCCAACTGACTTGAATGTTTGGTAAACTTGATGTACACGGCAGAGAAAAAACAACATAGAAAGGTTTCTTCTGGGAATATGGGTTTCAGGAAGACATTCACCCCTCAGGCAGTGATTGCAGTCTGTGTCATTTGGCTACAAAATAGCTGGGATCTATGCCTTGCTGTCAAACAAGAAAAGCAAGATGTTTTTGTCTGCAGGCCTGTTACATAGCCTCCTTATAATGGGCTGGCCAACAGGAAGAGAAGTACTTCCTTGAGTACAGCAATTAAAACACATAGATGGAATAATTAGGCTTAATGAGAGACGACTAACTAACATGAAAGGAAGGGCCAAGGGGTCACAGTGAGTGGACAAGCGAACTGTGCGTGATCAAAGTGCAGTGGAATAGTGACACTCCTTACCTCCATCCAGGGGTTCTGAAAGGGCTGTTGTGCACTCGGGGAAGAGTATGTCATGCATGTGGGGTGCTTAACCACCCACAAGTCTCTTCCATCTCTTGCAGCAGTCAACCTAGTTAGCCATCTGCTCTCCATTCTTTCCTGGACCTGAATGAAGTTAGATTTTGATTCCCCTCTGGAATGATTCCAGTAAGAGTATTGGTAATAATTTTAATGTTTAATTTCTTAACTGTTCAAACCTAGCTGGATCTACCAAGCTAAAAAATTACTTCTATTGTTTTACCAATGCCAATAAACTGTGGCATAGCAGCTCCTCTGTGTTGAGCTCTATTGACATGCAACTTTCCACCCAAGGAACTGGCTGGAGGAGCATGCTGTTGAAATCCTTGCTGGATTAATGCTGTTGTGCTGGTCCCTGACCCTTGGTGAGGGGTGGGAGAGTCAGACCTGGTGAAAGTGTCTTATAAGGTGCTTTTTCTCATGTACTCCTGTTCCTTTCTCCCTACTGCTATAGTTTAGCACTTTTATTTAAACCCAGGTATCACAGAGGGCTTGGCTTTGGCCACTGGTTAAGTCCCTTTTGGAGTTTGCTGTCACTGGCTGTATCTGAGGTAGTGGCAGCTTCTCATCCTCACCAGAAGCCACCCCTGCAGCCTCTCCAATACCAAAACCTTGATAAGGATAAACTAGGTGAGTTTGAGAAACTTGTAAAAATCTTGAGGAGATGCTGGGGAAGGACATCCACCTGAAATGCAGTTTTTCCTCGTCTGGAGAGAGGAAGCTGAGATGGTCCAGGCTGGTAGACAGACAAGGTGAGGAAGGCGTGGGAGCTGCATGAAGTCCTGTCTCTACCTACAGCTGACAAACACAAGCTTGTGACACGCAGATTGCCACAAGGTGGCCAGGGCTGTCTGTGGGTTTTACACGTGTGTATACACAGGGAGGCTCTGGGAACGCCTTGTGCTTGTACCTCTCTGGCAGTGCTGGGGTGATGGTAGTACCTCTAGGTAATGGGCCAGAGGGGAATGCATGGGGGAAGGTGGGCTCCTCCTATCCTGGTGGCACCATCTGCCTAGCTTACAGGAATTGGAGCATTTGTCATAGATGTGACAGAGGAATAAACAGACTCTAGGGGGTGGTGAAACCAGGCATTAGGTCCAAAGGTATAGAAGGAGGAAGAATCTTAGACCAGGCTTGGGTCATCTCCCCTCTACTTGAGTAAGTCCACATTTTCTCAGGGAGGCAATGAAGTCTGGTATTTCCCCTTTCTTTGTTTCTAGTTCCTCTGAGAGGGGCACCTGGCAGAGAGCAAGGACCCACACCATGAACAGCACTCACAGCTGTGAAGCCTGCTGATAAGGGAAACACAGTAGTTTTAGCACCACTTATCAGGATTGCTCCAAAGGTTTTCAGCTTCCTAGAAGGCTGAGCCCACACTGAGCTAGTGATGATGGGCTGAGGATGGGGACAAGAGGCATCTCCCTGCACTGTAGGTGATGGCCAGCAGCAAGCTAACCTGTCTGGAGCTATGGTGTGAGATGAGCAATTAACGTAAGGGGCCACGGGAGCAACACAAAGGATCCAAGGTATGGCTTGCTTGCTTCAGTACAAGCAGAGGTGGTGGCAGGTTTAAGGATGGATTTGATCCAGCTGGGGAATAGATCTCATGTAAGAATGGATACTGTGGCTGGGCAATGGTGTCTCATGACTCCTCCTGTAGGCACCAACTGGGAGGGGGGGACCATGAAAGAAGCTCATCAGGCAGCAATGCATTCCACAGATAGCTCCCTGATTTCAACAACCCACAGCCTTCTGCAACAATTCCCAGTGCTTCTGGAGGCCACCTTTGGTGTGGCAGACCATGGTGAATTCCTCAAGGAGGGTACCCACTGTGTCCTGAGCTCAAACAAGTTATTGCCACCAGCCCCAGCTTGACATTGCTTAGGAACAGGACACAAAAGTTGCATATTTATTAGCCTGGAACAACTCTAGTCTAGAGATCACTTCACTTTGCACAGGCAAGCATAAGGTGTTAAGCAGTTAAACCGCTACTCTAGAAATAATGGTATTTATAAATGAAGATCTATTTAGCCAATAAATTATGAAGCCTGCAGCTGTTTACATTTAAGATTAAATAAACTCTTCCTCTTGCTCTCATATATTACCTCCTCCATTAATTGGGATAACAAAGTCTCAAGAATCCCACTGCCACACTACTTGAGAAGTTTAACTTACGTAGTGGCACAAACAGGGGCATGTGGACTGGAGAAAAGCAGCACAAAAAGACCAGAGATGATTATCAGCACAGCCATGGCTGCAAGCTGATTGAAGAATGGCCCCTGCACCATGGGCAGAGCTGACACCCTTTCCACCTTTGCAGACACATGTAATGGAGAAGTGCTGTAGTGCTGAGGAGGACCAAGCCCTTGCACACGTTGACAGCCAGTGGGACCACCAGGAGCTCACCCTTTCCCAGAAAGCCTTTAAGCTCAGCTGCAGAGTGATAATGTTAGAGGAGGGAGTGCCTGAGAGGCAGCATTTGCCACTCACCAGCCCTGTGCAGCTGTCAGAGGATGGGCTGGACTGCCTGCATGGTACTACCCATGCTCTGCCCCTAAAAACACACAGAGCCATGTACAGACAGAAACACCTCTTCCAGCAACACATCGCTGCATCTTTGTTCTAGGCTGGGCATTGGCACCTTGTTCAACTTCATTACCCTGGCTGTACTCACAGGATTAGCTTGCTTCACTAGCAGGGGGAAACCAAGAGACTTTCATCCTACCTTGTGCCACTGCCACAAGGAAAAAACACAAAATTTTTAATATTTCCTTTTTATTTTCAACATGTGGAAAAATCCAGGTATTGTTCCACAAAGCTTAGAACTTTGAGAACAACAAAGTTTACAGTAAGAAACTACTGCAAGACCTCCAGACAGTGAGGGATATAATTGTCATTATTCATGTGGTGGCAGTGTTCCTGACATGTAACAGAAGGTGAGAAAGAAACAAGCCTGACGCTGCAGAAAATTCCTGGGAAGCAAGGAAGAAACTAAGATTACACACTATCTAAGAACGGGAAAGGCATCCTGTTTCTTCAAAGCCTGCAAACCTTGAGGAAACGAACAAACTTAGGCCGATGGATTTATTACAGGCCTGCAACCGGGTTGCGTATGAAGGACTGAACAGAGATTCTCATACTAAGTGTATAAGTACTGTCTTAACTCTGCAATAGACAGATTCATTTTGCTCTCAGCTTATGAGTCTCACATTCATATGCCGACAACAGAAAACCTGAATTTTCAGGAAGAAATAGCTATATTCCCCAGAAAAATTAAGAGGCTCAGAGGCATGTGGTGTGGTGTTGGTTTTACACATAAAAATTGTATTTTCATGGTTAAACAGCCTTGCAAAATCAACTGCAATTTGTGAAGCATAAAATCTATACACAGCAAGGATCAGTATTTTAGGAGGAAGTAGGCTGAGTCAGGATTATTCTGACTGACACATCTTTCTGCAACTCTGACCAAGAGACAGGACCTCCATGTGGCTATTCTCAGTTCATTTCCCAATCACCACTTTACTTGAAACAAGGGATCGTTAATTCACTGAGCTTAAAACAATTCAGTATTTTAGGATTTGCAAGCCCTCTGAAAATTCCTCAACAAAACACCACCACACAACAGCAGACCTCTACTCAGTGGATCTGAAGCCTACTGACAACAAGTCCCCTTTTTTGGTTTACCCCTTTACATGATATGCAGTGGTATTAGTCCACAGATCTTCCTCAGTGGCCACTGTAAAACCACAGCAACTGGAGCTAACACAAATTGTCAATTCATTCTCCTCAGAAAACACTATAAAGCTACCAGAACCAAGATTCATTATTTCCCCAGTGGCCAGCTGACCTGCATTTCAGGGTGTGTTTTGTTAAGGTCACTCAGCAAGTATTATCAATCTACACCTTAAGTAATTGATCTCTTTTTGCTGACATACAGAGCATCTAATCCTGGCCCTGCAAAGATATTAAGGCTGCTTAGGATCCTCCTTCAAGGATCAGTAATGAAACCTTAAAACTAACCAAGAAGTCCTCCACAGTGACTGAAAATGGATCACCATCACCTTCAATACCTGTCTGTATCCCATAGTAAGAGATTCTTGTTCTGTCTCTTTCAGAATATCTAAGATATTTAGTGTTGCTAATCTGTGTGTCTCCTTTGCTTGGCACATTGTGTGTGCTGGACACCAATTTAACACAGCTAGGGCCATCATATTGATCTCACCTTCCAGGAGAGCCAGGGTGAACACTATGGCAAGGTCAGCTCCAAGCTTGGACACCAATAACAAGCTTCTCAAGGAAATTAGTGATCTATCCATATCACCTGTACTGAGATCCGCCGGGATAAACAAGTGCTTGTAAGATCTTAGTTCCTCTGTGTTAACCACAAGGAAGTGAAAGAGACAGTGTTCCCCAAACAGAACTATAACACAAGCAAAGTATACATTAAGAGATTTATCTTTCCATATTCTCAGAACAACTGATAGTGACATTGTTTAATAAAAAAATTAAAAATTAAAAAAAAAAAAGCCAGCTAGAGGAAGCTGAAATCCCCAAGTATTGTTAGGTTAGCTTGTTCTCCGCTCCTTGATATTGGTTAAAAAAATCCCTCTTGCAAAGGTCTCGGCCAAATCAACAGGTAAACATTAAATGTGCCATCAGCTAGCAAAACTTTTTTGATTTGACTTTCCTTTCTACAAGCTTGCTCATAGAAAGGTTCAAGCTACTATCAAATCTGTTACAATTCTGATTTTCATCAATTTTAAGGCACTTTGTTTTGTGTAGCTCTGGGAAGCAACTCTCGGTTTCTTCAAGAGCAAAGCATTTGGAATATACTTAGACTTATCAGGCAAATTATTAACAGAAGTTACCATCACCAAACATCCAGCAAAATTACTGAAACATACTGATCATATGATTTGACAAGCGAATTAAAAGCCTTTAACAGAATCACATTCTCCTGCACCAGTCTCCCAGGAATATCTGATCTTCACACTTTAACAACAGCTTTTCCAATATTTTCTCCCTTTAACATTCCAATAAAAGCCATTGGCATGTTCTCAAATCCTTCAGTGACTTGTTCATGGTATTTCACTTTCCCCTGTCAAAAGTAAGAAAGGAAATTGCTGAATTTTCATCCACCAAAACTGAATAAATTGCAGCAAAATTTTCTCCAGCATATATGTTTCATTTGAAACATGCAAGCTGGCATGCACCAGGAAAACTGCAAAACCAGCTGGGCCCTTGTGAGGATCTACTTTTGTTGTAAAACCTTCTATGTGGGGTCATAACGGGAAGCAAAAGTCACTGCTATAAAAACATACCAGAACAGATTTACTGCTACGTGGTCTCCAAACAATTGACAGGTAGGGATCACTTCCCCAAAGCCAGGCCTGCCTCTACCTGTACAGAAGTATGGAACTGCAAATCCAATGATCAAAATCTGACCCATCCCAAATCCTCATGTTTGTAAAAGCTAGAGCCTCTTAGCCTTTATTGTTCACACTGACAAACTTCTCACAGCCATGAACCAACTTGGCTACTAACTCAGCCTCCACCTAGAAAAATAAAATATAAGAAATTCCCTGTTAAGTCCCTTTAAAGCCCAGCTCTCAATACTACAAAAACATTCATTCTTGCCAGTAATTTCAGCACAATACTACAATGGAAATCCTGGCCCATACTACAAATGACTTAACGAGAAATACAGGAATTACTCTAAATATGAAAATCTTCATTATCAGACAGATGTTTTGAATTACTCTGGAAGCATGCTTCTTTTCAAAGCCTACATGTATTCTGGAATATATCTGAGTCTACAAGCTAATATCACATGTCTCAACAAAACAGAAGGGATCAGGCATATTTACTATGGTTTAAGTGTCCCCAGGAGTCTCAAATATCAAGGCAGGGAGAAGGATAGTGTCATGCTGGGACCTCACCTAAAAAGCTATGACAAGAGATTTTGCAAAGGGGGAATCTGCAGAGTGAGTACACCTTACAGACAACTGCCCCTTCCTTTCTTCCTTCCTTACCTCCACAACCCACTTTAGCAAGGCCTTCACACCTTCCTCTCGGCGGTTGTTCCATCGGCTCACAAGAAACCCTTCCATTTGAAGCTCTTTGAAGATCATTGGAATCTGCACATAAGGCCCTGAAAGAGAAAGGAACCAGCAAGCCACCTGCAGTATCAGTTTCATTCAGAATAAGTCCCAATGCACAAAGCGAGCTTTTAGCCAATAAAGACCACCGAATCACTTTGTTTCAGACAGAAGCAACAGGTATTTTTTCCAAACAGAATTTCCAGCACGAAAGACCAAAAATTCATGGATAGACAGTCACTTAGGGAAACAAAAGCCTGATTCATAAAGCTATGGGGCTAAACATTTCTGAAAACAGTTTCATTCAGAAATAAAGTGGCTTCAGCTACACCTGAGGGACTTCAGCTGAATCTCAAAAATACTGTTGTAACACCTTGTTTGGTACCTTACCAGGCTCTCATGCTCTCTCTAACTCTCAAAATGTAAGTTATAACTCTAGAAAACAGTTTCCTCAATCATAAAAATGCGTGATAGTCTCCTCATTCCCAAAAGCCTGTTCCATGTTTCTAAAGTGGTCTGAGAGTCCAAAGCCAGTCAGCTGCCGAAGAGAATACAGTCCTCCCATTTCTTCTAGAAGGAAAATCTGGAAAACTCAATGCTATTGAAAATGAATATTCATTTAGCCACGTTTCTCAGCAGTTTCATTAGTAGCTGAAATCTTATGAGAAAAAAAAAACAAAAACCTTAAGCCTGCATCATCTAAAAACCTGACGGAAAACCATAATTTCATCTTAAAGTATGTACTACTGTATAAATGGCATCATGACACCACACCTGCTTTCTGCTGATCTGTATCTGCTTAGGGCCCTGTGGAGTCCTGTTTTAAGTATTTTAACCACTCCTTCATTTCTAATCAGCTGATGTTCACCAGATAGTGTGCACAAAGGAGGATGAGTGCATGTACACACAAGAAGTGTGCTCCCAGTGTCCCACAGCAGCAGTTAGTTACCCAAATGTACACACATATATACACTTAAATGGCACAGGGAAGTAAACAGCAGACTCCCGTTATGTCTTTCTGCCATCACCAAAGAGAAAATCAATTTAGACACAACAAAGCAGGCCCTCACCTTTCTGAGGCACAGAGTCATTGTACTGAGAGATAGCTCCACAGACTGCAATCCTTCCATATTTCTTCATCTGGTTGATAGCAACACTGGCAAATTCTCCGCCCACCTACAAGAACCAGAGCATGAGCAGCATTAGAGACAATCTAGTGTTTAGCATTGACTGCCAAAATCTGCCAACGTCGCACTGTCGCACCAACAGGTTCAGTTTGGGGAAGCAACTTCCACTACCCCAAAGACTTGGTGGCTGCAGAAACCCTTGCATTTACACAGTGCTATAAGGACTCAATCTCACTCTTCCAAAAATTAGTTATGAATGTAGGGAATCAGCTTTAATTCCAAATCTGCTTCATGAAGCTTGGTTTGGAAGCAGCAGGCAGGACCAGCACATAGATCCCTCCTCCTAAGGGCATGTCCCTCGTCCTCATAAGGGTGCTAAGAAGCACCACCTCTGCTTTTCCCACACACCAGTCTGCACTACTACATTTTCACATCATGATGATGTAAAGTTTTTACTTAATGGTTCTCATCTCCAAAACAACGATGTGCTGTGAAAAGAAGCTTTTAATGGTGAGAAGCTCTAACAAAATTTACTGCTGTGGGGAGCTCTGCACAAAAGTTGGAAGTGAAAATGAAGGGAATGGACATGGCCATAAAACCTATTTAAGACCTTAGGAACATGGGACATGAAATTTGGAAGGCTAATGCAAAGTGGCAGGAGCTCCTGCCACAGAGACGAGCGTTTTGCCCTGACACCAAACATTCCTTTCAATTGATGAGAAAGGCAGAACCTCACAATCTTCATCCCTGGATTGGCAGACACACTGCTGAAGGAAAGAAATGCTAAAGAGGTGATGATGGCTTCTTTTAAACCAGGTAGCTAGCCAGCCAGGGAATTTAAGGCCAGTATATCAGCTAATACCCCTGTGACCAGGCATTATATTATCAGATGTAATGCATATGTTAGCTGTATTAGGAAATTAAAAGAGCCAGAACTGGTTCTCTGGCTTGAAAGTGAACTGACATGGTGTAACTGCATTCATACTGTTAAACTTTCTTAGCCTTCAAAACAAGATGCTCACATTCAAACACCTATCAAGAACAGTATACAGCCCCCATTAATTTCGGCTATATTTAGGAGATGTCAGAAACCTTCTGAGGGCTGCTCCAGTAGTTTTGCAAGTGGGCCTTGCTACTGTTTTGTTTACAGGTACCAGTGCCGCCCCCATGACCACATAATGTGGAGCCATCCACACTCAACCCCCTTCCAGCAACAGCAGAGAACTGCCTGTGGTCCAAGGTGGGGCCAGGAATGGACTGGATCAGTTTAATGTTATTGTGACCATCACCTCCCCAAAATGTGCCATGCTTTTCAGAGAGTGAAGTAAAACTTCTCTCTCTCCAATCACAAACACTGCCAACAACCCAGCTTTGCATTCTGGGTTTTGTTCTTTCTGTTACTCCCCAAGTCAGCTGCAGAAATACGTGTGGGAAGGAAACAGAAAAGCAGGAAGCTCCTACAGAGACCACTGCTTGATTAAATGAATCTCCATATTGAGTTCCTGGTGTGGACTTCAATTAGATGTATACAATATTGAGTTCCTACTACAGTTTAAAGAAAATGACAGCTCCTCAAGGCAAGGCCTACTCTCTGAACTTACATTGTCAAAGAAACAGTCATAGCCATCAGGAGAGGCTTTACACAGTGCTTCATCCAGAGATTTAACAGTCTTGTAATTAAAGGCTTCATCAAAGCCTAATTTTTTCAGATAGGCAACCTTGTCATCTGAACCAGCACAGCCAACCACTTTGCAACCCTGCAAGGAAAGGAGAAAAACATTTATAAACATCCCCTGACAACACAGGCTGACACTCAGAGTGCTGGGTGAAGCACTCACCCTTAAAGCAAGGCTGTTGTCAGCATATGAGCTCCTGAAACATTCAACTAGATTTGCTGTGTCTTCAGGAGCTTTTCCATCTCGAGACCCTAGTGTAGGTACGCCTTCAGGGATGCTTGTCCTACTGATCATTCATGGCCTTGTTGCCCAGTTTTACAACTAAGTCTTATAAGCAGCAAGTATGAGCAGTTCAAGCAACTCACCCCAATTTTGGCGAGCTGCCCCACCACAGAGCCCACAGCGCCAGCTGCAGCATTAACCAGCACCGTCTCTCCTGGCTTCATCTTGCAGACCTCCAGCAGACCAAAATATGCAGTGAGGCTGCAGAGAAAAGGAAAGAATGCTCAGTGGGGAATAAAAGACAACAGACACAGAGATGTGACTTGACCATACTGAACCAAAATATCATCACCACCAGAATAAGATTAAGTTTTCCTATTTCGTGAAATACAAAACTTAATCCAACCTTCTTAATTTGGCTTTTTCACAGCCATGCCAGAAAAAAAACACAGATACACTGCTAGGAAAGAGAATGCTGAGGCAGAAATCTCTCTAAGATGAAAACAGCTTTCATTGTGCTCATTAGTCAAAAGGAGAAACACAGATAACTCTGTGACAACTCAGTTACATACTGGAAGAGATAGGAAATCCAAGCTAGACAGAGGTCAGTTCCCAGCTGGTATATACCAGATTAAATTACACTCATCACTAATCAAAGCTGACAGAAAAAGATTAAAAGGGTGAGAAAAACTTGCTGAACTGATGGGCTCCCTGCTCCTGAGGACTACTGTGCATAGCTATGGCTACTGGGTAAAACACAGAATCTTTAAGGTTTGAAAACACCTCCAAGACCATTGAGATGGTGAGCCCACCACTTCCCTGGGCAGCCTGCTCCAATGCTTGACAACCTCTTCTGTGAAGAAATTCTTCCTGATGTCCAACCTGAATATCCCCATATGCAGCCTGAGATAATTTGTGCTCCAGATCCTTCATCAGCTCTGCTGCCCTTCTCTGGATATACCCAGCACCTCAAAGTCTTTCCTGCAGTGAGGGGCCCAAAACTGGAAACTGTACTTCAGGTCTCACCAGTGCACTCGTAATCTGTAGGAACCACTAAAGTAGCTCATTGACTGGCCCAGAATCCCGCAAAACTCTTCTTCTAATTTCTAAATTCAAGCTTAGAGCTTCCCCTGCGGTTTCAATTGAAATGGTTAACTGAATCCCTCTACAAGACATCTAGAAAAACATGCATCTTGACTGATGTTAAAATGAAATCTGACAAGTTCTCCACCACACACAATTTTACTATCATTTTAAAAGCCTTTCAGGTCATTAGGACTGACTAAGTTCTGATCTCCCATAAAAACTACAGAGAATGAGGTAAGAAATGCAAGCAGATGACTGAGAGACTCCAACAGTAAATATGGATTCCAAAGCACAGCAGTTCTGTCTGCTGTAGTGCAATTTAAAGAACATCTATTTTGCTGCATGATACAGCATCTATCTTTTCCATTTTGGTGTTGATTCTGGAAATACAATGATAACAACAGAGCCCAGTCAGAAAAAGCACACTAATCCAGGTGTCAGTGAAGTTTGAGACTTTCCACTGAGGTTAACACATACTGAAACAGATGCTGGTAGAACAAGACAAAGGTCATACAGGTAGGCAGAAACTTCCCGCACACCAAAATCCAGGGCACAGTTGCCTTTTCATCTCAAAACTTACCCTGGCATGCCGACTGTTCCAAGAGCTAGAGATCTGGGGAGTGATTCTGGCCAATTGGAAGGAAGGAGTTGTAGGTCTTTCCCATCAGAGATAAAATGAGTTCTCCAGCCCCTGTCACCCACGACAAAGGCCCCCACAGCAAAAGCAGGATTTTTGCTTTCTACAACCCTGTTTAAAAAGTAAAAAAAAAAAGCAAAACAAAACCAAAAACACATCCTGCCAGGAACAAATCAATACTAGCTCTTCCATTCCTCCTGCAATTCAGAAAAGATATATTTCATGTCAGGATTTTTATCCCATACCTGCTGATACTGTAGGTGTCAAGTGTCTTTCCTGAAATGTCTACAACCTCTTATCATGAGGGAGATACTGGCAAGATGATTTTGGATTCATCCCCACCCATGCACTCACAACAAAACCAATTTTTCCACACAAATGCCAACTCTTTCTTTGACTAGCACCAGTTCAGTTTGAGATCAGACCAGGCTTCTGTGAGTTAGAATGCAGGAAAGAGGATGCTGGGATTAACGAAAGCATGGAACAGCAAGGAGTTGCTGATAGGCTGGCTGTTCTCAGACAACCTGAACCTCATTTAAAAGTTGAAGATCCTGAAGATGGAACCTCTTGTGGTAATGAAACCAGATAAAAAGCAGTATCTAAAAATCAGGAAGACAGCCACATCAGCAGTCTCTATGCCAAATGAAAATTCCACTTTCTTAGCTCAAAAGGAAAACTGTGTTTGAAAGGGGTGGATAAGCACCTTAGAATTATTAGAAACAGTTGACCTTCTGTTCGTCAGACTTGTTTGTTAATTTATCCCAGCCCTCAATGTTTCTGCAGAGAAACACAAGAGTCAAAGGCCACAGAAGTTCCTAGGCAGCAACTCACAGGCAGCACAGCAGGAACAAGCCAACAGAGGGAAACATCTGTGTAATTAAATTACCACAAACTTGGGAAAAGGATGGATTTAAGGTTATATAACCCTTTGGCTAAGGGAAGCTGTACCTTCTGCGATGCTGAGGTATTTTCAGCTGGAGTAGATAGCATGCATGGTTGCAGGCATGCAGCTACTAGCACATCAGGTTTTAAAAAGTGAAGTTTTACATGTGTGGCAAGTACAATGGTCGGTCCTTCACACCTGTAAAAACTGCCTTTGAAGACATTATCACCAGAAACAACATACAGATTTTATCAGAGGCCTAAATGCTCTCCAGAAAGGTAAAAGAGGTTCTTAGAGGAAAAACACATTCCAACCAGTTACAGATAAGAATGTCAGTAGCAGAATTATGTAGACTCAAGTCAAGAATGGGTAACTCAGGCTGCAGATGTCCCGAGTGTCAGCTCATTCCTGTTGAGATCTGCCACGTGCACTGATAACAGGAAATGAAGATCTTACCTGGCAACCTGTGTGCCTATCATTATGTCCCCTTCCTTCATGTCCCTTCGACTGTAAGGTCTGCAACACAAACACAGCTTACTGCATGCAACTTTAATAATGTTCCAGAAATGCTACAAAGTAGTAGCAGCAACTGACTGACCCAGAAAGAGAGTATCAGAACTGTTGTTGAACAGATCACAAATAGCTTGTCATTGTAACAGCATAACTGGATATTTTCCAGAGCCAGCTACTTGAGCATCCTGGGCAGGAGTGTTGGGGGGATGACAGCACTAATCTTCCCAGCATGGTCCACCTCTACAAGAAGCTTGAGACTCAGAGAACTATCTCTGAATTTAGTGTCCACAAAGCCTCTTCAAACTACCCAGTCTTCCTGTGCTTCAACTACCACCTATTGGGTACACCAGCAATGTCCAACCTAGAATATGTATCTTTATGTACAAGTCTGCTAAGTTAAATTAAGCAGGAACTGCTACGGGTCTGAAGTCTCATTTGAACACGTTACATTCCAGTTGAAAACATGACAAGGAGCAGCAGCTGATTTAATGAAAAGTCTAGGGCAGCAGAAACATTACCCCAATGTCTAGCTAAATCTGGCACAGCTCTATATTTTGAGTCTTGTAATTAACATGCATTTTACAAAAAGAAGACAAAGGCATTGGGATTCTGGAAATAGTGGGTACTGTCAGTACATGTTGTTTTGAGGTTTAAGTGGCAAATCAAACGAGGCGTTTTAGCCAGAAATACAGAAAGGACAAAAAGGCATACCTCATGTAAGGATCAACACTGAGAAACACCGATGCAAGCAGCAACTCTGCAATGAAAGACAAAGCAAATTCCCGGATATTAACAGTGCAGTAGAGCATAGTTTCCACAAGCCAGTCTTTCAGCTAAATTGATATGAACTCCCGACAGCTCAAAACCCCCATATCCCACCTTTGTTTAGGGAAAACCTACCAGAAGCGACTACTACATTCTTTAGTTTTGGGGTTTTGACATGCTGTTGAAAAAGAAACTTTCGCAGTGTAGCTTTAGGAAACCATCCTATTTTCAACCCTGCAATTTTGCATGTGTCTCCTCTCTATACAGAAGGGTCAAGCAACCAGAATTCCTAAGCAAAGCTCTAATTTAATTTTGATGCATATAAAATGTCATCCCATGATTCAGCCAGAAGAGGGTGGTAAGACACCATGGCACAGGTCAAATACGGACTACTTGGTTGCCTTAAACAGAAGGCTTTACTTTATCTTTTTTAAGTAGCCTAATTCACTTTACTGTCTCCAATAACACTAGTTCTTGGGAAATACATTGTTAAACATGTTTTAAACTTCTCATTTACACAGCACTTTTAGTGGTTCATCTCCATCTACTAATATTTTTCATTGCCTGTGCTGCAGTGGTCTAGCTAGTACAAGCTAGAAATGTATTTAGATGTAAGTACCTTCCCATTACTCGAGAGTGAGCAGGAAAGCCATGTAACATAACAAGGAAGGCCACTGCCTTTAAAACTGTCACTGTAGTATGAACTTCTGCCTCTTTTTGTTTTAGGGATTAAAATAGGAAGGAAGAAATTACTCCATGTTCTTAAATACCCACAGGCATGAAATTTTTAAGTGTATCTGTATATATAAGAAAAAAAACAGTTTTCAAACATTTAAGTTGTAAACATAATTGGTACTTTAATATCCTTCTGCACAATTCCTCCTGCACACCTTTTAAAGTGTGGCAAATTTTGTAAGTGACAAGTGATGGGATAAGGCTCAAGAAAATATGGTACAAATGTCCATGTGAAACCAAAAATCAAAGTTCATTCTTTTATCAACAGCTCTTGCTGGTGATATAAGTTATCATATTCCTTACTCTTTTCAAAACAAAGAAACACGGGAATTAAAACTGTCCTTTTTTTTTTTCTATTAAAATTCAACTGGCAAAAAAAAAAAATTTGAATGCAGGCAGAAGGATCTGCATTTATTTGAATGCAGGCAGAAGGATCTGCATTTATTTAAAGAAGCAAGATTGCCATCTTGCTTCTTTAAATAAAAGACCAGCCTTTACTGACTCCAGCCCCGTGGTCTTTCAGCTCATTCTCAATGCACTCTGCTCTCCCCCAGCACTATCCTCAATATTTTCCCTATCAGCATGAAAAACTCCACTGAAAACACACTCCTATAGTGTATCATCTTCTCCATCTTTTTCCAAAGGATTTTGCACATTTAAGTAGATAAAAACCTTTTACTAGTAAAACATGTTAAGAGTTTTACTACAGTTACCTCATTGGTTCTGTGTCACAGTCCACTCTTCCTACATTTCCTTGTGGCTGTCAGTTTTGAGGTCATATCACTTCGGTAATTTTCTCCATTTGCAAACACATTCGAATGCCTTTGCCATCAGGCAGCAAGTGCGATTAGGAAACGTGAAACTGTGAAAGTTGTGCTGTGTACTGGAGTTACAAGAGTTCAGTCATTGTCTCTAAGGGGGTTACCAGAAGGCAAGGTGTCTTTGAAACCACCAACCCCATCAGTATATTTCTTAGGCAACTGTACTTCTCCCTTAAGCTGCAGGGCTTGTGACAAGCCGCCAATTTTTGAAATTCCAAAGAGAAACTTGCAGCTTTATAGATGCACGGCCGTACACCAGCAATCAGATAACCTCCACAAAAATTAGTAACAACAGGTAGCACTCTGCTCACCTCCATCCTTCAGACTTGGCAGCTCTATCTTTTTCAGGTCAAAGTCACTGGTTTTGGGAAAACCATCAAAATGCTTCTTCAGAACCCACGCCTTGGCAATCACCATCCTGTGCAACAAACACAAACAAAGCACACCTGTCAAAGCGAAGCCCAAAAGTGCTGGGCTGCTCATGGGGCTGGTTTAGATTTCATGAGGCAAAACACTTATCTTGGTAATGTGCCATCACACAAGAAGGCCTCTGCTTGGTTCTGTGGTAATATTACCAGATTAAGAAAATGTCAGAAAAGACTCCTCATTGCTTTAGCAACCCAGATTTTCCTGCGACCTGCCAGATCTCCCTGCCTGCTGGTAGCAAGTCCTCGTGGGAAGACAGCCCAACAAAATGTACAACTCCCACTCTAAAGATACTAAAGAAGGAACACCTCCTAGTTTTAGGAGAAAAAAAAAAATTCCTTTAGGAAAAAAAATTAAAAACTGAAGTCTATTGCCCCCATTACCTGAGGTGTATACTGAACCTAAACTTTTACAAGCTTGAAACAAAGTGCAAGTCAGAAAAACAAAGGTAAGCAAGACCTCTTTCCGTGACACTCGTCATACTGAAAGAAAACGCTTCTCCAGTTGCGAAGCTCAGAGCTTGCAACTGGGAGCACACTGCTACCAACATTTTCCATACAAGACAGAAACAAACAAATTACTTGCATTAATTCTATCCTCACAGGTCCCTTTCCCTTCTTATAGCCAAGTTCATCAACAAGAAAAAGGAAACAGAATCTTATACTTAGAGCAGGCAGGTGAAAACTGGGCCTTCTGCTGACAATCAATAACCTGCGTCAGACTCAGTGGCTGGAGTCCTTCGGTCACACGCTAACAGGCAAATATGTCTGCTGCCAGTAGGTACCGCATCAGTCCACTTCCCCAGGATTAAGTGTAAACACTCAGTAAACACAGCACAGGACACACCCTGTGTGATTCACCTTCCTGCCGCTAAGATTTGACGTTAATCCTCCAACCCGCCCCCAGTTCAGTGCCCAGCCAGTTGCACAGGCACGTTGCCAACCATGCAAAGCTAAATGCATAAACTCCATGGTTCTAGAACCCAAAAAATACTGCAGCCCAGAGACCAAGACTATCCACCACAATAGGAGTTTCTTCAAATCACATTTTATCCATCCAGCCCTGAAACTCTTAAGCGTTCTACTGAAGTGGAAAAAATATCTAATTAAAAATTAATGTCAATTTCATTGCTCAGTTCATAATTTAACACAGCAAATGGCCCATACGTTTGCCACTCATGGTGTGTGCTCTGACATGTTCACTGTTCCTAGCGCAAGGAGAGCTTGTGTGGCTAAGCCTCCATCTGCGAGCCACCTTAAGAAACAATAGCAAAATTTGGCATTTTGCCCCAACTATGTTGCAATGAGATATGTAGCACGGGAGAAAACTTTGTCCAGAGGACCCCGTCTTCAGCATTTTTTCTTTTTTTGAAAACGCGCAAGTACAATATGAAGGGTGAAAAGTGTAAAGAAACCAATATATAGCGAAGTGTTCAACTACAAAACACATGAAGACAGAATTACATTTAGTAACAAGGACCTGCGGAAAAAAAAAGCAAAACGTGTTTATTAAAGATGCATATGCAAGGATCAGGGAGAACAGGGCAAGCTCTCTACTATTTAGATAAAAGAGTAAGTCATCAAATCCAGAAACGAATCAGCACTCAACTCACACAAGTTTCTGTGATGAAAGAGATATTCCGTGTTCCTCAATGACAAAGAAACACAAGTGAAGGTTTCCTGCACCAGAAATGTGTGCTGGAGAAATCACCTTCCACAAAATGAAAAAAGTATCATCAAAATCAATGTCAAAGCATCCCACAGTCGGAAAGTGGGCAGCCAAAGCCAGCATTTGTATCTGCCGCTGTATGTATTTGCTTTGGTATCAACAGTGTTTGGCTGTAACAAAAGATAGCATGACACTGCAGCAACAACAAAGCAAAGCCAAAAAACACGTTTACAGGAGCAAAAGGTGAGTTCAGAATAACACCAAACTGATCCCGCTCACAAGCTTACACTCACAGGCATTGAGAGGCATTTCTCCCACCTGTGTGCCCCACATTCGGATAGGTACCCAAGTGCTCCAACCAGGAATGACCAGGGACAAAGGGATGATGGCTAGGCTGGCAGCCATTCGCTGATGTGCCATTTGTACCCCCAACAGTGAGCCAACAGTGATTCAGAAATGCTTTGTCTTCCCTCCTGTCACACGTTTGTGAATCATCAATATCGACTCCCTGCTCTTTGTCTCTTTTGTCTGTATGCCTCCAAGGCACAGCCCTTTTCTTTACTTTCCCATTATCCTATCTTAATAGTTTGAGTCTTCATGTCTGAGTACAGGAACTTATTACTTGCTTCAGGCTGTCCTTTGTTTTCCCTACCCGGCCCTCTCAAACGTGCTGTAGTCATGATGATCTGCAAATCTACGTGCTATGGGTACTGGCCATTTCTGTCTCTCTTCTGTTGTTTCTTCGGTTGCTTCAATTCTCAGACCTCCCATTCACAGGAATCCTCACCTTCCTATCAAAAATCTCCACTTTTTGTACTACACTAATTTTTTCAGCAGAGCGATGAGCCTGCCTAGGAACAATATTGAAAGACTTATTTCACTGAACTATTTTTTATTATATTTAGGCCTAATTTTGGAAACAGGACAATTTCTCTTCTCCTACTGAAATCACATCATTATAGCCACTTCAAGGCTAGAAGACTTTTCTATAGTTTGTAAAACAAAAAGCCCCAAAGCAAACAGAAAACAGAACACAGACACATGCTTGATTAACGGATCCACAAACTAATTTCCAGGTTAACAAACCAAGATTATTTTGTATATATATATAAAAACATAAGAAGTGGTAAGCACTACATTGCTTAAGCGTATCAAATAACTCCAAAGGATAAAAAGCAGTGATACAACATTTGTGGGGTCCAGTTAAATCTTACTGGACTAAGCATGTCATAGCCACAATCTCAGCTCCAAGAACCGTAACCTGCTCTTGTAAACTGTAAAACTGCTTTGTTTTCAATGTCAGTGGGTTTGAATAATACATTTCTTTTGACAGTGAGTTACATCTTAGTTAACCAGGAGTTTTGTGATTTTTTCACAAATTTTGTAATGAACTATGTTTAATTAGTTAAAAAATGTTTTACTAATTGTAGCTGTTTTTGATTTAGATCTGTGTTGGCTGAGTGTCAGTAGAAAACGCTGAGAAATTACCTCGCTGCACCTGCAGAAAGGAACTCCACGGACCCATACCCCTTAGAGAACTTAATCAATAGTTGAAGAACAAAACTCAATAAAGAATTATTTAATGGTTATCAATTAACTAGAGATGAATTAGAAGTCATAGAACAAGACTTATCTTGAGAAAGTTGAGGAGTCAAAGGCCTATACACCCCAGAAAACTTGATTAATACACTGCCGGTGCAGTAAGGGAGCCATTTCACAGTCGAGTACACCCCATAAAACTTAATCAGTAGTAATTGTCTAACCAGGACAGTAAATTTAATAAAACACTGTTTAGCTATGGATAAAACTTGGGTTATCCATTTAAAAAAAGACAGATGAAATGTTCTGGAGGTAATTAAAAGAAACAAAACACATATACTATGATGGAATAAATTAGGCAGACTTTAGGAAGTGTCTATAAAAAATTTTGGATATTATAGTGTATATAAATGTCTGAAAATTGTTGGTTTTTTGAATATATCTGCAGCAAATAAATTCCCAGCATGTTCCAAATTTTGACTCAAAATTGTTATTAGGAACGTTCATCTAACAGCTTTTTGCTGTTCGATTTAAAACTCTTTGTTTCACTTTTGCGTGTTTGCTGTATAAAGTGTTTCACAGACCATGATAACCATTACAGTAAAGAGACTGCTATGATAAATTGAGAAAGAACAACCCATGACAGTGATAAGAAGACTCTTTTAAAAACAAGATGATGCATTTCTGCTTGAGTTTCTTACAAAAGAACCATCAAAGCCTTTGCTGAAACTGAAGTCCAAGACAGCATACATTCTGATGTCCCTCAAACCCTCCTTGCCCTGTGGTCTAGCCCATCAAGTTAGCAAATAATAAAGACTATCAAGGAAAGAAGTAATGGATTGGGAAATCTTGGCTTTTTGCACTAACAAAATACATTAAAAAAGCAAAGATCCTATCAGTGTTCAGACACTGCAGCTGCTGCAAACTGGAGCAGACCTGAAAGCAAAGCACCTTCACACAGGTCATCATAGCTCAGTACCCAACATCAGCATGGGTAAGGAGGTTCACAATTCAGGGGAAAATGGAAGAGAAGAAGGAAGAGGTGAAAACTGGAATTCCATGATACATACTAGCAACTAGAAAAGAAGGGAATAAAAGAGACAGACAAGTCTGAGAAAATTGAAATAGTTTGATTGGAGGCTGAAGAGCTAGTAGTGATACCTGAAATCTGAGAATCTTAACATTAAAGAAGAAAAGCAGTAAAGCTCTCAAGGGAGAGAGTCAAACCAGAAAAGTTTACCTTTCTTAAGTAATCTCAGCTATTATTCCTGACTGGTGTGGTATGGTTTTGAAAGAAATGAGAGACTTGTCTTTACAAGTAGATGGAATTAGCTGGTAGATAGAATTAGCACTGAGAGATAAGAGGAAACAATGGGAAGGATTCCACCAATTGATGAATAGAAAGAGATTTGTCTCTACAAACAGACTGTAGGTCTACTGATAAATGAAATTGGATATTGAGAAACGAAAGAAACAATGGGAAAATCATAAAATTCAATAAGAACTAAAAATACAGGAGGGTTATACATTAGAAGGGAACCTTAGTTATTAGGTGTTCTGGGAAGTCTGTACCTCTTGAGTACCTCAGCCAATGGGGAAAGAGAGAGGGAAATGCGGCCCGGAAATTAGGATAAAAAGGAGGCTGTGACCTCCAAAAATTTGAGAGACCCCAGGGGAATGCCCCATGGCTTCTCCCTTTATTCGAATAAAGAAACAGGATTCCTCTGTCTCCTCTTCGGACATAAACCTCTGGTGTTCGTGGATTAATTTTCCTAACAGTTTCCTAGCCTGGACTTGCCCAAATCTAACCATGAGGACAAAATCCTCTTAGAAACCTGTCAGTTACATATGAGTTCAATTCCAATTTTGGGTTAGCTTAACAGTTCATCTTCCTGAAAGTCACAATTTGCAGATCGTGGTACTTTTCCTTGTATCTCCACTCTGAAGTAGTTACACCTATGCTCACACTCACATTGGAAGAGAAGGGTATGATTAAAAGCTGAGTAAAGTGTATCTCAGACATAATTAGCTTGTAGATTGGTTCTGAGGAGAAATTCACCCATCACCACAACAGCAAAGCTTTTCTGGTAATGATCATCTTATCTATTTTCTTCACCCAGATCTAATTTATTAGTCTTCTGCAGCATTTCAAAGCTAAGTGCCAGGAACCAGCATAAGGGACAAATACCCTAAAAAGAAAAACAACCCACAAAAAAAACCAAATAAACATAAAAGGACTTCTTGGCAGTAGATACTGCCAAGGGAGTAATAATCCAGAGGCTGCCTCAGGATTTTCCATAGACATACAAGGATTACCAACTACCTGGGAGTGAATATGGCCTCAAATCCTATGTGCATACAAGTTTTAGCAAAAACTACCTGTTCCTTCCCTCTGGCTTAGTTCTTACAATGCTTTTTCAATTGTATTTTCTTCCCCCTGTGGTAAAAACAAAATAAAGGCAAAGCACTCCCATGCTACTTTTGGCAGAGACCATACGGCAAATATCCACACAAGCATGACACTGCATTATGAAGCAATAAAGCTGCAAATTCACTTCCTTATGCAATACTATCAAATCCTGGAAGAAGGCCAAAGATTGGAGGTGACTATTTAGCACTCTGCTAAACGACTGTGCCACCCTGGACTTTGTTACAAGGTTGCAATTCCAACGGAGGTTCAAAGGAGAAAGTTCACAAGCAGAAGTGAAAAGGGAAGCCAACACCATCACGGAAATAGGTCAGCTGCATTCAGCTCTCAGAAATTGCACATAAAGTAAGACCTTATCACTCTCTACAGCTATCTGAAAGGAGGTTGAAGCCAGGTGGGAGCTAGTCTCCAAGTAACAGTGACAGGATGAGAGGAAATAAGCTTATACTGAGTCAAGGGAGGTTTAGTATAGGTGCTATGAAAATATTCTTCAGAGAAAGGGCTGTAAAGCATTGGAACACGTTGCCCAGGGAACTGGGCACGGTGGAATCACCATACCTGGAAGCATTCAAAAAATATGGCACTCGGGGACCTGTCTACTACATGGACAAACTACATTCATCAACTGGTGAACGTGGCGGTTCTAGGTTGGACTAGATGATCTTAAAGGTCTTTTTCCAACTTTAGCAATTCTATGGTTCTATGGGGCGCAGCAGGTGATATGGGCTGACAAACAAAGCTGAATCTTCTTAAAGGGCCAGCCGTGCTTTCCCAGTCACTGCACAGCATGCCGAGCTGCTTCCAGGCACTGCTTTTACTTCTGCCTTACTTAAGTGTTGATACAGGACAAACACGTGTTGCAACATCAGTAAATGCAAAATTTCCTCAAAGCTGTAGAGCCCAGTTTCACTTCTTAGATTTGCAGAGACAGGCCTGTTACTGCACCACAGACAGAAATGTTTCATCTGCTTGATTTTACAGCTGCCAAAAAAACCTTTGAGTTTTTAAAAGCTTGGATTCCTACAAAGGTTAAACACCCCCTTGCACCGTACACACCTCTTGCAGCATAGTGTACTAAGTGAACTCGAAAGGGAAGTAACAAACTTCAACCTGGTGCTTTCAAGCACCACCGATCTCTCTGAAGCCCCCTCCTGGATTTCTGTAATATTACAAGGGTAGTTTCACCCTTGAACAAGTTCCTGCTTGTAACATGCTCAACCAACTTCTCCCTCAAGATGGAAACGTGCTGCTCCAGCCCGTTTAGCACATACAAGACATACCTCTGATCTGTTATCTGTTACCTGTTATCTTGTAATATTAAGGAGACTGAGGCAGATAAAAGAAAAATTAAAGGGACATGAGGAAAAAAAGAAGGAGGATGTCAACGAGAGTCTAAGGAAACAAATTTTAAGAGTGGAAGCACAGATCAGTGATCAACATAGATCAGACTGCACATAGGTATGTGAAGTTGTATTACATTTGAAAGATAAACATTTCACAATCTCTTCAGAAATTTTTCAGGCAACCTGTTCTAATACCTGACCTTGCCATGGTCTGGCAGGAGGAAATCTCAGAACTCTCCATTGTGCCACTGGAAAACACTGTTTAGCAAACAACATTTATCATCTCTTACCATGCATTCCCCTCAGATGAGCTGGGTTCCATTTTGTTGATACTGTCTTACTAAGCAGCTGAAGAAGCTATCTTACAATAGCTTTTGTTTCTGGATACTGAACAAAGCCAGTTCTCTCTTAGTTTTCCTTCATCATCTTGGTGACCCTAAATTGGATTTGCTCATGTGTACCAGTGACATTGTTCTGCTAGGGAGCTGAGAACTCTGGATGCAGCTGGGTCTAAGTTCAGGGTAGATTCTGCCCTTCCAGGTCATGACTGTCTGGGTCTTTTATAAGGATACCAGAAATTACGGTTAGTAATGGGCTGCTAACTGGACTTCATCCTGCTGTGGACAATCCTCCAATTTAGGGACCAGTTTTACTGGTAGGGCTAGACAAAAGCTCACATTTACAGACCATAGGAAATATCTCAGTCAGAGTTCACGCCCAAGACCAGTACTGATCAGCAGCAAGAGGCAAATCTGTCAGATGCCGAATGTCACTGCAGGATGGCTGCTTGGTCAGTACACCGGGACCCCTAGGATGGCATTTTTCACAGATGCAACCCTGACACTAGACCTTCACTTACAGTGGGAAACACTTTGATACTCCAGTCTCCACCCTGCTGTCCATCCACTCAAGGGGTGTGGAAAGAGAGGTGGTTTGCCACTGAAGACCGAGGCAAAAGTGTTGTTGAGTACCTCAGCCTTCTCATCCATTGCTACCTGGCTGCCAGCCTTGCGTTTCCCATGGTGGTATATGTGTATACGCTTTCTCTGACCTCTCCTGTCTGGGTGATATATCTGTAGAACCCCTTCTTGTTATTCTTTGCACTCCTTGTCAAGTTCAGCTCCAGATGCGCCTTGGCCTTCCTCAGCCCATCCCTACACAATCAGATTCCCTATACTCTTCCCAGATACCTGTCCCTGCTTCCACTACCTCTGCATTTCCTTCTTGCCTTTTAGTTTGACCAGCAGTTCCCTACTCATCCATGCTGGTTTCTTGCCTTCCTTACCCAGTTTCTTGTGCCTGGGGATCACTAGTTCTTGTGGTCTATGGAAGGTGTCCTTAAAAATATGTCAGCTCTGTTCCACTCCCTTGTCCAAAAGGGCAGTTTCCCAGAGGGTTCTACTGACTAGCTCCTTGAAGAGCTGGAATTTTGCTTCCCTGAAGTTCATAATAAAGTTATTATAACAATAACAAAACCGCTCCTAGATAGGGAGCTACTAAAAATATATTTTCCTTCCTCAAACCATGTGTTATATTCATTCCAACAAGCTAACTGCATGTTATAGCTACAACTGGATTTTATATTTCTTAAAATGAAGCACTCAAATTTAAGCCTTACGAGGTCAAAGCTACTACAGAACTACTTAAGAACTCATTTCTTAATATTTAAGAAATTATTTCTCTTTCTCATGTTATATGTAAATAGGGAACAGATCTGGTTATCTTTGCAGCAGTAAGCCTCTCACATCAGAAACGGCTCTGCTTTATTTCCAATTCCTATTTCAGGCTGCAGTTACTCTGGATGAGACAGGAGCAGCTGGAGCAGGTACAGTACTAGCTACCCAGCTGCCAGCTCCATCAACCACACATTGAGAATGACTTTGGCCATCTGAAGAACAACCAGGTGCCACCTTCAGTGTAGTCCAAGCAGCCACCTCTAACAGAACAACCCAGGAACCCTCTTGCAAGCAAGAAACACTCAAGCACATTTGCCACAGAAGGCAGATTCAAAAATAATTTGGGAACATTTTCAATTCTCCAAAGAAAGAGTGGCATTTAGGGATGGCTGCATAGTTACACAGTATCAATCTGATTCTTGTCCATGCTTCAAAATAATTTTCCCAGTATAGTGTCCAGATGTAAGCAAGTGAGCAGCAGATAAGGCACCATCAAGTGCTTCTGGCTGCAGTACTTCCAGCAGCAGTGCTGTCACAGTAACGCCTTAAACAGCTGCATCCAATGTAATTCCTGAAGCAAGCAAATACTCTGTATTTTATTCCCTAGTGTAATGTAGACCTGCAGTCTGAATTATTTCAAATTACTAAAATAACATCAAACACAGTAGTTCAGGACACAAAGTTTTACAGCAGACCTCAGCAGTACCACTGTCCATGTGACTGTGCAAGACTGGAGCCCACCTGTAAAATCATGGTCACTTTACACAGCATGACTAAAGCAGGTTCAGGAATAAGTAAATGCATCCAGCCAATTTTGCTTTCCTGCTTTGACCAGTGCAGCAATAAATACAGCTAGTGTTCTTCCAGTGACACGTACTAACACATTTTGAACAAATTCTCCTTATTCTGCTTGAATGGAAGCATGTCTATGTAAATCACAGCAATAGATTTGAACAGGCATACATGGCGCTTATTTGTTTTTCTCTTTTTTTTCTTTTTCTTGGGAGGGGTGGTATAGTAGGAATGCATGTTGGAAGTACAGAACCGCACTTCCTTCATTTTAATATAATTTCAGGGCGGTACAAGAACACTTCCCGCCGCAGCTTGGAGTTAACGCTCAAGCTCCTCAGCCCCGCTACAGAACCCCACACGAACGCCCAAGTGCCTTCTCGTCCACCCCCATCTCCCCCGCGGACCAAAAGCCTCCAGCCGCCCTCCCTCACGGAGACAACACCCGCCATTTTCCGCCTGGTCCCGCCCCTGTCAGAGCAGGAGGAGTCCTTTCCTCGCCGGGCCTGCCTGCCCGGGGCTGCGCGCCGCCCCTTCAGGCCGCGTTCCGGCAGTGCGCGCGCCTGTCCCAGGAGGCGCCAGGGCGGCCCTGCACCGCCTTCTGCCGCCAGGGAGGGCGCGAGGGCGGCCGCCATCGGGCACCTCCCCTAACGGCTGCGGCGTTTGGCGCCAAAATTCGATCTTGGCGGGCGGCGGGAGCGGCGCCGGCCGGGGGTGGGCGAGTGGGGCGCGGGCATCGGGGAGCGGCACCGGCATCGGGGAGCGGCACCAGACGGGGGTGAGCGAGTGAGGCTCCGGGACCGGGGAGGGAAACGGGGCTGCCCGCGGCCGATTTGACATCAGAGCCGGCAGGGCGCTGGAGAAGGGTGGCTGTCAGGGCCGCGGGGGCAGCGCGATGTAGGCGGCAGGGTCAGAGATGGGGCTGTGATGGGTCCTTGTTCGCGGTGCCTCAGCTGAGGCTGCCGCTTCCCTGGGATTTACCGCTCGCGGGCGGTGTGGCCGAACAGGTATAGCAGTCCTGCAAGCAGGAAAGGGAGGATGCCGTGGTCTGAAACACCCGGGCCTTTCCTTCCCCTTCGCTGGCGGCCAGCTTTGCGACAAACCGTGGTTTTGCCACGAGTCTGTACCCAAATGTCGTGATAAGCTTTATGTAAAGGCACGTCGCTTAGAAATGCTGAAGTACAGGTTACTGCTGGGATGTTGACTGGATCTGTGGTCTACTTGGTCTTTTTCGTTTATAAATGCATGATATTGTTGTTGTAAAAGGCATGCGTTCTTTCAGTTTTCTAACACGTTTAGTTATTTGTTTGGTAGTGTGATTCGTTGGCTTAATCTTTTTTCTTCACTCTGAAATACGTAGGATTATAATCCAGATACCATTCTTAGTGCTTCTCAGAGGAATACTTTGCCTGGTCGCTTAGGAACAGTGAGAAGATGTACATCAAGTCAATTGTTCTTGAAGGTTTCAAATCCTATGCTCAGAGGACGGAAATTAAAGACTTTGACCCGTTATTCAATGCCATAACTGGTTTGAATGGTAGTGGCAAATCTAATGTCTTGGACTCCATCTGTTTCGTGCTGGGAATCAGCAATCTGTCACAGGTAAAGAGACGGGACATTTAAGAAAAGTCTTTCTTCTGTCAGTAACGTTTCAACGTTACTCTAGTGAATAACGTCCCACGGAAGTCGTGAAGTGGTGCTTCTTTGAAATAAATAGTTTTATTATTTGGATTTTTCGTTACATAAATCTGGGTCTCTGTCATTGTTGTTCATGCTTACATTAAGGTTGAGTTACAACTTCATCCATATACCACAGTTACAAAAAGCGTGTGGCTTAAAACAATAGACTTAACAATAACCACTTAAAAGCTAACAACTTCAAGCCGAAGGTCTTTTGCATCTAAGGGCACTAATTTATTTATTTGTAATAAATGTTTTCAGTTCTTGATTGAGTCTTAAAATCTGGCTATCTGGTTCATCAGAAAAAATTTAAAAAGTGGTTTTCATGCAAAGCCTGCTATTTAAGAGATAATATATCTGCTTTGTTCTCATAAAAAACTGTGTGCTCTGACATCAATTTTAATCTCTGTCTGAAGGTGATTTTTTAATTTCCTATCTTTCTCATACCTACCTCCCCCCAGTTGTAGACAAAGCCAGCAGACTTCCAAGGAACACTTTTGGAATCATTTCCCTGTGAACTGCATTGTGAAAAATAAATGCTTGTTAAATAAATTTACTGGCAGCTGGCTTTTTTTAAACACATATGCAGTGTTTGTCAGGAGCCTCATGCAGAAACAATTAGCTGGATAACTAAAACTAGACTGGCACACACTGGTCTTGGTTTTACAATGATAGTGCCTTGCAGCTCTCATGTGTCAGTTCACATGAGCTCTTAAATATGCAGCTAGCCCGTCATCTTTTTTCATTCATTTCTCCAAAACCTACAGTAGTACAATGAAAATGTGAAATTAATTACTTTCAAAAAAGTACATATCTGTTCCCTGGACCTAGGTGCGCGCTTCCAACTTGCAAGATCTAGTTTATAAGAATGGGCAAGCTGGAATTACAAAGGCAACCGTGTCTATTAACTTCGATAATTCAGAAAAAAGTCGAAGTCCACTAGGATTTGAAGCTAATGATGAGATCACTGTGACTAGGCAGGTGAGTCTTTAATATCTATATTTTTTAATAACCTATATACATTTTTATCATTCTCAACAGAATGGTAAAGGAAAGAAAAGGGTAATTTTTGAAGTCCCTGAGTTTTTGCAGTAGAGGCAAGCCTTCTACATTGCCTTTACAATGTAGTTAGTAACAGACTGTAGGAGTAGATCCAGTGTACTAGCTAGAAATGTTCTTAAAGCAAGTTACAATTTTCTGTCTTGTGGCTTTTTCTGCTTTCATATCTTCCTCTTAATATCTGAGCTGTGTGTTAAGTTTGGTCTCCAAGAACAAAGGAACCTTTGCTTTTCTGATGAAGATGTTGGGGTTTTGATTTTTGATATTTTTTTATTGGTTGGTTTTTTAAAGTGGAGTTTTTGGAATGTTTGCCAGTATTGTTCTCAATGACTAATTTTTCTTATAATTTAGATAAATATTTTAAATGTCAAAGAAGTTCTGTTTTGATTTCTCCATAGTATGCACATACATGTGTATGCAAAGATATGATACATGTGATTTGCTCAGATTTTTTATTCTTTATTACAGTTTATATTCTCACAACACCAAGCAGGTTTTTTTATCTTTGTTCTCCAGGTTGTCATTGGAGGTAGAAATAAGTATCTTATCAATGGTGTTAATGCTGCCAACAGTCGTGTGCAGGATCTCTTCTGTTCCGTTGGACTCAATGTCAATAATCCATACTTCCTTATCATGCAGGTATTGTGTGCATCTTTATAAAATCCAGGAAGAATAGGACTTGCACTAAAGTTAAGGCAGGGGAGATAGTGGAAGAACACTTAATTTCCTAATTAGAGTGACATCTCATCAAACAAAAATGAAGTGTCTGTTAAGTAGTTAAGATTTCTAGTCCAGCATAGTTTGGCCATAAAACACATCTTGTAGCACAAGACCTCATGTGGCCCTCATGTTAGCAAACTTTTCTAAAACATGTGCCCATTTTATTTTCTATTTTTTTTTCTCCTTAAGAGATAGGTATTGCTTTTGTTATTATACTAAAATGACAGATTTTATTTCCTATTCTTTTGTGTTCCATGTTAGACAGTATTTTGGAGGAAGTTGAGATACGTACCTTCTTAAGTCACAATTATCCAAAGAAGGCTGACGAATTGAGAAGACTCTGTTAAGGACTAGGCAAATCCCTGAAATATTTGCAAGGAGTAATAAAACAGAGCAGGATTTACTGTTTCAAATGTAACTGTCTAAAGTGGATGGCAAATATGGGGACAGTTTTGTACATATTCTGTTTCTCCCTATTACATATGAGCTACATCACCAAAAAAGGTGGTTTATGATTAGGAGCTTATTTATCATCAGCAACCCAGTAAGATTCTAGAAAAAATATTTGCATTACTCCCTTAAGGTGTAATCAGGACTGTGGAGATTGAGCCTAACATATGATGTAAGGGTCATTTCAAGCATGCTACCTGAAAGAGTAACGTGTTTGAACTTTGAAGAGCAAAACGATTGAGTAAACTAGATTATCCTTATAGCAAAAAAAATTTTAAAAGTGCTTGAACTAATAATACAATATATAAAAGTGAGTGGGGTTTTGGGGTTTTGGTTTTTCTTTTTACAACTGCATGGTACACAACCACTGTTCTTGTTTTATCCTTCTGTCACCAGGGACAAATTACCAAAGTTCTAAATATGAAGCCACCAGAGGTAAGAAAGTTGTGGGAGTTCTTTTGTCTGAAGTTTTACTGAACTGATTTGAATGATAGGAATCTATATGTTGGGAGAGGGACAACAAAAATAAAGGTGTTGGAGGGGGATGAGATGTTCAACCGAGTTGAACCAATCTAGCATAAGAAGAAACATCCAAGTTTTTTGCATTGCTTTATTTTAGATTTTAGCTATGATTGAAGAAGCAGCTGGTACTAGGATGTATGAATGCAAGAAAATAGCTGTCCAGAAAACCATAGAGAAGAAGGAATCCAAACTGGAAAACATTCAAATGGTACTACATGTTGGAAAGTATACTTTCATTCATATTTGTTAAAGATAACTGAACAACTATTTTAATGTAGATTTTGACTTGCAGAATATTTCTTTTCTGCGCCTGGAACTAGACATGCATAGACATGTTTAAAGTTTAGAGTTCAGTAAAATTAAAATATAAATGTTCTGCTCTGTGTTTCAGGTCTTAAATGAGGAGATCAGTCCAACTTTACAGAAACTGAAAGAGGTATGAAAAAATTAGAAGGGTGATAAGTTAGGCCCTTCGAGTACTGAAAAAATATTTTCAACTACCCTGAACCAGTATGTTTTGGCTAAAACAATAGCATGTTTTCAAGCTATGTAGAATCTTGTAAGAGAGAGAAATTTTATCATCTTTCCATATACAGTGAATGTGACATTTTGAACTTCCAGGAAATTCTAGAGAGACAGGTAGGGAGAAGGAAGAAAATGAGAGAGCTAAATAAAAATAGATTAAAAAGTGTCTTAGTTCTTAAAAAACTAAGTCAAGCGGTATTTCTGGTGTGCAGTCAATTACATGAGTATTGTTTTATCTGAGATTTTTCTGAGCAGGCCTGCAATGTTTAATACCAAGTATACTAAATAACATGGAGAATCCTTCCTCTTACTTTCAAATACTGATGTTTAGAGGTGCTTAGAAGATAATACTGTTTTTCCATCAAATTTTAGAGCTTTTTTTTTAATTTTATTTTTGTCTGTTCAGGAACGAGCATCCTATCTAGAATACCAAAAATTACTACGAGAAATAGAACATGTAAGCCGCTTTTGTATAGCTTATCAGTTTGCTCTGGCTGAAGAAACAAAGGTATCCTCTGTTGGCATGTTAAAGGAAATGCGGTCTAATGTACAGAAGTTTCAGGAGTCAATGGCTGAAATTGAACAGAAGATAAAACAACTTAATGTAGACATAGTGGAGATGGAAAAGGAAAAGGATAAGGTAAGTGAAAACAGAATTGTGCTCGTCTGAATACCTGAATACAAAGAATTTTAAGACACAGGAATTACTTTTACAGATAGTATCGCCTTGAATTTTTGTCTTCTTCTGGTGGGTTGCTTAGATTATGCATTGTTCATTGTTGGTTTTGGCCATTGTCTAGAAGACACCCATTTAAAGGGGCTTTTTTTGTCTGAAATGCAAATGAAAAGTAACTGAAGCATAAAAACTGTTTGCCCTCATGTTTCCACTCTGTGCATTCAATGGTAATTTTTGCCAGAGACTTTTTCTCCCTTTTTGTTGATGTCTCAAAAGAAGAGACAAGCTTTTGTTTTACAATAAACAGTATTGACTTAAATTTTGGGGGCAATAAATTTAATTAGATACAGGATGGCCCATAGAGTCTTTAGATGTCTAAATCCACCTTCTGTACAGGGACAGTGTCCCATCTTATGGAGTGATGTGGGTCTTCAATAGTAGCTTCAAGTTAGGTTGTATTTCAGAGGGAAGAGATATTCTGACCTGTTTGTATTGGAGACTACTGCCTGCTTGGTCAGATTTCCTTCTACATAAAGCTGTGAACAGAAGATGAAATATTACAAATACTGTATTGGTTTCAGAGGCTAAATTAAATTTCCTTTATTACTGATTGTAGGAAGTTGGTGGTAGACTTTGTGCACTGGAAGCTGCTCTTTCAGAAAATCAAAGAGTTAATACAAAAGCACGAAGTGCTCTTGATCTCAAAAAGCAAAACTTAAAAAGTGAAGAGGTTAAGTACAATGAATTGGTAACACGTATGCAGAAGGTAAGATATTTGTATATCATTTTCTTTACAGATTGTTGGAATTGAGATTGTAGGAATTCTTTCCTATTATGGTATGAAGAATCCTTTGATTGGCAACAGTTACATCAGGAAAGCAGAGACAAATGTTAAGGGCATTGTTTAATTTGAACAGCATAGGTAGTAGGTTCCCATTAGAAGCACACATGATGTAAATACAAATAAAGTGCAACTCTTTATGGTTCCAAATTTTCTATTAAGCTCAGCAGAGATCCCTATAGCTTCAAACTATTATGCTTTCTGGACATATGTTACTCTTGAAATTAAATAAGAAATCTCTGCCTTGCATATTTTTGACAGTTGATATTTTTTATGCAAGAGGATCACTTTTTAGATATTAGGAAGAGAGAGAGAATTCTCCTATTTCTTGGGGAGTTGTTACCATTTCCTGTATTTCATCTGTCTGTAGATATTCAGTACATTCATGGGGCAAGTAACACATTTGAAAACATGCAAAGACATATTGCAAGATCACAAAATCTGATGAAGGGTCATAGAAATGTAGTTGATGGAACTACTTGTTGCTCCTTGTCTAAACAATAGGAATTTCAAGGTAATGGACTCAGGTTCTCTCTTAGATTTTTTATTTTTGTTTTTTGTTTTGCTGAAGGATTCTAAAGCATTAGTGTCAAAGGAGAAAGAAGTAAAGAATCTGGAGAAGGAACTAAATGTTTCACAGGAAGAATGTGAAAAAGATGCACATGCATTAGCTGCAGCACAAAAGCATTTTAATGCTGTGTCTGCTGGCCTGTCCAGCAATAAGGATGGTGAAGAAGCTACTCTTTCAGGACAGATGATGATCTGCAAAAATGAAATTGGCAGAGCAGTAACAGAGGCTAAACAGGTAAGGAAAAAAGCTCTGCCTGTCTCAGACCTGCCTTCATGCTTTTGAAAATTGTCTGAAAACCAATTGACAGACACATGCTTGAAACATCAATGTAAAGAGGTGCAGACTATCTATGCAAGATTATTTTACATTTTGGCATATGCATTAAACTAACTTTCTGATAAAATATAAACAAAATATCCTTGCACAGGAAAATGCTTTAGCATTGCTGCGAGGAAGTATTAGAAACTGGCATTTGAGATACAAAGTGAGACTCACTGTACTCAAATGACCAATAGTGCTGAATAGGAAAAAATTAAGACTGTTGTCCATGATACACAATCAAACTAGGAGATTTCTACAGTAAAACTTAATGGAATCAAAATAAAGATGCCTCAGATTGTGAAATGGAGAGTTTAGAAGAAATTATTTTCTCCTTAGTTAAATTGTATGCTCATCACACAACTGAAAGAGATGACGCTTGTTTTGTCTTAAGATAGAAAACCTCTGATGGGGTAGTTCTCATAGTGAAGTTTAAATTTCCAAAGTTCACTTTCCTTACCTCACTTAAGGAGAAAGTCTTCTCCGTAAAGTAAAAAGGACAGCTGTATCCCACCTTATTTTATTTTGTTTCTTCTCAGACTCTCTTCATGTTCTAGTATGTTTCCATAGTTAAATACAAGATCTGTGTTTTTGTTTTCAAACAACCCATGCTATTATTTTCAAAAGCCAAGGCTGCTTTTTGTGATATCTGCTACTAGTGGAATATTTTATAAATTACATGGGCAGCTTGATAGTGCAAGTATTCTAAATTTGCACCTGCAAGATTGTCTTTGAAGCTCTGGTTCCATATTTGCTTACTCCTTATAGGCTCAAATGAAGTTGAATTATGCACAAAAAGAATTAAAGACAAAAGAAGCTGAAGTTAAAAAGATGGACGAAGGCTACAAGAAAGACCAAAAAGCATTTGAAGCTGTTGAAAAAATGAAAATAACCCTAGAGAACCAAATAAAGGAGCTGAACTATTCAGGTCTGTACAGACTTCTGGTGCGTAATGATAGACAAAGGAGTATAGAATTGTCATGAGTTGACCCTGACTGGATACCAGGTGTCCACCAAAGCCATTCTGTCACACCCCTTCTCGACTAGACAGAGGAGATGATACATGGCAAAAGCTCGTGGGTTGAGATAAGGCCAAGGAGAGATCACTTGGCAATTACTGCCATGGGCAAAATAGACTTGACTTGGGGAAATCAATTTAACTTAATTTCCCAGGCTCTATTTCATTCCTGATTTTCTGTACCTCCTCTCTGTGAGTGGTGCCGGGGGACAGGGAATGGAAGCTGCAGGCAGTTCCTCACATGTTGTCTCTGCCACTCCTTCCTCCTCAGGGGCAGGATTTGCTCCCTTCCCCTGCTCCACCATGGGGTTCTTCTTGAGGGAGGCAGTCCTTCATGAACTTCTCCAGTGTGAATCCCTCTCATGGCCTGCAGTTCTTCACAAAATGCTCCAGCATGGGTCCCTCTCATGGGGCGCAGTCCCTCAGGAACAGGATGCTCCAGTGTGGGTCCCCTGGGGGGGGTCACACATCCTGCCAGCAAACCTGCTGTGGTGTGGGATCCTCCATCTGTGCGTCTAAAGGTTCTGACAGGACCCTGCTCCAGTGTGGACTTCCACAGGCTGCAGGTGGATATCTACCGCACTGTGGACCTCCATGGGTTGCAGAGCACAGCTACCTCACCACGGTCTGCACACGGATTGCAAGGGAATCTCAGCTCCAGTGCCTGGAGCGCCTCCTCCCTGTCCTTCACTGGCCTTGGTGTCTGCAGGGCTGTTCCTCTCACAGACTGTCACTCCTCTTTCCAGCCACTGCAGATAGGTTTGGCTTTTTTTCCTCTTCTATAATATGTTATCCCAGAGGCTTCACCACCATCAGTGGTGGTCTTGGCCTTGACTAGTGGCAGATCTCTCCTGGAGCCGGCTGGAGGATGCAGAAGCAAAGGAAAACAAAAAAAATTCTGCTCTGCTTCCCATAAGGAATTAGGAGACAATGTTCAGCCCCTTCCTGTGAAGTAGGACCTCAGTATGCCTAAAGGCTGTTTTGGAAGACAAAGGCCTTAATAATGGATGCTCCCTCCCCACATCCTTTCCCTTAGCTTTACCTGATGAACATACCTTCACAACAGTATGGAATATCCCTTGGACCCCATATCCTGGCTACTTCCCCTCCCACCCTATTGCCCACCCACAGCCTACTGGCTTTTGGAAGAGGGGCTGGAGTGACAGCCTTGGTGCTGTGCCAGCATGCTTAGCAATAGCCGAAACTGTGTTACATCTATGCCTTTCTAGTAGAAACACAAAGAACAGCACTATGAGGTCTCCTGTGGGGGATGTTATCTCACCCAGACTCAATGCAGGAGGAATATGAAAAATCAAGTATGCTGCTTTCATGCATAAAGAAATCTAAGCTCTGCAAACTCTTAAACTTCCACAGAAGGCAGCTTAAAATGATTTGATTTTATAAACTTTGGGCCAAATGTTTTGAGGTTTGATGGCACAATTAAATTCCAGGTAAAATTTAGATGGAAAAAGGGGCCGACATCCCTGTTGTTTACTGGTTTTCTGTATCTAAAACACTTCTTATCTACTACTTGTGTTCAACTCCGAAGAAGAGAAAGGAGAAGCCCTCCAAGCAAAAAAGAAGGCATTGATTGCTGACATCAGCCGGCTGAGAGAACTGAGTGAAAGTTTAATGGCAAAGTTTCCTCATCTACAGTTTACATACAAGTAAGATCTCAGCATGATCCTGAAAGATGTTTGAAAGGGCATTTGGGGGCCTTTTACTAGATAATTCCACCAGTGTCTTAGCTCTTGCTTTCCTTTCAGTGCCAGTGAATAATGACTGTCTTACCTGTGCTGCAAAGTGAAGGGGAAGGTGAGGGGGAAAGTCAGGAAATGTTACAGTCTAATCAAAGTCACTAGAATTTAAAAGTTTTGTCTAATGGCATTTTCAAGTCATAACTTCAGTAGCTAAAGCTATAGAATCCAAAAGTCTAAACTGCAGATATATGTAGTCATTGTTTCCTGCCTGTGGACACGAGTAGACTTGTTCTTGGGAGGTAAACTCCAGTCAAGTATCTATACCCTCAGGTTTAACTGTTTGTGTAATAGGCTGAACATACTCCCATAGCTGTGGTAATAACAACCCATTGGAAAAATCAATTGAAAATTGTGTGAATAAATCAGGAATTACATTCTTTTACTGACTATGTAACTGACTCTTTATTGTCAGGTCTCTTGCTGTGAAGTGTTTATTTAACCATTTTCTGCATGGGGTGCTTTTTCTGATAGAATTTAGAATTGCTTATACCAGAATAATAAGCATGAATTCTAAATAAAAATTTTTTAAAGATGTGTGGGAGAAAAACAAACATGATTCATAGTCATAATTTGTATTTATTTTAAGACATCCAGAAAAAAATTGGAATCTAAACCATGTGAAAGGCCCTGTTGCATCTCTTTTCACTGTAAAAGACCTATCCAATGCCAAAGCCCTGGAAGCCGTGGCTGGAGGGAAACTCTATAACATTATTGTGGACACAGAGGTAAGTTTATTGATTTAGTACAGAACTCTGAATTTTGAGATGTGATTGAATGATTTGGGGTTGGCAAGCACATGACTTGTTACTGAATGCTTGAGAGGGGTTTGGACACATGTACATGTTTAAATTGGGTCAAGAAAGTCGTGCATAGTTGGTGGCAACACTTCCAATGCCCTATTGTCTCACTTTACAAAATCACTTGTGTACTCAGGTGTGCTTTGTAACTATTTTTCATTTGAGGTTACGGGCAAAAAGCTTTTAGAAAAGGGTGAACTAAAGCATCGATACACCATCATTCCATTAAACAAAATTTCAGCCAGGTGTGTTCAAGAAGACACAGTCAAGTTGGCCCAAAGCTTGGTATGTAAATAAATACACTCTTTACACTATATTGCTTCTGTCCCATTTTCGATTTATTTCTGTTCTAAAAACTTCTTAATGGGATTCTTAATGGTTTGACTAATATGAATTTCTACAAGGTTTGAGGGTATATTGATTTTTTCCTTTGTATCCTTTCAGTTACATGAGTTTTAAGTGGGTATTAATTATTCCACTTGTAACTGAAATAGTTTTAAAATGTAATGATACTTTTCGAACGAGTTTTTATCAACAAAAGACAGAAAACACATTTGAAACTTCTTATAATTTAAGGCATACTAATTGCATTTCATTTGATTTCTAGGCTGGCCGTGCTAACTTGCATTTAGCCCTTTCCCTAATTGTATATGAATCTGAACTGCAGAAAGCAATGGAATATGTCTTTGGAACAACACTGGTCTGCAATAACATGGATAATGCTAAGAAAGTGACTTTCGACAAAAGAATAATGACGAGAAGTGTTACTCTTGATGGAGATGTGTTTGATCCCCAAGGAACTCTGCATGGAGGCAATTGCTGGTTCTATTCATATAATAATAATAATTATAATAATAATAATAATAATAATAATGTTGTGTGTCTGCTGATATGTTTAGTGCTCTTGCAGATTTTTTATAAAAATGAACAGTAACCTTTTTGTTTAGACACATACTGGGAATAATCTGTTTGAGCTAAAATTGTCTTCAGCTGAAATAATATTAATTAGTTTAAGGAAAAATTAATGATAAACTTCTCATAAAGTAATTTAGATTTTAAATACTTAAATCTTATTTGATTGTATAATCCTGTTGGAAGCAGAAGTGTTTGGAATTCAAGCACTTTTTGAAGTAATTCATCATTGATTTGCAATAATTTCATAAATTATGGAAAGTTGCACAAGACATGCGTGTGTAGTATTCAAAGCCTGCAGAACTAAGTTCTGTAACAGGAGGTAGTTTTTCTCCACAGAGAACTCTTAACTTTAGTCTACCTGCTTTATCTGTTTCTCAACTAAAATAAATCATCTACCTGCATCCTTATTAATGTTTAGAATTTGCAATTACCAGTGGTGAATCCACTGGTCTAATTCCAATTACCCTGGCTTTTTATTTTTTTTCATTTAACAGGTGCATCCTCACAGGCTGCACCAATATTGTCTAAACTTCAAGAAATGAAAGATGTTGAAATAGAACTCAAGAAGAAGGAATCTGAACTTGTAGCCGTAGAGAAGGAGTTGGCAAGCTTGAAGAAAGTTGCTGAAAAGTAAGGTTTGCACTATAAAATGTATATTTCTTTTAATGTGACTGAGTAAATTTAATATAACAAGTTGTTTTGGGAGGCCATAGGGCCTTTTGAGAATGTAGTATGCAGAAAATAATTCCCTTCCTCCCTCTCCTCCCAATATAATTAGTGAGTTCAATCAAAACACAAATTCAGTTTTTAGATAACACCTGCAAAAAACCTTTGTTTTGGATAATACAGGAAAAAAAAAGAGTACACATTGATGTCTACTTGAAAGTGGTTGAAGTTTCATAAGTCCACTGAAGAATGGATCTGTTCCAGACATATTTTTAATACCTGTACAGAATTCCAATTTGTGGTCAGTCTTATTTTTCTCACAGGAAAATAAAAAGATCTTAAAAAGGAGTATCTGAGTGATACTGCTGTTGTAAGGACTTAAATTAAATAATTTTAAGTTTATTTGATTTTCAGCTACTCAGTTACTGAATACCGTATTAAAAGATGGAATAGAAAAATATGTTTAGTCAGTTCTGCAAAAATGCCAGAAGGAGGTAGTGTTGCATAACATGTTATCTACCAGCTGGATTTCATTTTTTCAAATTGTTTTAAGCAGCAGTAGACTTCCAGACATATAGCCAAGAGGGGGAAAGAACTTTTGCTTTTAGATATCTTTTCTTTAATTCTTCAGCCTAACATCTGTCATGCTGCCAGTTGGGAAAAAAAGTGATCTCTGAATTGTTGCCAAATTCCGTGTGTTGCATTTGTTTTTAATATGGCAAATCAGGACTAAATAGCAGGAGCTACATATATAATAACTTACACACCTACAAACCTCACAATTATTATCAAAGCAATTATATCAGATTTTCATTCATTTAAGCTTATTTGCCCTACACTCATCACTGTATCTCACATGAGAAATGGAATATAGATATTTGGCTACTTCAGCTTTGAAAGTGAGATGCTGGGTACCCTTCCGTACAGCAGTGTGTGTCACTACTGTCTCCAAAGGTACCAGCAACTGAAGCAGCAATGGGAGATGAAGTCTGAGGAAGCAGAGCTGTTGCAAAAGAAGCTTCATCAAAGTGCTTACCACAAACAAGAGGAAGAGCTGCTTGCCCTGAAGAAAACCATTGGTGACTAATGTGTTCATACTCTTTTAACTGAAAACTAATTGCTGAGAATGAGATGGATATCAGGCTGTTTGAGTAACAGAATCTTTATTTAAGAAAGAAGTATTTTTCACTTAGGAAATACTAGCTTTATATTTTGGAATGTGTAACAAATACAGAATCATATTATACTTGCATAGAAGTGATTCACTTAAAGTTGGTCATTCTCTTAAAGTAAAGGTTATACTCCTATTAAATATTTTAAATATAGTAAAGGAAAATGTGTCTTTGCAGGGAAGTTTAAAAATGGATTTAATCCCATATTTGAGTAATCTTTGCTTTTTTCAAGCCACCTGTTTCTGTTGATATTTAAGGTTAGTAAGATAGATTGCATAACAAGAAAGCATTGGAAAGAAGTTTTGTTTCATATAGCTAAGGAAAGACAAAAATGCACAAAATGCAGCGACAAGTAAAACATCTAAAAAAAATGGACAAAAGTGATACATATCTAGGCATAGTGTTCTAGGGATGAGGTGGTATCTTGTTAGGTAGCCATCTGATTAATTACTTCCTGATCCTGAGACCTGACATATTCTTAACCTCTGTCAAAAAAAAAAAAAAAAAAGTCATATTTTCATAATGGCTAGTTGTCTGTTTGGTCCCCTGCCAATAATTGGTAGCAACAGTACACTGTGTTAGAGTAATCATTGAAATATCTGACTTAAGCAACTAGTGAGTATTCAACCACTTTTTTTTCTACTGGAGGCAAAGAGAGATTTATTTCAGTTTAAGATGTAAATTGTTTAAGATGTAAATTTAAAGATGAGAACAGTGCCCAATCTCAGTACTCTACTTCTTGATTCAGCGGACTGTGAAGAGACATTAAACAAAACTGAAGAGATCAAAAAGAAAGCAGAAGAAAAATACAAGGAATTAGAGAATAAAATTAAAAATGCAGAAGCAGAATGTCTAAAAGAACGAAAAAATGCAGAGCAGAAACTAGATGATGCCAAGAAAAAGGCAGACACTTCAAGCAAAAAAATAAAAGACATGCAGCAGGTAAAATTTCACCTCTGTTGGCAGTTTTCTCAATGTTAAAAGTGGCTGCAAAAATCAGAAAGTTTGATTCTCCTGAGGTTTCATTGCTCTTAGTTCTAAGACTTAATATATTATTGTGTAGTCACTGACATAATCCCTGACTGAGGTTTTGTCTGTTGCTTTGTTTTTGTGAGATTGCACCCTTGCTCAAGAATGGGGATTGTTAATCTTCTACAGCATTTGCTACATCAAAATGAATCTCAATTCTTTCCATTTAAGTATAACTAATAAATTGGAAAACATCTCTCTAGGAAGTCAAAGCTTTAGTTCTGGAACTTGAAGAGCTGAAACAAGAACAGGCCTCCTATAAACAACAGATAGCAGCTACAGAGGAAGCAATCAAATCCTACCAGGAGCAAGTTGATGCTATGGTGGCTGAAGTGGCTAAGACAGAGGTAAAAGTGAACACTGTTCCATTATCTGTTTCAATGTTACTGTGTGTGATGCTCTGAACCTCACATTATAATGCGTATTTTTTTCTGCAGACTTGCTTACCACAATCAATCAGCCTAGGTAGTTTTTTTTTTTTGCTTCACTTTCACAGATGAATTTTTTCTCCTTGCTGTGTCGGTTCTAACAAGGCTCTAACACCAGCTTCAAAAGAGGCCAATAAATGTCTGCTGATTTGCTTTTTCAGGAATCTGTAGAGAGATCACAGAAGGAGCTTGCCAAGCAAAAGGAAGTAATTGCATTACATGATAATGCAATTAAAGACAAATTTGCAGAGATGGTAAAATACAGAGAACAAAATAATGAATTACAGCTTAAGGTTAAAGAATTAGAACACAGCATCACCAAATGTCAACAAGAGGCTGCTGATGCTGCTGCCAAGGTATTTCAAAATTGTGCTTTTCTTCACATCTTGTGACCAAGAATGGTTATTTCCCTTGCCACAGGCAAAGGAAATAGCCTTTTTTCCTTAAGAACTGTCATATTTGCAGCTCTCAATGTGAAAAGTTTTATCCAAGGAAGAGGGAATGGAAACTGTACGTTGTAAAAGAGCTTATCTGTATGGGGTAACAGAGGGTAGATCACAGTGAGAAAGTGGTCAGTAAGAACGTTCTGACTGTATGGACAAATTAGATAACTAATTAAAGAAGGTAATTCCAAGTGTAGTGACACTGGTACAGCTCAGATGTAGAAAAAAAGTGTTTCAAGTAAGTAAATGAGGTATACATGAAAGGTACCTTAAATTCTTGGTTTATCCATAGTCAAGGAAATCACACAAAGCATTGTAAAGATATGTACCTGTGCTGCATTGGGGTAGAAGAATTAATGTGGTAGAGTAATTTCAGAATGTATAGGGGGGGCTTTTTCTGTTGTTTTTTTTTTTTAATTCTTAGTTCACATTTGAGAAGGGTGAGGAAAAAGCCTCAACATATCTTTTTGTTTACAGGTGGCCAAAATGCTGAAAGAATACCAGTGGATAGCTTCAGCTAAAGAACACTTTGGCCAGCCAAATACACACTATGATTTCAAAAGTAGCAATCCTAAAGAAGCAAGTCAGAAGCTGCAGAAATTGCAGGAGCATAAAGAGAAGTTGGAAAGGAATGTGAACACGAGAGCTATGAACATGCTTTCTGACGTAGAGGAGAGGGTAAACATTCTGTGCTTTAACCTATAAAGACTGGGTAGGCTGGTCATATGGTATATACAGATCTATATAATGTAGCTTTGTGTTTTCATATGCTCTGTTTCTCAGTACATCAAAAATAAAACTAAACCTTCATGAGATAGCAGGAAATCTTTTGCTGGTTCTTCCATACTAATCTTACATCTTTGAACTGTTCATTGGCACACCAGATTTCTAGGTTACTCATAATCTTGATGTTGGATGGTAAAAAATACTATTTTATTCCTTCCTACCCCAGTCCATCCTAAGTTGAAGCATTAGCAAGCTTTGTGGCATCCATTAGCGTATCTGAGAACTATATACTGTATTAAAAGTTGCAGATCAAAATAATACTCATCTTCAAGCATGATAGCTTGACGGTGTAGCAGGATTGTCTTGAATTAATCTGTATCTTCAGTCTGTTCCAGGATTGTCTCCAAACTGCCCACTGATTTTACCCTTCAACTTTTCTAGTACTGTTTCCTCTTATCAGCCTCCAGAAGCATCCTTTCTTCTATGGAAAAGCAAATGAAACATGATTAACTTGGAAGTACAGCTTTCAGAGCAATGTTGTCCTTCCCCTTTTGCTGATTGTTGAAAATTCTGATGCTTTAATGAGCAAATAATCCCAAATGTACATCCTTCATGCAGCTAAATGAATGCACTGGATTTTAGTCTTGTGGTTAATGACTATTTCATAGCTACACAATGATACAGTGAGGCTGTAAAATTAGCACAAAATGCATTTGAGCACAAAGTTAATTGAAATCAATCTTTTCTTCTCGTTGCACCAGTACAATGACTTAATGAAGAAAAAAAGAATTGTAGAGAATGACAAGATAAAAATTCTTGCAGTTATTGAAGAGCTTGACCGGAAGAAAAAAGAAGCTTTAGATATTGCTTGGAAGAAGGTATGACACTTGAAATTTATCTTCATGTTTTAGCTGAAGATCAAGATTTATCTTAGATTACCGCTTTGCATATTTACTTGGGAAAAAAACTTTGTTTTCAGAACTAATATCCCTGACCTATATTTAAAAATAACCACTTTATCTCTCCTGTTTATTCCCACTTTTGAGAAGAAGACATGAATTCTCTGAGAATTGTAAGGGTCCAGTTAAACCTGCAAAACCACTTTCCCATTCCCTTTTAGTGCCCACAAAAATTTCATGAAGGTTAAGGTATATTGAAATACTGTCAGGTTTTATTTTTGGTATTTTCTTTTTCTTAAACCAGTATTTTACCAGAGTTAAAATTTTCTGGTTCTGTGTAGCCTTCTACAGTGCAGGGCTGTGGACCTGGGGTACTGCTCCTGTTACTGTGAGGATACGTAATATTGGGGTAGAGCACTGTCTGATTTATGTTCCTGTTATCTAGGCACTCTGCCTTTTTACAAGTTCTCTCATATAATGAATTGTAACAAAAGTATAAAATTATCCCTTTCTACATGGAAGTCTTTTGATACCTTCTTTTCTGCTGTACCAGCAGAACTTGTACTTTTTGGCCTTTGAGAAAATTGGTTTTAACCAAGATTAAATTGCACATAGATGAAATATCCATTTAATTATTAATTATCCTGCCTGTACTTAGGATATCACTGACAAAATGGTACCTTTTTATTGTAAAAATCGTGTTTGGCAGAAATTAGTGAGCTGTAACTCAAAGCATCACGCATGGTGGAATGAGTGTGTTTTCAGATAAATTCCTAAACCTAGGAAATTTTAATCTGCATTTACAAAGTTGCATCTCATCCCATACTTGGACATTGCTTAAGTAAACCTGGGAAGAAAAAGAGTGGAGAGGATGCCAGCGTGTATCTCTTACATGGTGCTTTCTAGTTTTAGTAGTCCATTAATTGGGAGAAATTGCACTTTGCCAGTTAATAAATCTGAGTTAGGGCATAACCATTTCCCTGGCTGGTAGCATAAAGAAGCCTTCCAATACAGCTTTCATTTGATCCTTCTAAAATGCTTAGTAAGAAGTGTCATATATCCTTTGGTGTTGCTTTTCTCTTCAGTACAGAAAAAATAAAAGTTAGTGTTTTCTCACTGTCCTGTGTGTGACATGGGAAGTCACCGTGTTGAACTGTGCAAGATGTCTCGAGTGTCATGCTGCTCGCCTCTAAGTTTTTCACTCTTTGTGCTCTTGATCCAAAGCACATTCATATATCTTTTGTGGTCTGACTTCTAGGTGAATGAAGACTTTGGTTCCATTTTCTCAACACTTCTACCCGGAGCCAGAGCTATGCTAGCAGCCTCTAAAGTTCACAATGTCCTCGTTGGTATGGAGTTCAGAGTTGCTTTAGGAAACACCTGGAAGGAAAACTTAACAGAACTTAGTGGAGGACAAAGGTTGGTGAATTAATTTGTTTTCCATTGTCATTGTTTATGTCATTGATATGGCTAACTAATTAAAGTTCTGAAAAGCAAAAAATTAATCTTTTCCTTGTCAAGTCAGGGACTCTGCTGTCTTCCAAATGGACTCAATATTGGAAGCACTCTTAATACATTCTGACTTAGAACAATGTTTTACGTAGTATAAGATAACAAACAAGATTTTACTGCATACACAGGTGGCAAAAAAAAGAATTGAATAGTGAGAAAACCACCTTGACCTCTAGGTAGTACTGACATAATGTTGAATTAAATGGTCCTCTCCTTGAGTAGTGACCACAAAAATCTATACAGTCAAGTATTTCCCTGGTATAAAAGTAGTGTAATGGCAGGTTTTCTTCTCCAGTGTCTACTGTGTAGGACATGTGCTTCTTTGCAACTTCTAAGAAAAAAACCTTAACAAACTAAAAAGCAGAAACAGAATTTGGGAAGAGGTGAGACAGAGATACAGAACTTTCTAAGGACAGAATACTTCAAGAACCAGACATTGAAAAACATTGCACAAATCAGAATTGCAAATAGAGCAACAGCATAATTTTAAATATCATCAGCTAACTAACTTGATCTTTCAATAACAAGAAGTAATATTTGCTATTTCTGACAAAAGACTTAACATTTTTAAATGAGAAGCTGTCATTCCATCTCTTCAAAATCATAGCAATAATGTGCTTTTGAGGGAGCATTTTAGAATCATAGAATTGTTTAGTCTGGAAAAGCTCTCTTAAGATCATCAAGTCCAACCATTAACACTGCCACGTCCACCATTAAACCATGTTGCTAAGCCCCACACCTACACGTCTTCTAAATCCCTCCATGGGTGCTGACTCAACCACTTCTGTGGGCAGCCCATTCCAATGCTTGATAACCATTTCAGTGAAGAAATTTTTCCTGATATCCAATCTAAACCTGGCGTAACTCAAGGCCATTTCCTCTTGTCCCGTCTCTTGTTACCTGGGAGAAGAGGCCAACCTCTACCTGGCTGCACCCTCCTTTGAGGCAGTTGTAGAGAGCAGTAAGGTCCCTCCTGGCCCTCCTTCTCTCCAGGCTAAACAACCCCAGTACTTGCTCCTCATCAGACTTGTGCTCCAGACCCTTTACCGCCTTTGTTGCCTTTCAAACAATTGCTTTCAAAAGCCAAAGCCTTTCAGATGAGAGTAAATCATAACTTTCTTGTCTCCATACTAGATCATTGGTGGCCTTATCCTTGATATTAGCCATGCTCCTCTTCAGGCCTGCCCCAGTTTACATCTTGGATGAAGTGGATGCAGCCCTTGATCTCTCTCATACCCAGAATATTGGGCAGATGCTACAAACTCATTTCAGACACTCCCAGGTATGATCTTGAAATTATTGTGGTAATAAAGTGGTTTGGGTTGGAAGGAACCTTAAAGATTCAGTCCAGTTCAATCCAGTTCAATCCCCTGCCACGGGCAGGGACACCTTCCACCAGAACAGATTGCTCAGAGTTCCATCCGTTATTTCCAAAGGTAGCATGGCACTGAGGACTCTGAGCTGTTTACCTCTTTTATTTTAGGGATGTGTGTTATATTTCTGAGTTGTTTCGGTTGAAGGCTAGACTGATGATGTGGCAATGGTGAAACTTAAATGTTGTTGCTGCACTGGTTAAAAGGGAGCAACAGGGAGGAGTATCTGTGATACACTCAATTTCAGGCATGGTAACATCCTGAATTCTTTTTTCCTAGAGTTCTTTAATGTGAGGTTAAAAGTATTTCATGTTGACCTTACTGAAATAAGTCAGGCACTACTGGAAAGAATCTCTGTATCGTTGTGACCTGTACATGAAAAAAAGGCAGTACCTGTTTCTATTTGATGGAGACAAATAGGACATAACCATTCCAAATTATGAGAGTGCAGAGGGGAACATTTGTTACCAGTATTGTAAAATTATTTGAGTAGTGTCTTTTGACTAGGTAAGATCCTACATTCTTTCATAATTAGTGGCACTGTTTTTTCCCAGTGTTTCCTTCCACCATGAACAGGCATCCTGCACTATGGACTGTATCCCAGGCCAGGTGCTGGGATATGGACAGAAGTGTCATTAGTTGCAGAAACAGTGTGGCTCGTAGGTGTACGTTGACCTGCATAGCACTTTCTCTTGGGCCTTAGTTAGTTTCGGAATATTTTTTTAAGAATTATTACTGAGGTATTAGCCAAATGAAGGAAAAGGAGTCCTCTCTTTGGAAGCCTTTTCTGGTTTAAAGTCTTTATTTGGATAGCAATATTTATTTTAAGTGTTTCTGGTTTGTTTTAGTTTATTGTGGTGTCCTTGAAGGATGGAATGTTCAACAATGCAAATGTCCTCTACAAGACCAGGTTTGTGGATGGTATTTCCACTATTGCAAGATACAGTCAGATTCAAAACAGAAAAAATGAGCCTGCCCACAAGAAAGCTAAGAAATTGCATAGGAACGAGAAAAAAGGACCTGCAGAGCTGGAAAGCAATGGTCCTTGATGCGCAGTAGCACCTTTTATTAAGTGTTCCCTGTTGCTTTTTAAATTTTTTCGAATGTGTTTTAATGTCTTAGGTATTAGTTCATAAGAACTGAAATTCATAGGAAACAGTCTGTAACAGTCTGTTACTTTTAAGTAAGATGGACAATTTTAATCCTCTTTGTGTGCCGTAATTCCTGTCATCCACCTGTAAGCATTTACATATAAATGTATATAAGTAGTAGCTTTGTAAACTTAAAGCCTTTCAATGAAGAAAATCTGATTCACCTACCAGTGTTCTACAGCATTCAGGACACCTGTTGCAAAGTGTAGTAACAATCTTCCTTGCCTGTTGTCAAATTCCAGAAAAAAGTGTCATACCAATTTTTGTTGGTGTGTAATTGTTTGTTAAGCAGCAAAGCAATCATCAACAACTAACTCCCAAGCTATTTTTACAATTTTTTAACTTGTTGCTATTAAATATAACTACACAACCTGGTGGTGCGTGTGCTTTCCTTATAATTTTTCACTGAACAGTGCCTACTCAGAATTAAACCCTTTCTCAATTTTAAACTTATTTGAATGTATCCTGCTGCTTTCACTGGCCAGAAATGACATGTCTGTGGGGCTCATGCCCAAACCACAGAAACACAGCTTTGTCACAGCACTGCAGAGCAGGTCTCTGCCCACCACAGCACAGGACTCATGTCTGTGTATGGTCTGACAGCATTTCTCTTGCCAGATGATGTTTCAGCCACCTGGTGGCCAGCATCTGTGAGGTTTGGGTTTGCATGCTCTCCTCTACCTACCTCATTTGTGTCTTTTCCTCCCTTTCAGAATACCATTTAGAAAAGTACACATAATTGAGATTGCACAGGGGGAGGAAATGTGTGCATGTCTGGAGCAATTTGGAAATATTAAAATTCTTGAATACTATTTAAGTAAGTTTTCAATCTCATGGCCTGCTCTACCATGTATACGTAATATATACAAGACTGTATATATAATATATACAAAGAATACAGACTCATGTCCCTTAACCCTGCCTGGCTGCAGGAGACCAAGCTATGGGTTCAAAACCACACAGTTCCTTCCAGGGCCGCAGAGCCACCATGTGTCTGTCTCCATGAGGTGAGGGGCCCGAGGGCCAGCATGGAGCACAACAGCAGCACACTGAATCTGGAGCATGGGAATGCTACAAAATACTCACCGCAGGAGAAAAAATGCCAGTTAACTCCAAGGAACAGGTCATGCAGATTTTATTTAGTTTTACCTTTTTGGTAAGCAGGAGGGTTTTCTTTCAGTCAGACCATTCACATATTTGGACAGTACAGATTGCAGTGAATTTGATGGAGATCTTGCAACATTAGAAAACTTTTCTCAATATACATCCATTTAAGCAACAGCTTGTAAGTCAGAGCGAGAGTGCTAGAGTCAAGTCTGCGCACTGCACTCCAGGTATACAAAGCATTGCAGCAGCACAAGAAATGCCCATGCTGGGCAAAGTACAGTGTGTTTTACATAGTGCAATCACTTTTAGAGGAGAAACTCTAGGAAGGCCACATCTATTTTTTTTTTTTAATCCTATCAAGTTTACAAATGCGAGGGGGGTAGAAATCAAACCTCTGACTTAATTAACTTTTGTACAGGTAGGTTTTGTGTATAGGCACATGCTTTAGAGAGGAGCTCTGAATCTGCTCTGTAATCACGAGAAAGACATATTGCTTTGTGATTCAGAAAGTGTCATACCATCTCTAACCTTCCTAAAACTCTTGGCCAGAGTTGTTAATCCAGCTGTTTTATAGAGTTCCTAGAATACGCTCTTCCCTCTAGTGTAAATCCCCAATAGAGAAATTCAGGTTGCTATTGACAATGATTACAGTTATTCTATGTACAGTCATTTGACCATACTAGGCATTGCCTTTGAATACTCCAGTCCACAGTGAAAACTCAAAATTACCAGAGACATGGAGGCTCTTGCTTTTCTGTTACTGTCACTCACCCATATGAAAAAACCCAAGTCAGACAATGAACTGCTACAGCAAAGCATCACCGGTAATATTCACTTAATACAAAAAAAAAAAAGCACTCATGACACTACATGGCACGGTAAGCAAGATTTTAAAGATACTGCAAAATTATTTGCCCAGTAAAATTTTAAAATACACTGTGCTCAATAGTTCAAACTACACGTAAACAACAAGCAGCTCCCTGCAACAAGGTGTAAATCAAAACATTATAGCACCAGCTCCCAGCACCAAGGAGTTGCCCACTGACCAGTTCTAGTGTACAATGCAATAGTGCTCGCTGAGGTTTCTGCTACACGAGAGCCACAGTGGGACAGCTCTGCCCATTTCTTCCTGACATTCTCTTACCACGTGTGCACAAATCATGTTCTTCCCTATGGAGAGTAAGTCAGACAACAAGATTGTTACAGTACCAGGAAACACTGACTGGGGAATGGCACCTGAGGGGAAAGTAGGTACTGCATACCTGAATCTGAATAAATGGGCATGGAGGAAATGTGATGTCATCTGAGCAATCCTCTCCCTAACAGAGCAGATCTGAAAGGAGCTGCAGACTGCAAGAAAAGAAACAAGCCTTCCTGTGCTGAAAGCCATGAACATGATATTGCCACACTAATGATTTTATTTCACCATCAGCAAAGCATTTATCCCCAAAAAGCTGTACACATACTGGTCAGATTATGGAGCAGTGCTATCTTCATACTATTAAAAGTCTGTTGCTATAGTGGTCAGATTTGTCTTTTGTTGGAGGAGGGGGAAAAAAAGGAGACAGGCAGCAGGGCCACATCACCATATAGCAATTTTACTCCCATGTTAATGCAGGTATAATCTTAAGTGCAAATTTCTAGAAACCAGCATGACTTGGGCTCTGATAAATGACAGATGATTCTGTTTCTTACAAATATTGACAAGTCTAAATTGTTACAGGTTTCCGAAGCAATAACAGGTTTACGAACAGGAAGGGAATAAAACGTTACCACTATTAAAAAAATGTGTCATTTCAAACTTCAAACGCTCTTCAAAAACATCTAGAAAAGATTGTTTTCGGTTTTTTTTTAATTTCCTGGAGCTAAGGAGTGTCCATGCAAAACAATTTTGAGAAGAGCAGTGTTCCACCTGGGTACCAACTAGGCTCAACTTTGTCCCACACAGCTTAGTAAAGTGCTCTCTTGTGCATCCTTTGGGGGAAAAAGTTCTCATTTAAAGTTTGGGAGGCCAAGGTTGCCAGCTGGGGAAGGCATAGTCTCAGTCAGTCCATGCTGAGGTCAGAGAAGGAGGAAGGAGCAAAGTTAACAGTACTCTGCCTTTTCATAATGCACAGACAACAGGTTGCAAGGGAGGAGCAAGTAGACGCAGAGGTGGGTGTCAGATGAAACTCTGCCCCTGGGAAGCCACAGGAGTTTAACACAGGCCTCATCAAGGGAAGCATTTCGTTCTCTACAGATAACAAACACCAGCACTACTGGAGTAGACACCAGTTAACAGATCTCTACATACAAAAAATGTGAAAACTAAATACACTTTTCACTTTCTGTGCTGGTGGTTTTTCAACAATTTTTTTGAAGGACAAAGGGGGTCTGAGTAACATTCTTCTGCTGATTAAAAAAAAAAGCATCTTGCCCTTGCGTTTTTTATGTTGCACACTTACAGACATTCTAGGGCATATAGAGGTATTTGCTGATAAAATAATGATCAGCTTAAGAGTAAAAATAATATTAATGGGGAAAAGAATTTAAGGCATTTTTTATTTTGGCCAGGAATGATGCATCCTACAGAGTAATCTTCATTTCCCCACTTGGTTTTCAGACCACTGCACTTTTTTGTTTTTGTTTTACATGGCACTTTGAAATTTATGTTTTACAACTTAGTCAAGATTTTCAAGTGTTTTCTTCAACACAAGCGCCCTCTTTTGTAGCTCAGGTCTGCTATCTGATGCCATTGTAGACAACGAACGAATGAGGTGCTCTCTGCTTTCTGGTGTCAGGCTTTCCCACTGTTGAGCTTCTGTGCGGATAAAGACAGACAGACACTGGACATGAACACCAGAAAACAAACAAACAGAAAAATCCAAAAGGACATTGCTTTTCCCCAGACAGGCTAAAAGAGTGACAGCTTCAACCTTTCACTCACAGTCCATATTGCACTTCCAGGAGAACTCAGATTCACCTGGATGCTCAGGTGACTGCGCTGCCTCCTGCCAGGGAGTTGTGCCTCTCTAGACCAGGTGTCACTGTCTAAGCCTGCAACACGTGAACGCAAGGGCCTGAAGAACCAAATGTTTGCCATGTTGCAACTGGCTCATGAAAAAGGCATGTAAGATTTTTACTGGAATAAAGGAAACATGAAATGCATAACAGAAACCCAAAGGAATAATTTCCTACATAACAGCTGCAGACACAAATGACCCTGAGACCTAAGAAGACTCACCCTGTGAAGTCAGTTCTGCAAGGCTTGAATACTAAATAATGAGAAACCAAACTTGACACTGAATAGGTAAAATCACTCTTCTGTCCTAAGAGGAGCTCCCCCCTCTATGGAGCTTGACCATAACACAGACAGATCTGACGAAACAGTTCTGTGTGCTTCATATGGGACCCTCCTTGCTGAATGTTTTCCTCACCAAAGTAATATCCAGCAGTACTTTAGAACTCAATATCAGCCTCAGTTACTTCAAGCTCTCTCCTAATTCCAAGTCCCAGCTTCCCCAGAATCGCCCAGTGCTGCAAGCAGAAGGTAAGGCCATCTCTCCACGGTTCCAGGCCAATACAGCCAGGTGCCATCTTTACCAAACAGTGCCTCTTCCAGGTGGCAAGTAAAAAGTCTCACCTTGTAGTTTGGTGAGCAGCAGTTGTATCACAGACAAAGCTTCTGTTCTTATGGATGTGTAGCTTTTGTTTTCTAAGGGATTTAAAGAAAACAGACAAGAAAACCCAAAACCACATTGAGAACCAAATGCACTAACCTTACATAAAGCAGTCACCTATGTGATCTCCAGACCATTTTTGGTAGCACAGTTCACTAAGCTCTTGTTTGTGCTGTCAGTCTGCAGTGCTCTTCAGTTAGGCACATTTGAATGGCAGAAAGTCAACAGCTGGAGGCTGACAACTCAACTAAACCTTGTGCATTTCCTCTGCCACTACCACAGAGCTATTGTTCCTTACATATTCCAGCAGGGAAAGAATGCTGCCATAGCTGCAGTGTGATGGCAGACAACTTTTGTGCATAACAGACTGTTCTGGTGAGCTGTATTGGCTAGAAACCATACAAATGTTAAGCAGCTTTAAGTGAGGGTACATGAATCCTATGCCAGCCATCAAGCACAAACTTGTCACAAAAAGTTGCTTGTTCTCTGAGCTAAAATCTTACAAAGATGAGGATCCTAGTCCTTATTCCATGAGGACTGATACCTAAAAAACTTTCTCCAAAGGGGTCTCTGAATTGGTAGCTAGCACTAAAGTAGGTGCTGTCTTTAGGCACATCAGAAACAAGACCACAGGTGGGTACAAGATTAGGGGCACTACAGTCACTACCAAAGTAATGAACAGACCCACGACTGTCAACATGACACAGGTAGCACGTATATCCCCTATATATGGATGCCTTGCTCCAGTAGGGCACAAACTGCCTCTAAGCCTTGGAGCTTCTTGCATTGGCTATCTGAGGAAATTTGTGGCATCTTTTGGATACTTGGATACTATAATCTTGGATACATAATGCATATGTATCTAAGAAGTCTGAACGGTGGAGGAGAAAAGCTTTTTTCATTAAATCAAGAATAGCTTGATTATGTTCTGAGAGGTTGCACAGTCTGCTGTCTGCCCCTCCCTCATCTTGCAGAGATCTCTTGCACCAGAAGAATGCATTTCTCTGTGCACTGCACCCTGCACAGTACTGTCTTGAACACTGCAACTTCACAAAATCACACTGCAGTGCAAGGAAGAGCTAAATGTTACCTCTGACAGCTTATGCTTATTCTGCATTTCCTCTACCGCACAGACTCCAGAGGACAACTGTATTAACAAGCAATTCATCATCCATCACAAACCAGAAGTCCATTTACCTAAAGAATGAGTGATAGAGGAACAGGTTTCCAACAGTATTTCTGTCAAAGCCACAGGGTCAGAGTGCTCCTCATCAAACAGCATTAGCCTGTCAAATGCAAAAACAGTCAGGCACCCTACATCACTGGGACAGAAGTCTGCTCAACTTCTCCAAGAATTCAGTGTCATCAAGTTCATTAAACAGTTTCAAGCAACAAAGAGAAGACAAATCACTGAAGTGGACTGAAGAAAGAAGAATTACCCTTGAAAGTAGGCATTCATGGCTTGTAGCACTCCAAGCTGCACTTTCCATGTGCTGAGTTTCAGACGGTCACACATTAACTTGCAAAACTCTTGGCGATAGCAACCTACAGGAAAATAAGGACAGCACTGTGTTACCACAGGGAAAAGCAGAAGGAAACACTTACTGGTCTGTCTCCAAAGTGCTCCTCAACAAGTGACATCAAGCTAATCACTGCATATGACCAAGTCAACATCCCCTAACAAGTGACCCTGAAAATCTTCTCCACATCAACTCATTCATTACAAGTGCTGGCATAAGAAACAGCCGCATTACACACCCTGGCATGCTAATAAAAGCAACCTTTTCCTGCCCCTCTCCAGGTATTCCCAATTCTTCCACCTTGTACCAGCTTTGATACAAATGTAAACATGAACAACAGATAGTCTTCTTTTCATTAGACAAGCCACCTCATTCATCCTGTATGTCTATAAATTCAGAACACTTTTGTGAATTTAAGACAACAGTAAAGGAATTTTTCCAAGGATGGGTTACTTTGCAGGAAAGCTGTTGGGGCAGCCTTTCTCATGGAAGACCCTTAAAAGCTGCCAGCAGTGAGATCCTGCATCTTCTCAAAAGCCTTCCCACTCTGCACATGATCTCCAGGTCCTTCCCTCCTTCTGCTTTTCATTTTAAGAGAAAATAGTTTGTTCTGCATATCATCAGCTGACTTACGCTGTGTTTCTGGGCTCCTCGGCCAGGCTTTGCCCAGGGTCTCGAAGGCACAAATCAGGGACTCCATCTGAACCTCCTTCTCCCTCATGTCCTCATCCTCTTCATCATGCTTTGGAAAAGCCGCTCCCATGCTCTCCAGAGAGTTCTGCGGAGGCCACGGGGGAAGGTGTGACTGACAGAAGGATGAGGGCAGGCTAGGCACACACTGCAGTGCAGCTCAGTCTTCCCCTGCAGTCTGCATACACCCGCCCTTGTGCCCAGCTCTGGTGCTGTTGGCAGCCTGCAGAGGGGCACAGCAGGCTCTGTGGCAGGGCTCCCAAACACGTGCCTGTGCTACACGAGTCCCACCTGCAGAACTGCAAGGCTCTGCTGACACTAAACACAAGTACTCTGCACAGCTTCCCAGGAGCCTTTTGCTGCCTGTAGAGCAGTCAGGAATTAACTTTCCATGCGGTAGCAGGGCAGTGCTGGACATGACAGGCAGGACTCTGTCTAGAGAACAGTTGGGCTAATTCAGAATTTGGGCAGCACAGATACAACCACCCCAGGGCTCACCACAGTCTGGTATTCAGCCCCACCAAAGATCTGGCTGGGTATGCAGAATCCCTCACATCATCAGCCCTCTGGGCAGAAGCCTGGCATGCAGTCAGCATCATCGGGACTGTTACCACTTGAGTGTTCTGCTTTGAAAGAGAGAAAACTCAAGTTGAACTGTCACCTTCTTTATCAAGGGAAAGATGACATCAGCAAGTTCCTGGAACCGGTCTTCCTTTGTTGCCTGCAGCACCCCAGCTGCACAGCGCAGTGCCACCATCTTATACTTCAGGTTTTCTTTACGACATTCTTTCAGGAGAGCTTGGACAATATCTGTGGTAGTGGGCTGACCAGGCACTGACTTCTGCAGCTCTGCACTGAAATGCAAGGCACATGGACACTATCATACTCATGTTAATCTCTTCCCAAAATCTGCTCTTCCCAGAGAGAAATTAAGTCCTGTGGCCAGGCACCCAGTTGCCTACCATTAATTGTAACAGAAGGTACACTGTGGTGGTCTTCCTCACTCTTTGTCTGCTCTGTTCTCCCTGGTTTATTTTCTTCTTTTCTCATATGCTTCTAAGGCACTTGCTCCCTCACTACTCTCTTACCTCTTCCTCTCTTTTCCCATTTAAGGTCTCCATCTTCCCCCTTAGTCTCTGCTTTCTTCTTAGCAATTGTGGCCTGTCAACATCCTCCTCTTCCTCTCTAAATCAACCATTTACTTCTGCAGGTCTCTCTGAAGCACCACTTGCTCCTCACATGCTGACAGGAGATCAGGATGGCGATGACAAACTTTCAAGAATCTCCTTAGTACCCTATAGGCAGTCACACTGTACGACAACCTCTCTTTTGAGATCTCAGATCCTGAGGGTACCATCTCATTCAAGGCACTTACCTGCAGGCAGAGACGACACTGGCAATGGCCTTCAACAGCTCCTCCTGCAATGACAAAAGAGACATCACTGAGAAGTGCCACACAGCCAAAATGCACAGTCCTGCTGCACAGGGCACACTTTTGTATTCCCCTGTAAGAGGCAGTGGGGAAACATGCCTGAGACACCAGTTTGGAGAAGTAATGTCTGTCTATCTCCTGCCACTCCTGCTGCAGAAGACTTAGCTTTCAATCTGCACAGAACTGGCAGCAGAAAGGGGCTTTGCAGCACCCCTGAGCACATTCTAGTAACTGCTCAAGGCTAGAAATGGTGCAGTGGAATTAGTCTAAGTGGGAACCCAACTCCTAAAGTAATCTGAATTTCACCTACCTATCTTCCCAGTCATTTCTGTATCTGCTAAACGCAGGGCAAAAGGCAGACTCCCTACGTCAGCATTCTTATCATGCTGCTCCGCAGCACAGAAGATTGCATTTCCTGGCTCAAGGGCTGCACGCTGCTGGGCTCACAGCAAACCACGAGATGACAATTCCCTCTTTACCTTCCCAGTCCAGGTTCTCCCTGGCAGGCCTTGCAGCAGTGCAGAGAGCACCATTCCCAGATGTGGTGGTACAAGGGAGCCTGTCTGTCTGGCAATTGATGCCATGGCAGCTGCTCCCTGAGCTTTCATCTTCCAGGATTGGGACTGTAGAGCCTTCTGGGTGATGGATATCAACTCCTGCAAATACAGTCTGATCCCACCCTGAGTACCTGCACGTGAAATGGAGGAAAACTGTAATTTGCCACAAAACAAACAAAAATTTGATCTTATTAAAAAAATAAAAAACACAACAAAAACACCACAAGCAAACAAGCCCAACTCTACCCTGGAGGAAAAAAAAACAAAACAACCAGTTACAAATCTATTGGGGTTTCTGGCCATGAGACACATTAGAAAGGCCTACTTCAGGCAAAGGGGTGAAGAATTCATGCCAGCCTGGTTCAAGATGGGTTCTTTTGTGGGGGGTCCAAATAAAGTCTTTGTTGTGTGTCCAGACACCAAGCTCATTTCAGCCTCTCCAGATAGCAGACTCTAGACATTGTGTTAGCCTGTTTCTAAGGAACATAATGTCTTTTTTTTTTCTTCCAAGAACAGGTCACTACCCTTTTTCAGCTCCTTTCTCAGACTCCAGAAAAGTCATTTGGTGACTGAGGAACCAGATCTGAAATCTACAAGCGTCAGCAAAACAATACTATAATGCATCCAGATCTTCCTCTATAGACAGAACAGTGCTATAGCACACATTCATTCACTGAAGCTAAACCCAAAGGTATTACCACAGAGATCTCCAACACAAGACAAAAGTCAAAGTCCCCTGTAACTCTGAAGTGTGCAGCAGCCCCTAAAGGCTGGCATCAACATTCCCAAAGATGTCTAGTTATCTGTACCATCAGGGCCATATTACAGTGGCATTCAGTATCTCACAATTTTAAAATACTTCTGACTGTGCCTGTCCACCTTTGTGACTAATGCCCCTGTAGTTATTTTAATTAGACAGAGAAAATAACCTTCATACAAGAAATCTAGAGCAAGAAAGAAAATGGAAACAAGCTTCCCAAATCTCTTACCATGAGAACTCTGTATTTTCAAAATGGAATTCCAGAAAGCATGCTATTTTTTATCTCATGCTTCCCAGAAAGCTTTAGTATTCTGAACGCAACATACCAGGTACATTTTCTTGCCAAACTTCAGTCCACAGAGTAGAATTCTCTTTCTCTCCTTTCTCGTCTTCGGGAACCTCATGCATTCCAAGAAAAGCCAATGGCAGAACATTCTTGGCATGGTTCTTCAGTACATCTGGGCTGTAGCGTCCCATAGCGTGCACAGTTAAAGCACAGCCTGCTCTGTAAACTGGCTCTGAAGGAGCAAAACAAGCACATTACGACTGGGAAGCAGGATTATCATTCTAACTGCTTGGTCTGCCTCTTGGGAAGCAGAGTAATGTACAGTATTGTATAACAATGTATAGGAATTATTCAGACAGTGAAACCAAGCATCACAATACAGAAATGTTTCTTTACTAGCTTTTGCTATCACCAGGAACTTTTTCTGCACTGTATTCTCTAAGTGAATACTTCAAAAGCAACGTACCTTCCTTCTCCATGTACCAGCTGCTGAGTTTGTGCAGCAGCTTCTCAGTACTACTGTCCCGGGAAGTCTGTAACAGGGAAGAGACTCAAATTATTCAAACACTTCAAAGAAGACCACCAATAAAAAAGCAAAATAAAATCTAAGGCCCAACTCACCCTGACTAGATGCCCCATAGCAAAGGCAAAAGACTTCTGTATCACGCTGTTGCGATCAGTCAGGCCACTAAGTAAAGCACTCATAAGTTTGCCTGTTGGAAGAGACTTGACTTTATCAAAAGCATCATGTTTTATTGCTATGGCAAGAATGACAATGGCCTGCATTTCATTATACTTCATGCATTTTTCTTCACTGCATGTATGCGGGGCTGTAAGTCTTGTCTGGTCCTCATGTTTAAACTAGTGCTAGTGTTTTGCACACCTTGATTGATAACATTCCTATATGCAAGCACTCCAGCTATCATATTTTCAGCTTCATTTCTATTTCACAACCAAAAGGTGATGTTTTTTCTACTATCAGAGCAGACCCAATGAAGAAAAGTCCCTGCTCACAGTCCCCCCATAGCTCAACTTGAAGGAATAAATGCATATTGATAGTGCTGCACTAACACAGGCATTGTTAGACTGCTCCAAGAAAGTAAAGAAATATTTTTGCCTATGCCCACTCAGTGCTAGTGAATTCCCTCACCTCCCTCCTCTACCTCTCCAAACTTGGTGAGGTACTGAATCTACTCCAAGCATGCCAATCTCAAACCAAAAAGGTAATTTCAAACAGCTCTGTGATAAAAATATACATATAAACATCATTCTTGTGCTAAAATCAAGGGAAGAAACAACACAGCAACAAAAAGCACCTTTAAAACCTGGTATTAGAGACAAACCTTACCTGAATAAGGTGTTAAGTCTTGAGGGCACTGTGTGGTTAATGACACAATTACACTGGCACAGCCCCCCTGGAAGATTACAAGGGAAAACAAAGGTAAGATAAAACAGTTATTTGCCTCTGGTTACTGTTGTTAACACTTGCCGTGGTGCTACCTGCACTTGTAAGACATGATCTAGACCCACTCAGCCTCTATTCTCATAAGCCAAGAGCAGTAAAAGCAGAAGCAGTAAAAGTTTGCAAAACATGAATGACAAGAATTGAAATAGAAAGTGAAAAAGGACCCACACTCAGGATAGATGATCCTAGATGATTTACAGCAATCAAGGATAACCTGCAGTCACGTGTCACAGAACACAGCAGCCACGTAGCCTAGAGTAGCTTAGGGCAGCACACATTCAGAAACATGATGTAGTGGAGTGGGACTCAGATGTCAAATGACTCCAGTATGTATGAACCCAAGCTGCTGCTTTAAAAGACATAATCGAAAGAACTATATTTACATTGACACTGCTCTACATTCCCTTCTTCCTTTCCAAAAGAACTACTAAAACCACAGACAAACCTTTGTGCCAAGGCCAACTCCACTTTTGATCAGCTCACACAGCCGAGGGACCAACTCTCCGAGGACGGACACATCCAAATACTGCAAGCTCTAGAGAATGGAAAGAGAGGGGGAGAGAGAGAGAAAAAAAGAACAAAAAAAAAAGAAAAAAGAAAGGTAATGGTAGCAGACTTAAGTTGGTGTATTTCTAGCTGAGGCTGCCTCAGCACTGCTGGCTGGTCCTCAGTTGAATCACAAGAGTTTGCTGCATGATGAGAAAAAGCCAACATGAAGCGGCTTCCACCACATACAGATTCTCTTGTCCCACTTCTCTGCTGAGCTGACCTTGATAAAACTACCATTTGCTGGAACTGATGTACTCCTGCATTCCAGCTCTTCAAGAAGCCTGAAAGTAACACACTAGCGAGAACAAGACAAAAAGGGCGTGCGTGTCTTAGGACAAAACCCAACATTCCTCCAACTGTCTGAAACCAGGAAGCAATAAGATATCCAAACTAGACAATGACATGAAACCAGTTAAGACAGTTTTTAAACAGGTCAAGACAAACAAATGTGGGGTATAAATGACATAAAGGTATAAGACGGATGTGATTAGTATAATTTTTAATCTGCTATGCCTAAAATGCCACTGGGCAAAACAGAAAGCTTCATGTTACCAGCATTCTGGGTAACACACTGCCTGCAGAGGGGAGATCCATTCTCTAGCCAATTCAAGGATCACATACTAAATTAAGGTAACTATTTCTGAGCTTTCAAAGTCAGATCAAATGTTACTTCCCCCTCCAGCACTGGTATGGTGAAGGAAATTATCCATATAATCTCCCAGCTAGCCCCAGAATATAAAGGAGGTTGCTCATAGGCCAGGACAACACCTTCACAATACTACAGGGAAGCATTTCTATTTCTCCCCTACCCCAGGAAATCCCAAACAATGATCAGGGCACCACAACTGTCCCCCCAGGGCTGGCAGGGTAGAGTCATGGCCTGGAGGAGGGACAGCAGCAGCTGCTGCAGCCTGCAGGTTTGCAGCAAGTACACTTTTACATGGAGCCTTTCATTCCCAACTGCTTTACACTCTATTTATAGAGACCACTCACCTGACACCAAAACTCAACTCCACACACTGCTATGTACAGGAGGGCTTGCTGTTGCTGTTTTTCCTTAAGCAGAGGAAACAAATTGCTCTGGTTGCTACAACTCCCCTAAAACTTCCTCAGCCCTTACATCCTCTACCTGCCCACATGCCCCTGGCTGTGTGCAATACCTGAGCAGAAAAGAGGGGCCTTTTTTGGGAAGGGACAGGTTCTTACAGATGACAGGGAATTCTGCCAGGACAGATCCTACAGCACAGCGTCTGGGCATCAGCAACTCCTCCTCCAGCAGCAGGAAACGCTGGTGTCAAACATCACTTGCTGACAGTGCTTTCAGTGATATCAGCATTTTTTCTAAATATCTCCACCATGAAAGTACAGGCAAGGCCCAGATAGGAATATCTAAGGCACCACAAGGCAATGGTTGAACAGCATTTGTGCCTTACAAACAATGACTATCATCAGTTGAACACCCAGGTGAGAAGTTGATTTCCGAGCTGTGGGCCAGAGATGAAGAGAAATGCCAGCCAACATAACCCACAACCAGCTGAGCCCCCATCCCAAGAAAAGCACTTGACAGATGCCCTCTTCATCAAAGCAGGCAGGTCTTCAGATGAAGAAACAATTCATCTGACTCCAAATGGAGACAAAGTTATTCACAACTGATCTGAGGGGCAAGCACTGGTGGCATGATGAGAAGTCTATACATGAAAAAGAAAGTGGACAGACAGCCACATGGAGATGTGATAGTAAAACGAACCCTGAAGAGATATTCTGTAAAGCTTCCATTTCAATTCTTATTCTTCTAGAACATACCTTACACCGGAACCCTTCTGAAATAAATACTTACCATGTTAATGGTTTCCATCATGGGAGATGACTTGACAGCACTAAGTCTGGCACTATCCATTGCAGTCTAAAAAAAACCAACATGAAAATACCCCAAACAAACTCAAGCATAAACACAACATGAAACCAGTAGAAAGGGCAACATCAGGTGTAGCTCACTACCTCACGCTAAAATCCATTTCAGACACACAGAGAAAGCAATTATGCCTACAGACTACAAATGTTTCCCTTTCAGAGGCAGATGAATGTTCTAGAGGGAGGGAGAGATGGAGGGAAAACAAAGTGGGGCAAAAGAGGTAAAATCCCACACTGAACTGTTCACATTGTTCACTCCCTTTTCATTTGCAAGGGCTGTTTGACCCTCTTCCCTCTCACAATGAAATTAGCTAAATTTGCTTCTAGTCAATGGGTTTCAATCACTTTCCCAGAACACTGCAATTGATTAATATGGTTTTTTTACAACAATTAAAGGACACAGTGCTGACAACATCCACCTCCAGTCCATAGTGCCACTGCACACCTTCCAATTTAAGTTATATGAAGTCCTGAAGTTAAACCTTTGGGAAAAACAGCAGTGACATTTAAAAACAGATTACTAAGATTGCTCTTCACTTTTGGAAACATATAGTGGTTTAGGGAATACAAATAATCCCAATGCTTACAAAAACCTCCCACATTTGTCCAGTCATATTGTGACCAGACTTTTTAGTAACTTACTAGCTATTTTTCTTTGCTTTTTGAACACCTGCCAAAATCTGCTGGTTTTCTGTTCACTGAATAAAGATTAAATCTGAATGAAAATTAAATCTTTGCTATCTCTGTTCTGTTGGTACTTTCCCATTATAGCTGCACTTACTTTCTCTTGATCTGTTGCAGAAAGACTCAAATAATTGAGGACTTGAGGCTCCAGCACACTCAAGGATTCCAACAGGGCTGGGATAAGTTTTGGTGCATGAGGTTTCAGCATAGACCCAGCACTTTTACTGATCTTCACAAGAGTGTTAATGCTGGAAAATAATTAAAAGGAAGGTCTACAGAGGTACACACAGACTGATCTGAACAGCCTCTCTGATCTACTGTAATCCATATATATCAACATAAATCTTCCTTCAAACAAAAGCAAGTTCATTTTTTTGCTTAAGCAAAATTACTCCCTAGCCCTGAGCTTCCAAAGGATGTTATGTTATATTTTGGCCAAAGATTGTTTACTTTGGCCCCAGAATCACAAAGGTAACGGGCAAAGAGGCAGTACTGCAGACAGATGTGGAAAGAAATCACACATCCTCATGTTTTAAAGAAGCACTGGGCAAAGTCACCTTGAGATATCCACTGTCTCTGCCCAAGAAAAGACAGGTTACAGCAATCTATTCAAACTCTACTAGTTAGTTTCAGACTGATCACATCTCTCATGATGCATTTTGACAAAGGGTTTTCGTATCTTCGAAAGGAATGAGAAAGTTCAAGACATATTCACTATTATTTGTTAGAAGCCTTCTAGCCTTTCTAATAATTATTTTTGTGAAGACTAGCTAGCTACACTCCAACTCTGAATTTTCCAGTTTTTCTGTCCTTCAGTCAAAGGAAAGAATAAACAAGGCTACAAACTGACAAGCATATAAAGTCCCTACACATCAAGGGACACTGAACTGTTACAAGACATAAAACGTATTTGAACAGCGTGACCAAATGCAGTCACATCTGGGATGTGAACTGTCAATACTCACAAGCACTTCTGAAATCAGACATGGCTGTTTGAAGAACCATGGGACTTTTTGTTTGCAACCAGAACAGATATGCCAATCCCAAAGGACAGCCTTAGCATGGCACACTGCTTACAGATCAGACTGCCATTTACACAGGGAGAAAAGAGCTTCCTGCTGGGAACTGAATCTGTGCATTTGCAGAGAGGCCACATACTCCCAAAAGACATGCAGAGTTCTCAGGTCTGCTGTTCAAACTCCGTGAAAAAGAACTTAGCAGGAAAGGTCTTTTGGGAAGCAACTTGTCACTTCAAACACAAAGAACATTCTGCAACTCAGGTGAATAAGCTTGGTGTCTTTGGGGCAAATTATGATCCGAACCCCCACAAAACTTACATGGTGCAAAACTAACCTGAGAGATCGGACTTCAGCAACTGTGCTTACTATTCCTTTGTCTAGTAGGCAAGGGAGCAACACAGCTATCGTCTTCTGACCTGCTGCTCCTTTAGCGGGATCACACATTTTCACACAGACCTGGGGACAGGTGAGAATCAGTGCTGCAAACATGTACAAACCTCCCCCTCAGATTACTTCCTTCAGACAGAAGAAGCCAACAGCAAGTAGACAAACTGCTCATAGCCAAGCCCAGGCTCTGTTACACCTTCATCTTCTCTCCACAAGGTAGTTAAGCCCTAAGACTCATCCCTAAAAGGGGTTTCAACTACAATCAACTTCCAGAAAACACAAATTCAGAGCCTAGCAGGCCTTGACCTGAATCTGGATGAAGAGATGAACCAAACAGCCTCTCAGTTGAAGGACAGACTATCTCAGCCACAGGGACTCAATCATTCCACGTGGTAGAGCAGCAAGTCCCAGAGAACAGATTCTGCAATCGCAACATTTCGGGACCAGATCCTCACTTGCAGTATTACATGTCATGCACTATGAAGACTATGATTTCAAACACCACATTTTGGATCCACTGCCACCAATCTGACTTTTTTAGAGAATTACCAAACAAAATATTAAGTGATGTATGTGTACTACACCCAAAAAACTTTGTCAGTAACAGCATCACAGAGAAGTACATACACAATTACTCTCTTTCATACCAGTGAGGTACCACCAGGCTTGGTCAACTAGATCAGTCAGTCTTGGTAAACAGTTGAAGTTATAGTAAGTTTACTTAAATTCCACCCCCAAGTAAGGGAAAAAAAAACATCACAGGAAAAAAAAACAGTTCATTATATCCTTCCTTTGCTTGTATGGAACTTAACATCACATTACCCTCAAGCAGCAGGACTTCACTAGCATTAATAAAAGTACAAGGGAGTATGTGGTGATGCTTATTATGATTGCTTTCTAGGGGGGCTCTTCAGTCTTTCGCAACTGCATCTTACACTAGAGATCCTCTTAAGACAACAGTCTATGGTAAATACAGTCTGTGGTCACTCCTGCCATCAAAACCATACATGTCTTGTCTACGTGTGCATATGACAAAATTGTAGACTTTTACCTTGCTTAAAGTTTTTAGGGCTAGTTCTGCTGCCTTTCGCACAGTCTCCTAAAAAAAGAAGCCAACAATCATTTCTGCTATTTTTATTCTTCTAGAATGATTCATATTAATTTATAAGCATTAACACTCGTATTGACAAGGCTATCTTCATGGCTAATACTTAATATAAAGTATTAATATCTTTAAAAGAAATTAAAGTATTAATATTGTTAAAAGAAATTCTGGCTTTGGTCCTTCTGAGTATCTGGTACAAACAATACATTAACAGAGCTCAAACCTGGAAGGATCCAAAGACTCTGACTTCATATACGCAAGTCATTTCAGCACACAAGCAGCCCAAAATAAATGTTTCTATATTCAAAATTAAGCAACTACTCAGGAATTCTTTTGTATCAAGGAAAAATCCCAAATCATCTAGAATAAGCACAGCAGGAACAAAACCCAACACTTCAAACATATAGAGAATTTCCAAGGTGGCATGGAAATTTTACTTGCAAGGAGCATGAATTTCTAGTCTGCCTAATGCTCAAAACTCCCATTGGCTTCAAGCTGACTTGTCAGAGAACCTCTCTTTAAACACCTCAGAGCTTGATCACTGGCTGTTTGTTGAAGATTCCTATTCAATTCTCAGTTCCATTACCTTAATGTCATCTTGCACTCTGAACAGGACTTCCCAGATCTCTGGAAGCTTGTCTATGATGTCATCCAAAGGTCTTCCTCTTAGTAAGTCATTTAGTGCCAGACAACTGCAAACAGGGAATTTTATTTCTTTCACACAGTGTTCTTACTTGATATAGGTGTATATATACAGATATGCTTATAAATATAAATAAATAGTTTTAAAAAATTAGAACTGTTTCACATTCCTTACTTTCCCCAAACTGTAAATCTACAAGAATGTCTCCTTTAGCAGAGAAAAAAATGCTCAATCATTCAGGTAAAACCTAAAAAATAAACAGGAAGTGAAAAAGGCTGCTGTGGTGAAAATTGCTACTGCAAACATTTCAGTGACAAAATTGGTTAATTCTTCTTTTCTTTAAGCATAGGATAAGAAGAAACCAAAATGGTATAAATTAGGAACTGAAATTAAAATGGAGGTTTTCAATACAGCATGGCTACAAACCATTCAAAACAAAAAGCAGTTCATTAAAAATGGCATCCTGCTGCCAAGTACATAATTGTCAGATTGACAAGGTTTTTAAGAGAAAGCATTATTTCAGATTCAAGGATAGGCAAAAACTAGTAACCAGAAAACTCTTTCTTCAGAGAATGTTGTTTAGTATAAAGCTACATGCAATAAAAAGTTTCAGGCAAATAGCTGCAAGTATCATAATTCCAAGGGCAGGCTACAAGGCTGGGGTCTACCCTCATGAGAGGACGTGTCCTCTTTTCCCCCTCAAGTTCTTCATGTTAACAAGTCTATGGTGAACAAGAACTGAGTTCAAAGACAAATCTAATACTTTTCCTAGCAATACCTGGATTCTCTGATCCTCCAAAGACCGCTGGTTAGGTTACTGATTAAATCCTCAAGAATTTCCTTCATGTACTTATCAACCTATAATTAAAAAAAGGAAAAAATCATGAAACAAGCACAGATATGCATTCTTGTCCTGTACTCTGTAAAAAAAGAGTCCTTTTGGACAATACAACCTCCTTTCAGCCACATCAGATGAAATAATGCTTGCCAATGCTGTGCAAACTTTCTGTGACTGTGCTTTAGACATGCCTTTTGCTGCACTGCTCGAGTTTCGCAAAACATTGCGAAAGATGCAACAAGGAAAGTCCCCTAAGGCCTTTATCAACTGAACTGTTAAAATGCAACACCAAACATGTATTTACTGGAGAAGCAGTTGTGCATTGATGAGGGATCAGAGTGAATGACTTCACATTAAGATCAGCATTCCTACAAGAAAAGATTGCAAACCCAATTCCAAGCATCACAGAACCAGAGAAAGGGCATCTTATGAAAATCACTTGTTCCTGAAATACACGTGGGAGGAGTTCTCAAACTGATGGAATAGCTTCCATCCACGGGCTTCCTCCCACTTAAAAACTGAGGAACTGTATTTAGATGCTTCTGCTTTAGGAAGGCATCTTAGGCCATAAGGATTCCTGAAGAGGTTCTCATAGGCAGTATCAAAACAATATTGAAGTGGAAAGACCCCATTTTAAGTAAATCATAAATTTTAATGCTGGCTGCACAAACAAGGTCTGGAATATCCTTTCACATATAAGAGACAGTGCTAAACCCTCTGCGCAAGCTACAGCTCATCCATGGATTCTAACACCTCCTTTCCAGGGCAGTACCTCACCCCTTTCAGCATAGCCTCTCGTTTCACACAATGCACCTGTCCCATGAGGATCTCTGATACACTGCTGGCTGGCAGCAAACCCCCCTGCTGCACTTTGCTGGTCACTCACCATCGACTTGTCAGTGACCAATGCATTCCAAATGCTGGTCATTGCCTGTCGAATGCCCAGGTTCGGGTCAAACTGGTAACGGTAGAGCCGGGGAAGAAGCTGGGGCAAAAATGGAGCCAGCTGCTCTCCAGCCTTGGCAGCTATCACATTGAAACCAAAAGCTGCTCCCTGAAATGACAACAAAACAGTATTTGCTGAAACATTGCTCACTCCCTCAGTTATTGCTCCTGGACACACCACAGTCAGGGGCAAAGTTGACTGACATAGTTCAGATTTAGACCAAATCAAAAGGACTAGAATGGTACTAGAATTAGCCCATCCTCATTGCTACAGTACCACAGTGATCTCAAGCATACAGTCAACTCAGCAAACAACTTACTACTTCAAAACTTTCTTCCAATCTTTATTTCAAGACACTGATTGATCTCATTTGCAGAAGTAGTACTGGTGAATTAAAACTATGAAGATTTAAATAAGTTCTTCCAAAAGAGATTCTTTCTTGGCAGAACTGGTGAGAGTGGGCCATTGCTTCTTTACAATTCTGCTGCTTTAGAAGGATTAGAATAACTTAGAAACTGGAAAACCAAAACCAAAGTAACTCCACCTTATTTCTAAAACCTGAAATTTCTGGGGATTATAATTTTGCATCTGTCTATATTTACTTTAAACTTAAGTATTCTCCTATGATCTTTTCTTTCTTCAACACTATCAGTTCCACTGTCAGTTCTAATACAGTGGAAATGATGCCTGCCTGTGAAGTCCCATGGGATTTGGCAGGATAGCCCACGAAGAAATTGGTCAATGAAGGCAGTGCAGTGACTGCCTCTAGTGACTTCATATTTGAAGTGCCAAAAGCAGCCACTCAAAACCCCACACTAGGAACTTCACACGACAGGATGTGTTGTTTGGGTTAATCTAGAAAACAGCAATAAAGACACACTTTCAGGTAGGACCACTGCCATGAAAAGCAAGAAGTTGTAGAAAGTGTAAGGGAAAGCGAGGCATTGCCTGCAAGGCCCTGAACAGGATGCTCTGCTTGGCTCTTGTTGGGGGTTCAGGGCACGTAAACTTCAACTTAAAAGATTCTGCAAATTCTTCAAATGCCAAAGCTCAACCTATATCTTCTGAGTGGATTTTCTTTACTCATCCTGGCTGGAGAAATTCCATAAGGGTCAGGAACTTAACTATGCTCCTGTGCTTTTGAAGTTGCAGTGCAAAGAGGGAGGTCTTGACAGATGTGCTGAATTGTCAAACTCTGGATGAAAGTTAAAGCTAGGACTTGTTTTTTGCACTAGGGAGTGTTGTCAGAGACCCAAGACAAGTTCTTCCACACTTTTGTAAAGCCAGTGAAAAGGGTCCCCACATCAAAGCTCTAAATAGTACACTCAGATGCTCAAACTTAGGATGCTCCTTTTTCTACCTAGAAGTGGATCCAATAGTATTTTAGCTTTGCTAAAGCTCCCAGATGCTTTAAAGTATCAAAACTTGAGTTAAAAAGGGATACTTTTGACAACAGTGCTTTTTAGCAACTTGTTGGTGATTACTTTTTCTCTGCCTCTTTAGATAACAAAGATGACTTTCTTTGGCATCCAAAAATTCATCCAGTTTTGAAAAGTATTATCACTGTTTGAACACACTAAGGACTGTCTTTCCAAGCACACTCAAAAAATAAACGGATCTCAGCTGATTCAGAGTGAAATGCAGGATTATACAAACACTCTGATACTGAAGTTTTGTTACAAGAATTTCAAGTAATCCTATATTTTTCCTCAGGCTGCTAAATTCACCTTGCACTGATCCCAAAGCATCAGCACCCTCCACACGCAGTTATCCATAAATCATATAACCAGGAATAGAGAAATGCAGTTTCGTTTCCAGAGTTCATAGTGGAAATGGAAGTTGCAAGAAAGCAGAGCATTACCTTCCGAGAATTCCACATGGCATGATGGTTGGCCAGATTCATAAATTTGTACACCAGGTCTGGCTGATTGAGGTCACTAGCCAGTGAACAAAGCTCCTTATAGGTAGAAAGACCTTGACTTTGAAAAGCAGAAGGGAAATCAGTGTTACATTTTTAGGTATACAAATGCTACAAAACCTAAAGCTATTTTCAATTCATACGCTAAAGCACGCAGAGAAAGGTGAGTAGCACATCTGTATCACACAGAAACAGTTACAGTAACTTAGAGAACAAGAAGCAACAAGTAGTTCAGGAAGCAGATTTTTAAGGGAATTCTATTTCAGCATGACTGTGTCTCCGTCATTAAGACTGTCAGTAAACTTACCCATCTGGGGTTTTACTCAGACCTCCCTGAAATACCACAGTGTCTCCAGTCATCTCATGTTTGGCTCTGATAGAAAAGAGGTCCAGTATTAGCATTACCAAACTCTACACTTGAATACGCTGCACACTACAGAACAGGTAATTTTGCTTTATTAATTCAGTAACTTCACAGTTGTTTCAGTTCCAATCCCACAAAAAACATACAGGTGTGCAAAGCTACACACACTGCAAGGAATTATCATTAACCTTTATCATGTGTAATGTTAAGGAGACATTGCAGCAAGTAAGAGTTTTGCTGTGCAGTCAGAAGGTAGAAAGTCAAAATACTGAATGATGGCTTTTTAGTTCTGCCCACACATGAGCCATGTAATGGACAGGAAATCTCTACACCAAAAAATACCACTTCCACTCATCTTATTTCTTCCTGCTTACCACCACTGAATCCCTACACTCCAAGTCTAGGTTTTTATCATTCAGCAGCCAAACCCATACCAGGTTAGACAGAAGTCTATTAAAGAGCATTTCCAACACTGACGAACATAATTTCTAGCCACGAGTCTTGTAAGACCACTACTTTCCACACTAAAGCTGACAAGCAATCATTAACAACACTCCCTTAGCAAAAGGTACTTTTCAGCACAAGGAAATCCCCCTTTCTGCAACATTCACAATGTGCAGAGTTGCTGCAAGTGGTAATTGTTCTCTGCAATTACACAATGCAGCAAGTAGTAAATCTAACCAAATCCCAACTCATTTGAACTGCTTGAATCAGGACTGACACATTATTTTGAAGCTTTGTTGAATGGAACAAAACCAGAACAACTTCAGTCACAAAATACTCTAAGCTGAATTAAGAATCTCTGAGAATGGATCTGGCTTGCCCTTGGCCCCAAAACATCTCTTTCAACACAAAAATGAGGTACATTTTTATTCCCATCAGACATAACTCAGAGTACTCTCTCACTGGATTCTGAGTTCACTGTACCTTTTCCCAGTCATAAGGGTATCAACGAGCGTAGTGACTAGCTCTTGTTGATCCTGTTCACTTCCTAGTTCATATATCAGCCCAAGACCTTTTGAAGCAACATCTTGACTAAGCTCTGCAAGAGATTTTACCATGTGAAATTCAAGATAAGCATGTAAATAAGCAGTATACAAATTTCAAAAGCAAGGTTCAAAATCAGGATGTAGCAAACACAGCTCTGTGCTGCACTTCATAGCTCTCCATTTCAGTGCAGATCTAGTCTGTCAAGACACAAACTTTGCATTCTGAAGCAGCAATTTGTTCTGAAGGCATGAACCAAATCAAATTAGGTTACATCTTCACGTAAGTATTGTTACTGCAAGTTTTGGAACAGCAAGAAGAGTTCCAAGAGTCATAGGTATTCTGACATGCTAGTGGCATCTGAAATCATTCAAGGTAATACTCTCTTCAGCTTCAGTGAGCTTTACATAGGCTGCTGGATGCCACTCTTTCCACTGGCTGCCATGGGTAGTGCTGTAAGCCAAAATATGCTAGCCTGAAGAGGCCTCAGAGTTCCTGTTCATGCAAAACTCTGTGATAAACATCCTGCTGCCCAAAACAGAGCAGAAGAAACACCACTTGTGTTACCACAGTCTGAAGGGGCAAACGTAGTGTGCTTTTTAGCAAAACGCACAAAAAAGCTGTGCCTATCTCTGCATGTGATGCCTAGAAATCATTCCCATTAATGTAAGAAATGAGAAGTTTCTACACTCATCTTTTAATGCTGACTGACAGAGTGTAGTTGACTTTCTGCCTCTTCCAAGATTCCCTCCAGTCTGATGGAGCCCACCAAAACACACAACTCTTTAAGATACAATAGTACTTACCATCACTATCTGACAGAATTGAAACAAATGCACTCTGAATATCCTTGAGATGAGACTGTAAGATGACAAAAAAGGACATTATTTCAGATACTTTGTTTGGTCTCCAGGCAAGTTTCTAACAGATAAACAGAGGCTACTGTATCAAGGGAGTTGCCTATTTGAGCTACACCTATGGCAAGAACTGCCCTTTTTTCTAGACACACAAGTAGCAGCCTGACTGGCATTCACAGAAGATAACAGTTAATTGTCCAGCCCACCATGTACATACTCCATGCCATTAGTGAACCACATATTTTATTTTCCTTGTTTAATACAACACAGCAATGCATCATAAATCTGGCTTGCAGCCAGATGGGGCTTTCTTCATCCCTGAACTGGTGAGTTTTACCACCTCCCTACAACGTGCACTGTTTAGATGAGTGCAATATGTGGCAATGTTTTATATGTAACAGCTTGCATTTGCAATGCAGCAAAGCTCTTTATCAATAAAAGAGCTTTGATAAAGCTCTTTATCAATACCGGGAGAGTATAAAATGGTTACTTGGTGCCATCACAGTCCATAGTACCTCTACGCAGATAGAGGAAATTTTGGTTGAGAATGTTTTATTTAGTCCTTGTATAGATAGGACTTTGCACATTCTCTCATTACAGACAAGCACTTTAAATATAAGGTTGCTAAAGTGTACCAAAAACACACAGTACATGAAGCACATAACTGCTCCTACATACCAAAGTTGTGATAAACACCGTGAAACAAATGAGTTCAGTTCTCCTCCTCCTTCCCCTCCCAGACCTCTCTTAAATATTATCCAAATATAAATCCTAAACACTATACAGATACCAATCTCTTCTGCCCAAGGGAAGATGTACTACTACTGCATCTTACAAAAGCTATTTACACTGAGCTTACTCTGACTTGGATGCAAGTCAGATGTTTACAAAGGTGACAAACACCCTTGTTCATCTGCCAGATAGTCTGTTCCTCTAGAAACAAAAGATAGGCCATGTCTCAAAAAGACCTCAGTAAGGACTGCACCAGTATAGGCAGAAAAGAGGCAACAGAAGTGAAGGGGAAGGAAGGGACAGAAACAAGGTGAGAAGCAAAAATAGGGGCAAGGAGCCAGTGATAGCAAAAGGCATATTTCTTACCTTAATTGCTTTGTGGGTGCTCAGCTTCTTCACCAATGACAGAAGCCAGATGCAAGCTGCCTGTCTAACATGTGGGTTGGGACTGATGATGTGCTTGTTCAAAATAAGGTCTAGGACCCAGGGAACCACGTCATTCACTTTCAAATCTATATGAAAAAAAAAGGTGGAGGGGAGGAGCTTTGAGAATCGTCCGCACCCATTTTAATGTCAAAATAATGAAAAACCTAATAAACCCAAAAGTACTTAGGTGACACCTTAACCTCTGCTTATTTAGGAAGTCACTGGAGTCACTGGGAAAGTAATAATAGTAGAATAAATAATAGAAACGCAGAGAGCTAACCCTTCATGAACATATTTCAGAGCCTGTGGCCAAGAAGAGGTACCATTCACATTGCCTAAGACTCACGGCACTTTTCTTTTTTCATTAGGACTCAAAATTTCTGGAGCAAAAGCAAGCTTTAATTTCTACCATATGCTCAGCTTAGTGTACACTAGACATCTAAGACCACTCTCACAAAATTCAAATATGTCTGCAGGTCTGAGGCTGATATTTACAGTTGCCTGATTTGAAACTAGCATTTTGTCACTCTTGTATTTCAATGGGTACAGAATCTTAGTCCTTAAACAGAATTTCTGCATTTACTGCACGTAAATTTCACTTAATTGTATCTCTTGAAGCTGACGGAAAACACTTGCAATTTGATTTTATAACCCTATTTTCTTGTTCATGCTTCAAAAGGGTATTCTAAAAGAACTGTGTACTAAAACCCAAAATTAACTTCAACATGGCAAACAAAAAAGAAAGAAAAACTCAAATACGGAGTCAAGTGGCAATGAGTTACATAAGAAGCTTTTTAAACAGGCCATGAAATAAAGTCTTCTGCCCTCTGAGCAGATGGACGTGAAGAGGTAAAACAACCTGTATATAACCACATACACAAAACCTCTCCTGCGTGTACTGTTATAAATCAAACACCACAGAAATGAAGCTATGGAGCCCAGTGTTAGTCCAGACATTTCCCAACCTAGCCCCTACATTAGGAAGGCCTACCTGAAGGAGGGATATATTCCTCCTCTGTGACTGTCCATGCATCCCGTGCAGCCGCCGAGCTGGTTCCAACAGCAGCACTGGTAATAGCTTCACCAACAGTGAACTGCAGCTCTATCTGTTTGGCCTGAAAAACACTTCAGAGCATCACTGACAGTATTAACTAAACACACACTAAAACTTCCAGCACTTAATCCACAAAACCAGTCTCTTTCCCAGTCCCAATGTTCAGCACCAATTTACAGTAAGATTACTCTTCTGGTGAGCTTCTGAGACTACGTGGCACCTCAGACCCACTGAAGTTGATGGAAAATGAGGCAATGCCAAACTGCCTGAATTGAATGATAAAATCTAAAATTTCCACACTTTTTTTAAAGCATACCTTTGACAAAGTATTCACTACTCTCTGCAGAAGTTCAACTTGGTGAAAAGAAAGAATTCGACAGAATGAAAATAAAACCAAGTTAAAATGATGCTGATAGTGATTAGTGAAAATTACTACAGCTTTACTATATATGTAGTATTGAAAGAGTTTCTTGTCATTCCACCCAGAAAATGATCTCTTAAAAGATGCAGAAATCTGTTTTTCACATTAAAAGAATTCAGATGGTACTTTTTTTCCCCACTGTTCTCCTTACACTATTCTCTGAGCCTTCAGGAACAGGATATACCACTTTCTTGTCATTATTTATGATGAATTTTATGTTGTAAGAAGTGGTTTCCATAACTCCTGAGTACCTTCTAGATTGCTTTCCTTATGCTCTAGAAGCACAAAATGCTCAGGCACTTGGTGAATTAAGCCCTTAGCTTCCTGCAATCTAAGATAAACAGGTTTTTTCCAAGTACATCTTTTATAAAGAAAGCTGTAATGTCTCCATGCAGTTACAGGAGAAAAACACTGCACTCAAAAACATCTTTTGATGTTTGGGTACACAGTATTCTCAGTGTTCTTAGTATTCTAAGTATAGCGATAGGAGAAGTGGTTAATGGCTTCAAACCGAGAGGAGGTTTCAACAAGCTGTTAGGAAGAAATTCTTTACTGTGAAGGTGGTGAGGCACTGGAAGAGGTCACCCATAGATGCCCCAATCCTGACAGTGTTCAAGGTCAGGTTGGATGGGGCTTTGAGCAACTTGGTCTAGTGTGAAGTGTCCCTGGCCACAGTAAAGGGGTTGGAACTAGACCATCTTTAAGGTCCCTTTCAACCCAAACCATTCTATAATTCTATGGCTCTTGCTTGTTTGATCACATCAGATTGGAGGACTCAGCAAAGCATGCCTGATACTCAACAACCACTTCTACAATGCAGAATCCTATGCCAGTATCAGCAAGGAAGAAAGGTAAAACAAGCTGTAAATGAAGAACACTAAAAGAGCTCCTTTTATTTAATTTTGTTATTTGGCATATTGCAGTATGTATAAAAGCTCTGAGGTACTGTGAAAGAATGCACTGCACTACAATGACACATTTAGATGGACAAGAGATACACATATTCCTATAAGCTACTAATTCAAGTGAGTTGTATTAGCCAAAGTAGTTCAGATTAAGGAGTGTTTATATTACCTACTGCCAGGGTACCTTTGAAGGCCAAAGTACAGGCCTAAGGTTTCATTAATATAAGCTCTGGAGAATTTATACATACAGTGTGCAAAAAAAAAATCCATAAGCCTCCTGAAGGGGAATGAGTATTTGTCTCAGACTGAGGCAGAGACCTGGACTACGAAGTTTTTAAACTGTGGCATAAAACATTTCACCAGTCCCAAGTCTACCTCTGCTCTCTATTTCAAGGCAGTTTTAAAAAACCCAGAGGGACTATTACAAAAAGACAACTCCCTCTGTAAACCTGGCTATAGAGTACATAAAAAGTATCCAAAGAGAAATACTCACTGTAGTATAAAGAATAATACATTGATAGTGTCTCACCTCCACAGAATCCATTAAACCCTGCAGCAGTAGCTTCTGGTGAGGAAAATCTTCATCTCCCACTGGGAAGTAACCTAGTGTTTGTATTGCTCGTTCCTTCATCTTATATACAAACAAAAAATAACACCATCATATAACCTTCCTGTAAGTCCAGAAGATGCACTTTAAACCCACTATTTCTCACCCTTACTGAAGTTTCACTCAAGGTACCAAAAGTACATGCAAGCAGCTTATTAGATCAATCAGTGCACCTCTTTTCCAAAGCAAATCAGAAAAAATGTCCTGTAACTTTTGAGGATAATTTGCAAGTAAAAGAAGATACTCCCATTTTTCTTGAATTAAAATAATTCATATTTTCATTCCTTAAGCCCCTATTTATGACTATAGAAAGCACAAGTGATCAGTGCTAGACAATATTAGAAAGACCCTGACCCTAACCAACTCACTGAAGCCAATAAAAAGCCTAATTCCTTTAAAAAATGAGGCTGAGTTTGGCCGATAATATATATACCTAATGAGCACTCAGGAATCATAACAACACTACAAAAATCTTACCTTATTTGTTTCCTTGCTGGAAGGGATTCTGGCCAGTAAGTTTTCAACAAGTTGCAGCTTTGAAAATCCTGTTCCTTCATTGGGAATTGGCAAGGGGCCATTCCTGCCAATCTCCCCAAGAGCCGTACATGCACCCACCACAAGGAAGGGAGAAGTGCTGTCCAGAAAAGAGCCTACAGGAAAAAGCAAACCAGGATGACTCAAATTTTGTATTATTATTATTATTATTATTATTATTATTATTATTATTATTATTATTATTATTATTATTATTATTATTATTATTATTATTATTATTATTATTATTATTATTATTATTATTATTATTATTATTATTATTATTATTATTATTATTATTATTATTATTATTATTATTATTATTATTATTATTATTATTATTATTATTATTATTATTATTATTATTTAGCAATGGGCAGGCACTTGCATTTTACCCATGCAAGCAGCAAAACATTTATCTCCTCTACAGCTGGTAGGAAGCATTATGCTAGAAAAAAATCAAAGTGAGAGAAGACACTGAGAGGAATCTAGTCAATGACATCACTCCTGATTGTGCTGTGTTGGTCTGTATGTTACAAAGTCCACCTAGGTTTTGTTGAAATGTCCATACATCTAATCAGACTACATTCTTACAGGCTGTAAATTCTATCACAAAAGCTGAACTCAAGATTACACTATCTATGGGCTGAGTATCTCAGAAAAATCCTCAGCCTAGGGTGGATTAAAAAAAAACAACTGTTACATGCAGCAAAGTCTTAGGCAGGAAGTTACCTATTGTCTCTGTTGTCAACTTTACAAGTTGTTCTTGTTCCGGCATGACTGTAGTGTTTGGTTGTTCTATGTCATGTAGCTCCATTGTTCTGATTTTCCCTTTGGCCAAGTACCTTCCTACGGTAAATCCCAAAGCCAACAAGGATCCATGTTGGACCTCCGGGCTCTACAAACAACACCAACAGTGCAAAAAAATCTCATTTTCAAAGTAACACTTTGCATAAAGCACTGATTTAAAACCACATATGGATGGACAAGCCAGATCAGAAGGCACCCTGAAGAATGCAGAGCTCTAACACATAATAAAACAACAGAGAGTTTGATATTGTTAGTGCTCTCTGATCAACGGAGTTCCTTAAGATTAATTAACAAATCTTAAAAACACACTCTACTTAAAAACCGGACACACTCAGACTAAGGGGACAAAATGCAGTCATTGGTAAAAAGCAGTAGAGGGGAATTGCTCTAGATTTGCATTACTAAGAATGAGAACACACCTGGCCTATAATGAAGGCAATGCCTCTACAGTATGGCAGGCCACAAATGGTGAAACCTAATTAATAAAATTAAACACCAAGAACACCAATTTTTCCAATGCTGATTTGGTGCTTGAACTATTTAATGACCATGTTTACTTCTACATGTGAGTTCTAGCAAAAGGATTCTGTGGAGAAACAAGGCTTTGAGACTCAAATGCTACCTAAGAAAAAGAACAAAGGGAAGGGTGCAAGGGCTTAAGCTTGGATTAGTTCATATCTCCTGCTTTTTAACACTACAAAAAGTTGCACCAGTCCAACTGTGCTGCCAGAATGGGATCCTCAACCTAGCTTGGCCACCAGGGACCATTCCTTGATGAGGTCTCACTGCAGCAAAGCCAGCAGAAGATGGGTCCTTCCCCCATCTCCACTTTAGTTATCCATTCACATTGCAGTCCTTACTGAGACACTAGGATCACCACCACCCCTAGCTGTAGAGATTCAAGTGGTTTTGTACAGTAGCAGCAAGTCAGAGCCCTTCCTGACTCAGACTCACACAGGCATGGGAACACCCTGCTTTTTTCTTCCTTTCACAGTTCACATGGGTGTGTGGGGCTGAAAGCAGCAGTGGTGGGTTGGGACTCATCTATACTGGCTTCTTGTCTGCAGGAGGTGTGCCCTACACAGAACTGAGCAATGACATGGCTTTGGATCACAGGCAGAGCTTTCACAGATTCAAAATAAACCATGTTTTTTAACCACAACATAAAGCAATCAGCACTTCTTGTCAGCCTGTTACCTGAAATGTAAACTGGTGGCCCTTTAAGTCCTTCAGAGAGACTGATACAAAACCATTTTGAGGAAACAGAATCTAGAAAAGCTACTCCTTTCACTCCCTTCCAGGATTCAAGACACACCAGCACAGAAATCTGACAAATTTGTTTTCAGGACTCCTTTTCCATGCTTGCAGGGGCAAAATGGAGAAATAAGGATAAGGGGAGGTGAAAGGAACTGCTGGAGGAGGGAAGGCAGGCAAATGCAGCATGTAAAGACATGGCTGTAGATGGCTGCTGAGCAGTCCATGTGGGGTGAGAGGGAAGAAAGCACAGCCCTCACACAGCACAAGACCCTGAGCCATAGAGGACCCAGGAGGTGACTATGGTTCAGGAGGGGATGAGCTGAACACTTAAGATAAAAATTTTCTCAATTCTGTGGGTATCTGCAGATGCTCAAGAACAAGGGACTGGTAAACAGTGTGAGGTAGGTAGTGTGATCCATTACCACTCAACAGGATGTGGCTATTTAGCTGGCTGAAACTAGTTAAATACATGATGGTGCTTTGCCTGGGATGTGCTTCCAGGAAATCCTCCTACTGTCCTTAACAACAGCTTCAGGGATTAATTTATTTAAAGATCAGTTGCACTCACCTACAACAAAAATCCCTTCTCACCATCCAACTGGAAAGTCAGTTAATTTTACACCCAGATTAAGGTTAATACATCCTGGACACATGGTGAGATTCAAATATCCTATCAGTTACATGACATGAGAAAAAACAAGAAGCAGACAAAGGAAGGTAGTTACATGGTTGTCTTTTGTCATCTTGATCAGCTGCTCCAAGGACGCCCTAAGCTCCTCTCCAGACATGGTAGACAGCACTACAGAATAAAACAAGGCTGCAAGCTCACGCATTTCCTCTTTGTTAGTGTTCATCAGGTTCTGTGGGAGTTTAAAAAAAACCAAACCATGAAATACGGAAGCAGCTTCTTACCCAGTCTGGTCATAACAAGCTTCAATATACAGAGACAATTCTCATGGAGATGCATACATAGTTCTTAACTCAGAAACCACTTTTTAAACCAACAGCATTAAAACTTAGTAAGCAACAAAGCCCTCAATTCAACAAAGCATTCACTTTGCATTTTGGAGGAAGAAGACCATTAGCCACTTAAATCCAACCATGACAAAAAAATATGTCCAGGAAATTACAGTCCCCAAAGCAAAACTATCCACTTTGTATTTGAGACCTCGTATTGTCTAAATACATTATTAAAAAGCTGAATTTTGGAAGCCTCTGGTAATTTGTTACAATACATTCTTACCTCACCAGTAATTTGATATATAATGCAACACACTCCCATGAAAAATTCATACCAAATCTTTGAATGTCTTGGGCCACCACAAAGACACCAAAATGAGCCAAGCACACAAACAAGAAATAATCTGTCAGGCTCATGAAATGTAATGTTAACTTCAACTCCAACCTGGCATCAGATCACATATCTGACTTCTAACAAACCCCTCAAACTGTTAGTTTCACTTTGCAAAGCAAAAACACATGAAATATGATTTACAACAGTATTTCTGAAACTCAGTACTATCAATAACCAGCCCCAGAAGCTTAGTTCTACAAATGGATGCTAGGCCAAAGACAAAGAAGGGTTTTCTACAAATGATGAGGAATACTGAAAAGGGGAATGTTTTTAAGTACTCTCCTATGTGGTTCATACCTGCACATAAATGAGAAGTAAAACCTGCATACAGTGCAATGCAGCACAGACACCATCATGAGAAACTATTACAACACATCCTAGAGTTTTTTAACCTTGACTAAGTATTTGTTTCTGCCAGATTGCCCCAGTGAATGCAATGGCAACCTCTAAGACCTACAAAAATCATCGATGTTTGAAGCGAATCATGAAAAAGCAGGGAGCTGCCTGAGAAAAGAATCTAGGGAAACAGAATTCTTTTTGGCTTATTTCCACGCAGACTCCAGAGTATGGGGTTTTTTTTTGGTCTGGGGCTAATAAACAGAAAAAAAACGTCTCCACAGAAAGGCCTCTAAAACAACTGGGGATGTAATTAATCTCATCTTCTAAGAAGTCATTCACGTCTTCTCACTGAAAAATTCACAGTGTTCAACAATTTCTTCAAAAATGTGCAGAATTTTGTCTTCAGTTTTCTTTTGCAAAGAAAAAAATGAGTGACTATACCAACAGGATAGATGACAGACTACCTATTTTACATGTTTAGAACATGTAAAATCAGAAATACAAAAGAACCAAAAAATAATTTTCCCCATCCTGGTATATATAACATTTTATGAGGTGTTGACTGTGAGTAGAGATACCAATTTCAAATCAAGTGCATGCCCAGAAATAATACTCTGCTTCACCGTGGGAAATGTGCCAGATTTTGCTAATGCCAAATCCCATCCACCACCCCAAAAAACACCAAAAAAAGGGTTTCCACAATACCTTAATCCAATCCATTTTGTCTACAAATCTGGTGGCTAGTTTTTCTGGATACACTGAAACAACTTCTAGAAGACAATACATGACTGGCAAACCTAAACAATAATTAAAGAACCAGGTTATTAAACAGCTCCAGTATTTACAACAATGTAACATCCAGTGCTAAAAAGAGATAAAGAAGTATCAGGCATTTATTTGTAATTCCCTATGAGTAACAAACAATACAGAATAATAGGGTATAATATTTCTCATACATATTAGGGAAACTAACAAAAGCAAACACTCTGGCAGCAATTCGTTCTAAATGCATTCAAATGTTTTAGACTACACTTGTGGCAGACAGGCTATTATCAGAGTGAGGAATACACAGCATTCACCGGTGAGGAAGCTGTTACATACAATGGCTTCACAATTTTACACTATTATGTCAACTGATGCTGCAATTTTACAGCCCTGCTTTCTCCCACCTACAAAATAGCACAGAAGAAAACAAGTTTAAACTAAATAGTATACAGTCCGTGTTTCAACTCTTGTGATTGCTGAAGCCAAGCTCAAAGCACAGGACAGCTCATTTCTAGTAAGAGAAGATATTCAATTCTTCGGGATACTGCTGCACACAGCTTCTTACCTCCAACACCAGCTAAGAGCTGCTGAAGAAGGCTGATATATATATGTACAGGGTTGGTTTCTGCACTTTTTGAAGAGGAGGAGGAGGAGGAGGAAGAGAAAGATATGTGGTTGCCAGACATGAGGTTTCTTATGTAACGTCCAATGGCTGGAGCATGCTCTTGCATATCTGCCAAGCTCTGTGAGGTTGGCACCACACCAGCACTGTGAGCAAGACACATCCGCAGATAGAGAACTATCTAAGTAGAGAAGATAAAAACACACAATCCTGAGTGAAAAATCATGCAGGAGAAAAGAGAGCAGAGAACATCCTGTATTCAATGTAACCAAAACTGCATCGTTTTTTCTTTAATCAAATATAGACAGAGGAGTTAGTATCGAGACAGGAACAAATATAAAGTATAATAAACCTTAGGACCACTTTCTGCAATACGCCTGTGTAAGCAGACAACCCTACATCACTCTCTAAAGATTAAATCATATGCAGACTGTTGGTTTATCACCAGCCGATGCAATTCCTTGCAGGCAGTTCAGCTTGTACACTGTATCAATTTGGCATGTGTACAAATGCAACTCAACACATTGCTAATACCGATCTCGCTTCCCATCTCAGTTTGTGTCTACAGATCACTGAAGCCTGGGATTCTGTTAGAAAAAGAGCCCCAAGGAGCATAATGGAACCTCTGCACAGGACTAATATCTAGTGTTATTAATATCTAACACTATTCCATAAGATAAGCTGCAGAAAGCAGTGGAGCAACCCTCTCATGAACATTCCTCCCAATTCCCCTATGAAAATCCTGATCAGACTACTGTTTAAGGACAAAGGATGGAGAGTTAATCCCAACATCTATTTCAAAGAATTTTAGAATGTAGGGTGTCGTATGGTAGCTCTTAGCTTCTTACACTGTCCTCTAGATAAATAATGGTACACGTATCTGAGGAAGTATAACCAGACAATTACCTCTCCAAATGTGGCAGGATTAAAAGGCAACGCTGCAGTTCCAGTCATATATTTAGCTGGTGTTTTCATTCGGTGAGAGGCCTAAACAACAGAGTATATTAGGAGTGGAACATTCAGACCCGTAACAGCAGAGATGTAGGAAAGGTCAGTGAAATTTTGCTGATGTGACTGTGTTAATCCTCCTCTTAGCAACTGAAAATGTGTAACAGCTATGTTACAAAAAGGGCACACTGCACTTGGTAATAGCCAGGTCGATCTATTTTACATCCCTACCATTTCTGAAACTGGAAACTCTGAATGCATGAGAGGGAATAGCAGAGGAGGCTGAAAGAGTACAACGTTCTTTCTTTCTTTCAGGGAACAAAGAAGCACTTTAGAATTTAAAATTAAAGTACTTCATAAACTTCCAAACTCTGAGGCTCCCCCCACGACAGGCAGCCAGAAAGCTTTAAAACAGCAGGTCTGCCTGGAGAGGCTGCAGAACAGCCAGGCTTCCCCAGTCCTGGGAGGTGGGTGCCCTGTGTTGTACCAGCCAAGCTTGGGGAGTCTCTCAGACTGAGAGGCTCAGAGGGATCTCTCTACCTGCTATATGGAAGGCTGCAGCAGCAAGTGAGTAACTCCTTTCCATGTAAACGTTAGGTCTGACAAGCAGGAATATGCCAGCAGAAAAACATCCCAACAGGAGGTTTTAAATGACATCCACTGCAAATGTTGCAGAAAAGCAATATGTATGTATTAAACAGGCAACATGCACATCAGTGGTAGGGCTTGATTCAGTCAGACAGCCTTGTACTTCAGTAAATACACAAGGCAGTTGCAGAAGACAACAGATCCTCACTCCCCTCAACACACTGTGATCTTTTGCAACACTAATTTCAATGACACCCAGAATATTAAAGAAAACCTGATTTAGTGAACAGACAGTGACTCCCTTGAGGAATGGCTTCCCACTCAACCCAGCAGATTGTTCCTACTCTTTCATATATATTTTTCTTTCAGAGGGAGAGAAGGATCATGCTAAATCATGCATTTTTCATCTCAGCCAGCTGTGCCAATCAATGCATATAGACTTCTCAAACATCTCCAAAAGTCACAGATTATTGATAGTATGTGAAAAATCACACTTTGAGATAACTAAACAAATAAATATATCTCCAGGATTTTTACATACACCTTCAGGACATGTAAAGAAGATCTGAAAAGTGCTCAAAAATTTTTTAATTTCCCCATGATTGAGTGACTCTTACTTCTCTCAGCAGTGATTAAACTAGACTGATCCATAATTATTTAGTGACATTACAAATACTACAGAAAATTTTAAAATTAACTGCAAGGGTAAGGCATTTAAGAGTGTTATCTAAAACTCAATCTTGATTTCTTAATTTTTTAGTATCTATTTAAATAGCCAGGATTCTGGACAAAAAGCAAGTTTTCTCCTAGAACTTCAAATACTTAAGAGTATTAGCAGAGTACAACACCATCGGAGCACACACTTCACAAGAAATCTCTCATGTGTAAGAGTTCTGCTATCGCAGATCTCTTGCAAAATCAGATGTGTTTCAACATCACATACTTCTGACATTTTTTTAAAAAGCAGACTATCACAGGAAAAAATACTGTTGGTGACTCTCCACATCTCCTTTACTGCTTATAGGCCTAGTATAGCTACTATACATGGAAGTGTGTAACACAGACTATATTTTAACACTTCTCCAGATGAGCTCTCAGGGCAAACAGTTGTGAGTAAACTGAGTAGCACAGTTTCACCATATCATTCCACTAAACTTGTAAAAGGCTATTTACATGGCCATTATTCCAAAAATTGCAATGAAGATGAAAAATTAAGCCTTTAAGTCAACAAATCAGATTTCTTCACTTGTTCTAGTACCTCCTTTCCTGGCCTAGTTTTTTTTTTTAATTTATGTACATTATTGTTCGCTGGGCCAAATAAAAAGTAGTCTTCTTGCACCTTCAAGGAACTGTGTTTGTGAAACATCCTGGATTATAAGCCTTGAAAACTGGATTCCTTGTTCCACATATCATCTGCATAAATTGCAAGAAAGCAAAACATTCTCTTTGTTAAAAGATCTCCCTCACTACTTAACACTTAGATCTCTTGCAATTACTGTCAGCAGACTGATGACAAGTGGCAAACTTGGCAATGAAATACTATGTGCGGTCCTCACTGTGATTTTCACTAACTTTATTCCTTGGCACAGCTGTGGGAAACAGACACACAGAAGGCATGACCACACTTATCACATACCTGAGCATCATGCATCTATTTGTCATTTACTGTGACAGAAGCACTGTACCTTGTCTTGAATGTAATGGACCATTTCAGGGAAGGAAGGCATCTGCTTCCCAGAACTCTCCTTTTCATTTTTTCCAGAAAATGTTCTCAGTACCCGCTGGGCTTCTCCATGTACCTCCTCCCGCCTTTCCAAAGGAAAGATGAGAAATAGACATTATTTACACAGAACAAACAGCCTTTAATGAGCAATAAGGTATGTTGGGAAGCTGGGGGAGAAAGAATAATTTTTAAATGAGATGTGGGTTGTTTTTTTTTAAAGGAAGGGAGAAAAAATCTTGAATTACAACTTTTAATGATTTGTTTATTTTAGAGATGAGAAAGAAAAAGGGGACAGTACTGAGTGCTCCTTGCAAAACTGTCTGGATGAGCTCACTTCTGTTCCTCTCATATCCTTCTAGTGTTCACCAACAGTTCCTGGTTCTCACATCCTTGTTTTCCTATCTGCTACTTCTCCCTATCACTTCCTATAGCCAAGATTCAGCTGCCACCTACCAGGTTTATCATTATGTACTTAATAGTAGATAACTACTCCTGAAACAGTGCTGACACTGCAATGACAGAGTGGGTTGTTGCAATTGATCTGTTTAGCTCTCCTTAGTTACACAATAGCTATTCACATCAAAAATTTAATAATTAAAGCAAATTGGGAAAAAAACCCCCATCACTTACACTACAGTAACAGAAAACTGCATATAAAATGATTACTGTAATTTAACAAGTCACCTACTCCTCAGAAGAGAGTGGCAACTCTCAAAACTGCATGCTCAACTCTCTGCAAATACAAGCTAAAAATAGACTGATAGACTTTGCCAGGAAAAAATAACTTCTAGACACTGTAAAAGGGATTTCAGTTAATGTATTTTTAGTTTTGCAATTGCAACTGATCATTAATATGAAGTGCTTTAGAGACAGATCTGAAACAATCCAAAGACTGTCACTGAGTATATTAACGGTTCTCCACACAAATGTCAATAATGTGAAGTTTAATTTCCAAATTACCATATTTAATTTTAATTGAGTTATTAAAGTGCAAACTTACACACAAATATATGTACATGTATTTATATTTAATCCAAATATATACTGAATGCATATATGGTGTGTGTGCATACACATTTTTATATACATATATATACATACACATATACACATACATACATACATATATATGAGAAAATAATTTATAAAGGAAAGCAACTTACGGGTCTCCTGCAGCTAACAAGAGTAAGTATCTGGAAGGGATATGATCTGGAGGGAACACTGTGCTAGCAAATTTTACAGCCACTTGACGTACTTGAACTTCAGGCTTAAAGGGAAAAGACACAAACATATGGTCGAGTTTTAAATGACAGCAGTAATGACTTTCACTCACCACTCGTACATCATCAGTCATTTGTTTCGTCCTCCAGTGCCAACATGATTCAAAAAGTTTAGACATTTTGAGACACTATTCATACTTACTCTTCATATGGCAGGAGACAGGGCAAAGAAAAGCTAACTTCTCATATATACACAAGTGGGGAATTAAATGTTTAATTAAACATATGCACACTTTGGGGAATCATACTAATTCTTGAAAAACTGAACTGTTCCATCCAGGCAGTTTTGAAATGAAATTGACATATATCATCTATCCACAAAAAACAGAGCTACACTTAGGAGCAGCATAGCCAGAGATGGGAAAGAAACATCAGCTTAGGGTGGTCATTCCATCTGTAACGTATAGATAGTCTCAAAAAGGTATGGCCTGGAGATTTAAATCCCTTAAGCAAAAGAGTTATCAGCATGAAAATTATCTCTTACACTAGAAATACATACACCTGCACAGTCAGCCTGAGTACCCATGCAAACAGAGAGTATACAAAACGCTCACTCTGTCTGAAAATCCAGACTTCTGGTGTATTCTGAACACAAACTAAGCATTCGAAGTATGGATCAGTCAAGTCTGGTTTAGTCTAGACTAGTGTCTCAAGGCTAAGCTCCTGGAGAGGTTCACAGGTGCCTTATGTCATATATCACACAGCACAATGAAACCCCACTCAGCAGTGAATGATCCTTTCTACCAAACTCTCAATGTCCCAAAGCATTTCAGAAGACACTGTCCTTGAAGCATTCACTTCTTGAAGTTTTCTAAGGAGAAGACTACGAGAAACACACAATGCGATTGCAATGGATTTGTTTCTTTGCTAAACGGAACACAAATAGAGAACTGCAGTGTTACCTGCCTTGCAGTCACCACACCATGTTAAAAATATTTTATCTGAGCATACACACCCTACCTTCTCCCAGATAGGCCAATATACTCAGTAAGAAAAGGAAGAGGTACTCCAGAAGTATCTAACAGGAAGCGTCAGGAAACAGGAAGACAATTAATAGCTCTTTTTTTAAGGTATGTGATTTTTACTACACCAAAAATACCTTTATTAAATAAGAAGCTACAAGAGCTTCCATCAAGGTACGCTGGGCTCCTTCCAGGTTTCTATATGCTCCAACCATCATAGACAATGCCTCTTGAATGGCAAGCCTAGTATCAGCATCTTCCTGCAGTACAAAACCAAGAGGTTTCACTATACAGTGTGTAGTGTCAAGAATTGAGCAAAATCAGAAGAAAACACTAATGATTTCCCAAAGGCCCATCAGTACCTACCTTGCACAAGGCTTCAAAAAACTGCTGTACCAGTGCTATATCCTTGGTAAAGAGCTGAGGCATTCGGCTGAAATAAGATATTTTAATCCATTAAGCTTTTGGTTTTTTAAATTTAAATGCTTCACATTTCATTGGTCTTCCCCTCATTCTAAATTTTAACTGTCAAACAATCACAATCAGCACAGAAAGTTTGCTCTATATTAGCCATATCCACCATAAAGCAGCAAATTCTCCCTCCCCTAACAGTTTGGAAAGTGAGACATTTTATGGACAACCACTTAGATCACCAGCACACCACTGAACATACCACTTGCCTAGCTTCATGCCCTCTGGTCTTTGCTGCACATTCCATAAATTCATATTTCTAGCAATCCAGAATGTTGGAACGATTTCTTAAATTCTGTGCAAAATTCATGAGCTGCCATTAATCACTGCTAGAGCAGCTATCTGCTAAAAACATATTTCTTTTTACATTTCTGGAGTTGTCACAAAAAGTGCCTTTCTCTGCAACATGCACTCAACTGCAAAATTGGCAGGTGGCATAAAGCTTGCTGCTGGTAAATTAACTGATTACTCTGGAAAACTATTCAACGTCCCACTGCTTAAATGATGCTTCAGTTACCTGGAGAGCTTTCCAACTGCTGAATATGCCATTGATAACAGTTTTGAATCCTTGAATGATAAAACAATAAATTTCAGCAAAACCAGAAATACATATAGGTATATCTTATATAAAGAGACATTCACTTTAAATCCTGTCTTCAAAGTGCTCAAGCAGGCTTTCATGGAAAAAGAATCCTAAAACATAAAATATTTCTATCCAAGAATAAAAGCATTACATAGAAACAGAGGGAGCACACTTTTGTCCAAGAAACAGAGAAATTACAAATGGTGGCAAAATGTGAATCCCTCTTCTGGTCTCCGCTAACTACATTTTATTTCAAGAAAAACAGACACGGAGATTCAGTAAGTAAATGAAACAGTAGCAGAGGGACAGAAATCTTCCACTAGCTCTGAACAGCAACTGTAAACAAAGGAAGCTGTTTGCACAATGGATCCTGTGGATGACCAATACAGCACACTTATACACATGGGCTTACTTCCTTTTTCATTCCCTTCCCAATGGCAGGGAGTCTCATGCATTCAAATGACAACTTAGGCCAGAAGGTCACATTCAAAGTTCAAACAAAGCAGAAAGAAGTTCAAAGCTGCAGAACAGATGATCTGCAACATCAGCGCTTTCTAAGGAACTTTTGAAATGGCACTGGAAACACCTCATCAGGCCAGATTGGCACTGCAGTTCTGTTTGGTAACACCCTTCCCATAGTAATACCAACCCTGGATAGATAGGTTGGAATGTGTTACAAGCTGGCCTATACATATGCTTAACACAATGGGATAAACATCCCAGAGTTGAGCTCCTTGTGTTTTCCAGACTAAGAGCAGCTAGAAACTACTTTGGCTTCCCTCTTCATATTACTAAAACTATTGTTTCCTGAAATGTTGCAATTGGTGCCCAAGAACATATCTATAGGTGTTAAATAAATAAAACAGTCTTTCTATACAGCATTTTAAAATATTTGCTTCTCTTCCAACAAAAATTCTTAAAATGCATCCTCTGGCAGCCTCTCAAGTGAACACAAAAAAAGATTCATCAGTTTCCACCATAAAGGTATTTATCTTTTGCTTGTATTCACACAAAGAATTACAGTAAAGAAATTTTCATCTTACCTCTTTGTATTCATTGATCAGCTTTGTAAGTCCATTTAAAAGCATTGGACCTAATGGCTTTATTTTACTCTCTGGACAACTGCAATTAGAGAAACCAACAAAATATTATCTTCTGGATCCCTGAAAAGCATCTTCACTAGTATCACTTCTCTCAACTGTGTTAAGGTGAGAAATTACAACTTATTGTGTGCAAGCACACACACTGAGCTTTCAGGATTAAGTAAAAAAAACCCCTACTTTCTCTGAGTTTTACTACTCCTTAGTTCAGTCAGAATGGCTTCTAGGGAAACAGCTAAAAAACACTCTGCTCTCTGAATTACTTACATGATACAAATATGATGCACAAACTGCAACGACAGACTTCTCAGTTTTGCATTTGTGTTTGCACCGAAGAGTCCATCATATACCACCTAACCAAAAGGAAGAAGGAGCAGATCAGAGAGTGTCCGGCTTCACTTTCAAAGATTTTCATTCCCCCTCTTTTTTAAACACCATCATCAATAACAATGCTTCCCACCTCTAAGTACTGGAGGAACTGTATCATCAAACTGATTAGGAAGAGTAGATTTGGAAAATAAGCATCACCTGAATGTTAGCTGGGAACATTTCTGCAGCTTGCCGGGATCGCAGAAGATGAGGAACTATCTTTAATTTAACACGAGTGCTGACTGACTCTCGTTTCATTTCTGGTTTCAGAACAGATCCCTGTCAGAAACAGAGATGAAATAGTGCATCTTTGGACACCAGCACATTTAAGTTAGCTAAATTACTTTCTGCTGCAAATCAGAACACACTAGCACAGAGTAAAAATTATTCAAATAGCATAAATGTTCAGTGAAAGCAGATATCAAAGGAAGTCATAGATTTAAGAAATACATTATATACGTTTTCAAATAAAATAAGACAACTAAAATTACTTCTTCAGCAATTAAGAGGATAGACAATTCTGAAGGCAAATTTTACCTCCTTGGTTTTCAGTGGTATATCCCCAAGATACACTTTATACATTTTGTTGATGATAGCAGGATTGTTCCAGTCAATTAAACTGAAGGGAAAAAACATATTGAAAACCAACAGGTTAGGATTCCGACCTTTGACTGTTTCTTAAAATACAGCATTTTGCACCATATTCATATTCTTCCCAAAGTTTAAATAGAACTCCTCAGTTTGACTTCTAACCACTTTTCCCACATATACATAATACATAATCATAACGTGAAGTGATCACACTTTCACAATTTCTAACAACATGATATCAAATAATTTGTGAGAAACCTACATGCTTCCTTCTCTCCTACTGAAAAAAAGACATAAAACCCACAGTAATCTACCAATTGAATATCAAATGGTAATCTGTGAAATAGCATATATTTCTCATAAAAGACATTCAGCATTACATATTAACACGCATTTTGTCCACACAGTTATTCTTCTCTCTGGGCAAAGAATACCAACACAGAAGGAAAGATAAGACAAGCAGCAAAGGAGAGACCAGCTTCCTTAATTAGTCTTCATCATTTAATAGCATCATCTCCCCTGTCATGACTGAAGTACATGAGCAGGCTTCAGTTGCAGAAGATTTCACGTTACAAATCTGACTACAAGTTAAATAGTCCTACAGAAGCCACCTACACACTTCAAAGACAGGCCTGTCTTGCTCCAACCTCCTACATGAGCCAGCAAATCTCCCACTGTCAGTGTCTCAGCAAAGAGTACCAACAGCCATTACTCTGGCCTCTTGATGAGTTAAAGATAGAAGCATTGTCTTTAGATGATGAAAGATGAGCTGCAGGTGAGCAAAAGTTTCAGTAATAATGACAACAGTGTCTGCCAAACTTTCTAGACTGCGATCCATTTCACGATTAATCTCTTTATTCTCCTAATAAATTAAATGAAAGTATACTTTTCTGGGAATCATTTACTAAAGCCTTATTGACAATTGATAATCCACAGAGGGCAATGTGGAAACCATTGATATTCTTTAGGATTTGGTATGAAAATAGCTCAAAAGCAATACCAAAAATGATCAAATGCACACAGCTAAAGCTGTCAGCTCTGGAGCCAAGTGACATTTCTAGCTGCAAGACTGCAAGCCACACCATTCCCAGGCCACTGGGAATACATGGCAGCTCCACAGGTATACAGGGGACTATCCTTCCTCCTCTCGAGCACAGCCTCTCTGGAGCACTTTGCCGCTAGCTGTGTCAGGAATACTAACACCATCTTTTCCATCCATCCAGACCTTACCTTTGCTTGCTCTTTAGTTCAAGGTCTGCTGCAGTGGCAACACTGTGTCTTGTATCACTGGAAGCTACAACCAAGTGTATAACAGCTTCAAGTTCGGGCACTTGCTCAGCTTCAATGAACTTCACTATCCCCAGCTTACACTGTTTAACATGAGGGAAAGACAGCGTTACTGACAAGAAAGTGGATGTTACAGTAACTGTAGCAGCTCAGCTCTCTGAAATCGTGGCTTCTGCTTGCTTAAGGAGAAATTCACATGCTCTCCATCTCTTAGCTTGCCTTCTGTCACAGCAGTCATTCGCAGCAAAGTATCAGCATTACCATTATGGGATACTCTGTTACACCACTCCTAAAAAGGGCTGCTTCAAAAACAAAAGACACTGTTGCAACCTTTGGGAGTAAAACACAAGAGTATGCAGCAGTCATGGCTGCTTCCTAACCACCTTCCTCCCCACCCCACCACTTCAAAATTCCTTAAGGCATCATGCAAAATCTCTCAATAAATTCCCTCAGGGCAACTAAAGAGCTGGTCAGAAACAGCTACATATTTTCCCTCTGGCTTTCCATTCCTCCATCTGCAACCGTCCCCGTTACCACCCACAGTTCACCAAGGACCAGCCCCACAGCTCTAAATACCTGTTCTAGCAGCTCTGGTGTCCATGGACTATCTCCAATTACCCTTTTGGCTGCGTAAAAACTCATCCCTGGAGGTGGCTGAGGGATTCCAGGACCTCCCACACTACTTGATGAAGACCCCTGGGCCAAGGGCACGTTTTGTCGACTTTGAGATTCATTCAATACAAACCTAAGCAGGCAAGGAAAGACTTTCATTAGAGCCTTTTACCAATCCACATTATCAGCTGAATTAGATTCTGGAATGGAGGAAGACACATAACTTGTCCAACTTGATGTATGTTTCTTTAATTAATCCCATGACTCTAACATAAGACAGAATTTGAGGCTCAGCTACCAATCATCCCAATGTATTCTGCAGGAGCCATAACAATGTCATTGTAAATGAAAACAAACTTTGGTTTTGAAAGGGAAAGGTGCACTGGCGTTTCCAGAAAGAGATCTTAGGTGACAAACCAGAAAAAATTATCTCTTTTGTATTAGAAATAAATACTCATGCAGTACTACATTCAAGAAATTAGTACTAAAAGCTTCAAGCTTTGTATGATTCCTACAAAAAACACAAACCTAACAAGGGAAATAATGAAGCATATGCAACACAAGTAATAATGAAATAATGAAGCATATGCAACACAGGTAGCTGGAAACAAACCCTGATATCAAGAAGGAAAAGAGATACTGTCTTGGAGAGTGGCAGTTTTAGTACTGCGCAGGGAAGGAAAGCAAAAATAAAAAGATGAAGTTCACAGAGCCTCGTCTTTTGTAAGACTGGCTAGTCTAGCTGCCCTTTGCTCATCTCCATGCCTTCATAAAAGCTACCCCACCTCTCCATGTATCCCTGGGAGCTGGTCAACACAAAATGGCCTCAATATTGCAGTGCAGAGACCAACAAGAATTATTCTGCCCCAGCCAGCCTCCCTTTCTGCATTCATCACACAGGCAACAAAAAGGAAAACAATCTCAACAATAAGGATTCATTGTAAGTCTCATTAGTTAAAATTTTAAATACTTTATTATGAGCTTTAAGCCCTATGGCTAAGCTTTCTGGTTGCTTTACTGCAGCAAACTGGCAAGGCTAATTCACAACTGGGCAATGACAGAGCAAGTCTTAACAAGCACAAATTAGCTGTAAACCACTGCAAACAGCCTCACCCCAGGGAGCAAGACTTTAAAAGACAGACATACAGAGCCAGAGGCTAGCTCAAGACACTCTGAGCACCTTCTGGAAAGAAAATTAAAATTTTCACCTCCTATTTTCAGCATCTCTGAGTGTTTTCTCAGAGGTCTCTTCCAAACGAAATGATTCCATGATTTAAAAACTCATGCTTTGACAGAATATTAAAGCATGGAAAGGAGTGAAGTCTCACTGAAAAGCCCAAGGACTTCATCTGTTGACGCTTCAGCCACGGATGAAGCTAAGAGCAACTAACCTGGGCCACCTGAAGAGTGTGAACCACGAACAGAAGAACAGGCATTCTAAACTAAAAGCAGCAAGATTCCATATATTCAAACAAAAGGGAAGTGACCCCCGATATATCTGATGGGGAGCATGGCCTCCAACAAAGCTACATGGAGAAAGCTCACGTGCTCACCATTTTAAATTAATTCCTCTAGGTTAATCCACTCAGGTGAGCAAGAGTTATGAGCTCAAAAAAATCATATTGGCATCAGTATGAGACTTTTACTGCCAGAAAAAACAGAAATGTGTTCTATCATCATTTCTATTTTCTTTCAAAGCAAAAGCTCCCTTACCAATATAAAGACACAAAAAAACAGTTAATGGAAAAAACATTTCGAGAAAGTACTGATTCTAGACACCAGAAGGTTTCTGACAAAGCAGTGATCAGTAAATCCAAGTTTCTCTGTACATTCTTCTTGCTTTCAAAAACAGTGCTCACACTAAGACAACATCACTGCAGTTTGAACACTTTTCACCAGAAAACAGACAAAAGACAAATCTTGTTCAAAGATTCAACTCTGGAAAACACAAGTTTTTAGAAATTATTCTTGCTTACACCCTTGGAGGAATAAGCCTTAAAACTCAACTGCAGAAAGATGAGCACACATTTTTGTCAGGCTTCTATTTGAAAGGGTTGGCAATTTAACAGACAGCTCACATGTCTCATTGTTTCACTTTGATCTCAAAAGAGGTAAGGACAGAATAGTGTAACACCCAATTAACTAGAAAAGAGAAGTTTTGTAAAATAAGGAAGATGGTGACCTGGGTTCTTAAAATTATCAACCTCCTTTCTACCTTTCCACTGACTTCATTTAAGCCAGGAAGTAACAGCGTACTTTAAATGAGTTTTCAAGGGTGTCGTTTGTAGTGTTCCACACATAAAGAACACAACAGTGCTAGAGAAGACTGGTATCAACTCACCCATAAGGCATAAGAAGAACATCCAACATAAAGTCCAAAAGCAGCTGTACAGTCTTTGGTTTTTCAGCAAGATTAAATGGAGAAGCTGCTGCTTTCAGTGGTTCAGCAGGGTATTTCATGTGAAAAAGGGTTGGTATTAGAAGATGCATTAGGCTGAAAAACAATTATATTTACTGCAACCATTTAAAAAAACCACACCTGTTTATTTATAACATACAAGACAGAAACCCTTTACAACAAATCTGGTCCTTAATAGCAAAAAGAGAAAATATTAACAAAAGTTAAACATATTCACAATCCAGTAGCCTCTATTTACCATCTGATGTACTTAAAAATGGAAAGCAGAAGATAAACTGGGATTTGTCCTTAAAATTGAACATTTTTGTCTGCATGCATGCAGACATTTGGAGACACGGTCTCTCATTTGTCCAGATTTTTGACAGTGTCGTAATTATGCCACGAAATACAATCTAGGACTGTCTCATCCTTAAGAAACACTGACAAATACACTGGTTGTACATCAGTAGAGCCAGATTTTCCAAAGCTCTCTTCACTCGTGTACTTGTTTCTTCAACAGAGAAAAACCATGCTCCCAGGGGCTACAAGTATTTTCACATTAATCTCATTAATGGAAGCAAGATTTTACTGCAAGACCTTTCAGTAAAGTAATTTTTAAAACACTTTTACACCATCACAGTATGTAGAGTGAACAAAGACATGATTTTAATGACATTTTCCAACACCAGCACAGTGGAAACTCATCTCAATGTAGATAAGAACCAGGCCCATCAACAACAGTTTTCTAGAGATTCTTACTATACAGCAGTTCTCAACTTCATTCTTTTTTTTACTTACTACAACTTAGCTAAAATTTCTACTTACTTGAAACACAGACCTCTTACCATATAGGGAGTCTGCTGCTGCAGATGCTGTATATTACTACAGTATTAGACCATAAGAATTTTTTGTACCACCCAAACAACTGAATTACTTATCCGAATTGTACATGCCAAGAACATCCTAAGTAATGAAGACAGCACCAAGGAAAAGAAATCTTTTAACAACTGATACAAATTATTTCACTAAAACAGTAACAACAAATTTCACTCCAAGAATAAGTAGTTATACCTGTCTTGCTGTGGTTGAGGTTTCCCTTCCATTGCAGTGAGAAGGGTTGGAGCCAATTCACATTGTTTTTCCACAGGCAGACGAGGGTATCCCATTTTAACATAAATTATGGTAAAATTCTAAAGGAGTAGAAAAAGCACACAGTACTGCAGCAATGCAAAAAGAAGCATACGTTCCTTAACCTCTCCTTGTATGTTGTGTTACATATTTGGGTATTGGAAACAACATACAAGAACAATTTCTTTTCTAAGACCAATTTCTTAAGTCTAAGACTTATCAGACTGACAACCATTAAAGTGGAGACTCAGCAAGGAGTACTCAGAGCAGGTCTTGCTGGGCCTCTACTTTAAAAGGCGGAAAAAAGCAACGAAAAAAATCCCTCTCTGGTCTGTCTTTTTCACTGCCAATTTATCAAAAGCAGCTGCAACTAACCAACAGCTTAAAAGAAAGCAAATGTAATGATCTCTCTTACCTATTTCTGAAATAAAATAGAAAGCTTAATTGAATAAATACCAAGACAGCAGCATAGACAAAATTTCTCTTGAAAACATGTTTCTAAATCACCATATTTAAAAGCTGCAAATGCAGTTATGAGTCCAGGGACAGGACAGCACAGCAGAGCAATACTGAATACTGGACTGTCTAACTGTTATCCCTGTTCATCTAAATCCAGCCAAGAACTGCAGAGGTAAGAGATGTGCTCCATGACCTGGCTGAAAGAAGTGCCGAAGAGGAGTGCTGTAGTGCACTGCACTACTTTGTAGATGGCACTTCAGTTAAAATGCTATGAGGCCTTACGACGTAAAGCAATATGCATCGCTGAGATGCGTGAATGAAAATACGTTTTTGACAAGTCCAGCCAAATGCAGAGTTTGTCAAGTATGACTTTAAACAAGATGGTTTGTTTTGCTTTACAAAACATAGGCACTCCAGAAGTCTTGGTCATTTCTAAAAAGTGAACTCCAAATAATGCCACTTGCTTGGGACAGTCTAAGATTACTTTTATGTATGTCACTGCTGTTTAAAGTCTAAATATTTCTCCATACATTTCTAAGATGTTATGTTTTCAATTTATGCTACAAACAAGACTGAATAGCAAAACAAAAAGTACAAAGTTTCCCTATGATTTCATCACTTTTGTTTCACAATGATGATTTGCAACAGATCTACCAAAACTGAAATGTAAACTATTTCAGAGTTTCAGAAAAACATTTTTAAAGTATTTTCAATTTTTAAATTAGATCCAATGAAATAATCTAACGAATATTTCACCCTCTATAAAATAATATTTTTTTCATCTTTTCTTGCTCAGCTAAGCTTCTGACCCTAAAACCACATAAAAATACAGGTCCTCGTGTTCAAAGAGATAAAGGTGTTTTAAGTAAAACTCTGATCCTGCAGATACCAGGATAAGGACTGGTAGCTGCTTGCAAAATGCAGCTTCTACCAATGAACAGACCCTTTATAATACAAGCAGTGACAATTCATGCAATCATGAAATATCAAGAGTAAATGTCAGTAATCTTAACAGCAAAATGCTTTATGAAACTAAGTTTCACCCACACTAGACTATAAAATTGAGTATAAAAAAAGCTCTTAAAACATCAACTTCATAACAATTACACACTTGCTAGGAAAACTGACAGAGCTAAATATAGGAGCTTTAAAGAATATTCTGCTTGCTGAACTAAAGCAGCAAACAGTTTTTGAAGAACAGACACTTACAGTGACAAAAGACACTGCAGAAGGATCTTGATATTGAACTAGCAATGTCTCTACTGGAAGCTGTATTTTTGGTCGACTTTTGATGCGCTTATTCAGATGAACCAGCAGCTCCATGACCTGACCGGAAGAAAAAAAACAAAAAACCTTGAAAGAACCACCATTAATGTTACTACTTTGGGCTCCAATCATCAAGCTCAGTCCATTAGGCAGGCTTAGTATAAGTAAATCAGGTCTGATCTAACTGATTATTTAATCTGTAAGAAAACAGCAGCCATAATTTATAGTATTATCTTGAAACCACTCCGACATGTCTCAAGCCACTGTTAAGACAAACACACAAGTCCCAAACCACACCACAGTCAGTAACATCCACCAACACAAATATCAGAAAGAAAGGATTACTGAAGATGACCAGTTCTTTCCACATTTAGCTTACTATCTGTCAAAACTGACTCTGGCTTGGAAATCTGCATTGCTGCTCTATATTGAGCTGCAGAATAACTCCAATTCACAAAACAGACCAAAAAAAACCAAATAAAAATCCTCACCCATAATAAAGTTACCACGTAAGTGTATGAGAACTATTTGGAGCAGAACATTACAGAACTAAAATCCTTCAAACAAGAGAAGAAACCAACAGGAGTGCTGTGAATGTCAGGCAGAAGCAATGTGCAGCCCCACCTGGGCAGGCAGAGCCCCAGCAGCAACGCCAATGGGAACAGGCAGCTGCTCAAGGGGGATGTCCCTGGGCTCTGACAGACAGCGAGTGAAACTGGGACCAGAGTGTATTGAAACAAGAGAGGTGCACCATGGTACTCCCTCATGACAAAGACTACCAAGTAGTGAAGTTGGGGCCTAGAGGGTTTGTACGCTCTCTATCCTCAGAGGTTTTTCAAGACCCATCTCAATAAAACCTTAACCTTCATCCTGAACTGAGCTTGTAATGGACTGTTTTAAACAGGAGATTGGTCTGGAGACCTTCTAAAGTCCCCTCCAAGCTTAATTACCCCATGATTCTACAATCCCATTAAGTAGTTTCTTAGCATCAGCAAAATGTCAGTTGTAAATCCCCTGAAGGAGATATCATAACTGAATGAAGGTAATTGAAAAACTACAATCTCTGCTCTGGAACAGTTATCCATTCTGAGAAATCACACTGAACATCTGCATCTTGCTTGCAAACTTTATCAGATTCTCAAAGAAGGTGGTGCAAAACAATGGAAGTGACGTTAGATGAAGTCAGTTCAGTTCCAGTAAAACCAATCAGAGCCAGTCCTAGATTCAGGTTGTCTTCAAGCAATTCAAATCAAAAAGCCAGGGTGTCCTGCATTTTTGATGGATCATTGCCTTGGTCGTAGTATGCTGAAAAAGCAGCTAAACCACTGTCACTGAAGTTTGTAATGGAAACTGCAGAACCATATGTATGCTGAGCTGCCTATGAGCAGCCTCTTAGACACCATCTTTACATCCGCTCCATGACTAGGTATCAAACAAAAAATGCCAAGCTATAATCCAGAGCTGACTGCAAGCATGTGACTGAAATCAGAGACAAACTGACAAACTAACACTGACAGCTATCAAATTTTGCTGCTGTAAATTTATTGGAACCATTACAAATCCATAGTATTTTAGAGAGAAAAAAACCCTGTCTGCACAGATCTCTTTGAGAAAGGGTAGGAGATACTAGGACAGAACTTGAGAAATATGTTCAAATTACCAATGGTGGCTAGTAAAAAAAGACATAGCTGGATTTGGGTATGTGTTAGGGTTTAGCTCATATCCTACTTCTCTAATCATTAATGTCAAACAAGTGCACTAAGAATCTCATCAGTAGTACTCTTCAGACCTGACTCAAGCAAACGTCTCCACTTTTGACTTCTTTTGGTTTTGCTGGCCTCACATGGGCTGCATTTGAAGTGACAATGGTATCCAGTCTGGCACAAATGCTGCCATTGCAAAAATATTTCTTGCAGCTCATCTGAAGAAGCAGAGTTGAATTTACCCCGAATTAGTTCTTTGTGTGACACCACTAGGATAACTGTTTTCGTAGAAGACATCCTAGAGCAAAATATAACTCATTTGTCAAATCGTGGCCTGAAAAGGGATTACTTCGTCAGCATAAATGGATTAAGAAGGTACAGGCACTACAAGCTTATCCCCATAGACTACATCCTAGATCCAAAAATGTATGAGGGCAACGAGTTCAAATTACTGAATGCTGCAGCAATAGTGACCTAATAGTCATGCAGCAATAAAACCAACAAAGGAATACATTGAGGCAACAGGAAGAAAAATGAAATTTAATTTCCCCTTTTCATTCTAGCAGTACAAGCTTGAGAACAAAGTTAGTCTGGGGAGTCAAAGTAAAATTAGAACATAATCAGTCCTTCTGGTTCACTTGTGAACCAATGCCTCTAAAGTTGAGTGAAAGAAGTCCTTTAACAACTGTAATGCTCTACACTTAGCAGTATACACAAATGTTCTTGTTTGCCCATGTCTATACTATCAAAAGCTACACTGTCAATTCAATTAAAATTATGTAAGTTTTTAAACTATGGTTAACTATATTGGCACTTATTTTTATTCCTGTTGGTGGTGGGTTTATGGGTTTTTAACCACAACAATCACTGCATGAGAGAGACTTGACATGAGGTGTCAGTTTTGTCACTGCCTGTAGACAGTCACTGTGTTAATAAAGAGCTTGCCCTTCTCTTTCCATTCTATTTCATTTATTAGCTTTATTAGATCAGCTTTCTAATCACCTGAGTGCTCGTGTTAAAAAAATACGTTTTCACTCTGCTTACATTGCCTTAACATGATTTAAGCTGATCAACAGGCACATTCTTATTTATCCACTAGGCAAAATTAGCAATGGAAAGTTAGGTATTTGAAAAGGCAGCAGAATTCTTAGCATGTTTTCCCACCACATTAACAAAATATAAGAGAAAGAAGATTGATTGAAGCTGAGTTCCAATGTAAGTAATGGAAAAGGGCAACGCGCACATTGAAGAGATTTACTTGCAGGTTATACACTACACAGTAAATGTTCACTAATATCTGTTAGAACAAAAAACTGACATTCTTCCCCTCACCTCTGTCTCACTGATAAATTATTCTGCTATGTGAAAAATAGCAAATTTTAAAAAAATTCACACATACAGAGCGTTCTTGCTACATTTTGAATTTATTATGAAAACAGAACAATGAAAAAGTCAAATACCCTTCTCTGACATGGTAAGGGCAGAATACAGGGTAATCTACATGGCTGCAATGAATTTGACAAATATCAAGAAGTACATGGAAGTGCTATAACTGTTCATATTATCATCATCTGTGTGGATGAAAATCAATAGTTTAAACACATGAAAGGAAGAAGAAATGCATTTTATTTCATTATTCACTCTAATGTGAAAGCTACTAACAGTACTACTACTACAACAGTACACCCTAAGTATGCTGTGTGATTTCAAGAAGCCTCTTAAAACTCAATTTTCAGAAGACTAGTCCTCCCCCTTTCCTGAATCTTCCAACACTCCAAAATAACTGACAACATATTCCAGCTTAGAGAAAAAAAATCATACAAAAATACCCTCAGAAATTTCACCAGCTGGCTAAATGCCTTACTTCACAGCTTCAAGCACACATAGTAAGCAGGTATTCAGAAGAACACCCCGTCTGGGTTGGAGTATCTACCCATTCTTCGGCACAGTGGAATGGCCTGACATCTATGGATCCACCTTCATGTAATCACTCTTAGGACCATGTTTTGGGCAGAACTTTGAGAAAAATCTGTTACAGTTACTTGCAGGTTCTGAAATCTACTTATAGGTGCAGTAACAGTATGATCATTTGCCTATTTCTACAAGACAGAATGACTTATGAAAAGTTTCTTTTCCACCACTAACCTCCAACACTTCATTTGCACTCTGCTCCAGAACGTTCCAGTCCACTCCAATTACCAGACCTAAAACCTAACGCAGGGAACTGAATTCCCCAGTTACACATTAAATTACACCTCTAAAACTGCTTGGTCCTTGCTCCTATGCCTGGTTATAGGCAAAAACCAAAGAGTTTTGGTCATTCAGGTAGACATTAAGATAACTGAATACATTCTGTGATAAAGCTGTCTTCTGCATCAGGGAACTGAATTTTTTCAGGCAGGTATCACATTCCATCTTCAAAATTACTTGGTTCTTGCTCTTATTCCAGTTATCAACCAAGTGAATGACATCAATGAGTATGGCTTTGTGGTATTCTGTGCATAGAAGCAAGCTTGCTTCACACATGCCCTAAGTCAGGTGGAAGCACAACAGTCCTGGAAGCCAAGGTAACTGTCCCTAAGGCAGCGAGCCTTGGTCCCAGGCTAACTCAGAGCTAGCTGGCCTCAAGTGGAAACAATTGCAGCCTCCACATATCTGCATAGCCTGTGCTGATACAAGCACTGATTGTTTTGTTTATGCACTAACAGGTGTAATGAACCAATTCTCTATTAGGGTCATGACAATTTTCTTCTCAAAGAGTAATTTTCTCCACAGAGAACATCCAAGCTTAGCAAATCATGATACATCATGGACATTTCCTTCTCCCTGATCAGGACAATGTATCTTTATGGTAAATTGAACCCTTACCTTTTTGCGAACTCCTTCCTGGGTGCTGGACAGCTTGAGGAGAACAGGGGGTAGGAATTTGGAAATAATGTTCTGTAACTGCTCATCTGTTTCTGCATGGCCAAGACGCAAGAACACGCGCTCCAGTTGATCTGCAATTAATTAAAGAAAAAAAAAAAGAAGAAGAGAAATTGGTTGAAACTCAGAATTCCTGTAGCAAGAAAACTTTTTCTGAACATCCTCTAATGGACTTACAAGAAATGCGGCACAATGTTATTACAGTAGTCCTATCTCAACAGTACTCATCAGATTTTTAACTCAGAAAACTATTGATGGCAGAAACCAGCCTGACGGCTTCCAGTAGCCTTCACAAGTACATGGAGACCACTCCTAGCAAAGACAGAAGCAATTAAGACTGTCTTTGTAGGTACAATCAACACAACCTGAAAGCACAAGAAACAAGCTAGAGTGAAAAATCAGTTATTTTGAAGCTCAAGACTACTGTTACAGGGTAAATTTGACACTCATAGGTTCAGGTTACAGGAGTATTCATATGACATCTTGACACAGGCTAACCTGTCCAACACCTGTCCACTAAGCACCTACTGGGGCACTTAGGTCTCCCAGAAAATCTGAACAAATGTTGGCTGAACCAGTTACTTGTTTGTCATAATTAGCTGATCTGTTTTCAAAAAGACAGCACTATCATCAATAGGAGTAAGAGCACAAGCATGAAACGTAGGACATGCTGTTGTGATCCTATTGTCACTCCACAAAGTATGAGTGGCTGGAGTGTTTTAATTCACCTTCCTCTGGCCAGCTGGTCTGCTCTCCAAACCCACAAAAGGAACAAAAAATCATTTCAAGAAAACAAATTACACCAAAATCTTCTGCCAATAGCTCAAGCACTATGGCTGAGGACCATTTGTTTTAATAAAAACAAGACAAAAAGTCCTTAAGTGCCAGCATGCAGCTGCCCCAACAGCTACACAAGAAGCAAAGCAAATCCCCCCCAGCAACAGCAGCATTCCCAACAGCTGGACTGAGAAGAGTCCTCGTGCGCAGGATCAGGAGCATCTGTTTTTCATCCTGCAGCAATGAAGGCCAGACCCACAGGCAGCAAGGATGCAAGGACTCAATGCTTTTGAAGGGCTCAAGGTCTTAAGACATCCTACAAGGAGGAAATAATTTCTCCAAAGACTAATCCAAAGTGACCTACAGCAAGCTGAGATTAGAGAGAGACCAAGGAGAGGCCTCCTTCAGAAGGAACATTGAGCTGGCTGTAAAGCACTATAGTGGGGAAAAAAAAAAAAAAAAGAAGGCACTGGTACAGGGCAGTGGTAAAGACTGAGGTGAACGGATTGGGTTAGAACCAAAGTGAACAAAAGGGATTTTGAAATGCAAATGCAGCTCTGACCAGCAAATCTATGATGATGTAGCTTCACATGCCTTTACTGTCCTATTTTTAAAACCTGTGCCATCCCTGCATTCATAGCATCTTTCCTCCTCTGTCAGATGCAGATTTAACATAAACATACAACTTCCAAGATTTCATTTTCTGCTGAGCAAATATGACAGGCAGCTACGAAATTTTACTGTCAAGGAAACTACAAGCCAAAACTCTACAGCATCGATAATGTAAATTGAGATATGAGTCAATCTCATTTCAGACAGATTTCACAGACCACTCCAGTTGTCAGCTAGTCAATGGCTTCATGACACTTATCTCATACTCCAATTCTTTAAAAAGCATTACATTTGATTTTTTTTTCACCTTCCTCGTTGTGTCACCCTTCCCCCGCCTCTCCTGTCCCAATGATCCCCCATTCCAGGACCTCCTTGGTGTCTCACTACCTGAGAGGCAGTAAGGGACTACTGAAGTCACATCAAACAGTTGAAATAACTCAATTAATAAAAACTATCAAATCTTTCCCCTTAGACCTAGAACTCCAGGAAAACACTGCAGATCCATCATCCTCAAGGAAGTCAACTGAGGAACCTTCTCAACATGTTCTTTCCCATAGCAACAGATCAGACACAAGTACAAGGAAACACAACTGAAGTTAGTTCTAAAGTCATTTATTGGTAGTCACTGGACTACACATACACCTTCTGAAAGGCAGAGAAACCCTTTTGCATGTGCACTCAGGAAACGTAGAAATGCACTGAATTGCAAGCACCTGCCCCATTTCCAGCTTCCTCCATTATTCTCTTGTTTGAAGCAGCAGCAACCAGAACAGTGGAAATAATAATATCAGCAACAATAATAACAGAGATCAAGAGGACAAAAAGCTACCCCCTTCTTTATGCTGCCTGTGAGATAAGTTCATTACTTTTCTCATACCTCCGCTGCAAAGTCAGTTAAGCCCTAATACTGTCATCAGATATTCTTCCCTTAACCATAATCACGACAAGACTCTTAAGCAAATTCAAGGATGCTGGTCATCTGCATGTAGTTAAGAAACTGGTCAGGAGTTTGTCAGTGCACTCTCCCATGCTGCTGATGCACACTGTAGCCATAGCAGTGGGACAGGAAAATGAAGAGCTATAAAACCTCCCAAGTATTGTACATCAAACATTTCCTCCACAGTTTTTATTCTACTAACAATTAAGACCATTTCTCAAGCTGACAGCACTCCTTACAGGAAAGCATAAACACTGGAGATTTAAAGCACCACACACAAAGGTCCAGGAAAGTAACTGTGGATGAAGTATCTGGGTCTGAGATGCTGTGTCCTATCTCTTTGTGTGCTGCAGACTTCTTGGCTGGCACAGGGAAAGTGTCTTTCCCTCCTTTAAGTCTCTTCACAGCCTCCACTCAGCCTCAGCCAGCAAGCAGACCACTATGTACGAGATATCAAACAAGACAAACAGTCTGCTTGCAACTGGTCCCGCTTCCCCACATCATCCATTTCCCAAGTTTTTAAGTATAAAGCCAAAATTTTCTCTCCGATTTTACAGCAACTACTGCCAGCTGAGAAACTGCACAACCGCAGTTTTAGGAGCTTATCTGATAGTAAAAATAAGTAAAGCAAAATGTCTAACTTGATTTACCAACCAAGGAGGGGGGGTGGAAAGGACAAAAACTGTTTGGAAAAAGCCCTAGCAATTGAAAACTAGTCTTAGAAACATCATATGTATGCCACAGCTATGACAGTTAGTATTTTACTATTTTAATAAAAAACATAACACAACAAAGAATAAGGTGCATGAGTAAAAAAATCAGTAAGTAGTTTTACTCTTAAAATACATACAGCTAAGTCCATGCAGAATTTGAAACAGTTATTCATGTATTTTGGCACAATCACTTCTTTTCATGCTGCTGTGCAGTACTTTCAGACAAAATGCCAATTTTGTGCCACTTTCTTGGAAAAAAAAAGGTGTTTACAAGAAGACAAAGATAAATATGGAGAACTGAACAACAGGCATTACATATGAAGAAGACATTTCCTTTTGTAAAAGAAACAAATGGGCAGAAAAACAAGATATATCTTTGTATCTCTATTTCCAACAGCAGTGTCCAATTTGTGTGAACTGACAGTGTATTTGGAACCTGCAATTCCCAAGTTACCATGGCAATGGAGCTACCTATCTGTGAGAAAATGCATGTTTCACTTCTGGTTCTTTCCAATCTCCATTTAAGACTACAAGGAGGTATACAGGTTTCAGCACACAACAACCTCGCAAAGACAAAAAAGAAAGGAATCACTTTCAAAACACAGATAATGGATACAAATTCTACAAAAGAGCCACACTGACAATGAGACACTAACTTCCAAATCCTGCAACACCATCCATAAAAGAGTCAGAGTTATTTTAAGTTTTGTTATTTCAGAACTGCCCCTGTGGTCATCCAAGGTAACAGTAAAACCCCACAGCCTGCTCACAGACACAACATGCCTTTTCCTTCCATTTGGTAAGTATTAACATGCAGTTTGTCTAAGAGAACCAAGAGAAAGACAAAAAGGATAAAAATATGGATGAACAGTGAAATAGCTACCTCAGTAGAGCCAAGAATTCAAAGAGTTTACCCTCATTATTTTAATTAAAAAAAAAAAAAAAAAA
>VZTH01010494.1:61385-93000 GCA_013397815.1 Aleadryas rufinucha | reverse complement strand
TTTTTTTTTTTTTTTTTTTTGCGGGGGTTGGGGGAAGGGGGAAATGGAGTTTGAAAGGAATGCACTTGAGCCTGGCAAAATTAAATTTCCTATCCCTCAATTATATGGGGGAAAATGATGAAAAACTCAGAGAAAAAGAGAACAATAAGGTCTTGAATTGGCCTTCCATTGGACAGATTCCATAGCCTTGGAAACTAATTCCTTTAAGTTCTGTAAAACAATCTTGTAATAGCTTCTTCATCTGAAAATCTTTTGCTGAGCAATACTTATTAACTCCAGCCCATCTGAACTTCCCATTCTGAAGTTAAAAAACTTACTCTGTGGATTTTAGTCGCTGGTCTGTTTTCCAGTTTTAAATGCCTTTGCACAGTGCCTGCTTATTCATTTTAAGACGACATGTCATATGTGCATGGGCAGATAAGTGTGAGAACAAATTAATTGAGAATATGAGAAAAGGACGAATTTCCTCTATGTTTCATACTCACTTGGGCTGTTGCCAGTTTTACGCAGCATGGTCTTTATTGAGATGTAAATCACAGGTATAACAGAGCAAGTGAAAACAGGAATTTAAACCTGAATGAGTTTTTCATCTCATCCTGCAGGATGAAGAAACACGTAAAGATTATGACTACATGCTGGATCATCCTGAAGAGTATTACAGACATTATTACCACTACTACAGCAGGAGACTGGCACCTAAAGTAGATGTCACAATAGTGATCCTAGTTACGGTGTGTGCCATCTCTGTGTTTCAGGTAAAATTTCATGTTTACATCGTACTGTTCTGTGAGTTTCTGAACAAGAAGAGAAATAGTGGCAGCTCTCATAATGTGCCATTTAATAAAAAGTGTCAGTGAGGAGCCCTGTTCCTGTATGCTGTGGTCCAGTTCTGTGTGGTGTCCGTAAAAATCCTGAAGTCAGAATATACTTAGCAGATTTTTGACTGCCCTTGGTATCTCGAACAAAGGTAGAGATAAGTTTCTTTTAATTTTGTTGAGACGAGGTGCATCTTTTCTGAAGAATTTACTTGGCAGGCTCAGAGTAGCTCAGTCAGGACTAGTGCCCCAAATAACATGTGTTAGTTTGCCAAGATGCATAAGTAAATTTTTTAAAAACAGACTAATAGCAAACTGAATTTGAGACTCAATTTAGATGATAGGACTGAATATCGGGAGTTTACTAATGTATGAATCTTGCATTGTGATGTATTTTAAACACCGCATTGATGAAGTCAGGAGAGAAGCAAATTCAGTTCAACAGAGTTTACTCTGAAGGTGGTAGATCCAAGGCCAAGAAAAACGGCCTGTGTTTTAGGTGAAAAAACTTGTGCCGTTCCTGACACAAGAGGAGGAAAATGCATAACTTCTCTTTAGGATCTTTTAAATCACTGGTTCTAAACATCATTAAAAATACCCAAGAAGTTTAAGGGATGAAGCTTATGCCATGGTGCAGGTAGCTCAATGTTTAGTGGGACATTGAAATTTAAAATAAAAAAAAAGTTGATCAGAATTTGAGAACTTGGAATACCTAATTTCTCTTCAGATTTAGTTCCAATAGCAAAGTTCCATTTCACATCTTATTTTGGCTGTAAGTGGAGACACTCACTTTCCTGGAGTCCAACTGCCAAATGGTTCTAAATTCAGTGTGAGCATCTGTGTAAACTGGTTTGCCCATCTTGCTTTCTGTTGTGTCTGCTTCTTGGCCTTCACTAAGGTTGCATAGTGGGTTTATGTCTGCGCTTTGTCTTGTAAAATGGTGTGAGATGTATTATTGTTTAAAAAGTTGTGTCAGTGAGATATGCTTGGATGTCCCTAGAATGAAAGCAAGCTGCTAACTTTTTCCCTCTTGCGCCAGTCTAGTTTCTTCCATGTTTTCCATGCCTCATCTCAGGTCATTTACAAGACACTAGATGGGAACAACATCAGCTCTCAGCTAGTCCTTGGGCTTCTTCTGTCTTCAGAAGGAAGCACTCTCAGGGTTGTGCTATACAGGCCTAGGGGTTGGACTTGACGATTGTTGTTTGGGGTTTTTTTCCCCAGTCTCTTGAAATCCAGAGGGCAGCTAGAGATCAGAGAGGTATGTTGAGTCTTGTAAAGTGGACACTGCCAGACTAATGAGATTGTCACTTAGTCCATGTTCAATGAACTGTTTTAAATGGGTAACAATGTTATACTTAAATGTTCTTATACTACCTGCTTTATTTGTAAATACAAGACAGACTTCTGAGAATGGCTGGCACAGCCTGGTGTTAACTTGCATGAGATTGTTCTCAGGAACAAAACCACTCAGAATAGTGTCTGCTTGTCCTTCCTGCTCATCGTAAATTGCTGTGGGACACACTTCTATACATCTCTTTTCCAGGTGTTTCACTGAGTCTGGAGGGATGATTATAGCTTCTGTAATACCACGGAAGTACTGTTAGCTTCAGTTTTTACCCTTACTGTAAAGCAACTGTGGTTAAAAGTGTGTGACAGCATTACTTTATTATTTTCCTGGAAAACCCCCAAATAGGAATGTGTCTGTATAAAAACATGGTTTTTACTTTTACTGTTCTTAAATTACAGTTCTTCAGCTGGTGGAGTAGTTACAATGAAGCTATCAACTACTTAGCTTCTGTGCCAAAGTACCGTATACAAGCTACTGAGATTGCCAGGCAACAAGGTTTACTCAACAAGACTAAAGAAAAAGGCAAGAACAGGCGGTCTAAAGAAGAAATTCGTGAAGAGGAGGAAGAAATTATCAAAGACATTATTAAAAATAAAATAGATATAAAGGGTGGCTATCAGAAGCCCAAAATATATGATATCCTTCTATTTCAGATCCTTCTTGCTCCTTTTTATTGGTGCAAATACATAGTTTGGTACTGTTGGTGGATTTACTGTTTCACTATTAAAGGGCAAGAATATGGTGTGGAAGAGAAGTTGTATATCATACGAAGGTACATGAAAATGTCTCAGTCTCAGTTTGACAGCCTGGAAGATCATCAGAAAGAGACCTTTCTTGAACGGCAACTATGGATACGAGAAAACTATGAGGTGGGTAGTGATACTGAAATTGGCCAGGAAATAAACTTTCTAACACAATTTGAAATATTAGAAAGCAGGCATTCTTTATTACAGCACTGGACACACCCAGAGCATATATCCTCTAACCAAATGTGTCTCGTGAAACTTTACAAGAAGGTATTTATTCCATCGTGATCATACACATTCATTACAATATATTTCCTAGCTAATACATAAACATCACTTTTTCTAGAACTGATTTGCATGCATCTGACTCCTACTGGAAGTCCTTTTGTGGTTCTAGAGGGTCGTCTGAAGGGCTCTCTGGTAGTTGTATTCACTGAGTGCTTCAATATTTCAGGTGACCTTTCCTTAAACCTTTTCTTTGGGCGTGTGCTGTTCCTTCTTGTTCCATGCCAAAAACCCCAACTATATTCCTCATTATCTGTTGATCCACTGGTTCCAGCTACTTTTACATACATTTATCTTTTTTTGCTAATTAGTCTTTAAGGTCTATCCAGCAGCTTCAGGAGAACTGAAAATTTCTCTTCTCTATGTTATTTATCAGTTTCCCTGGTGGAAAAACTAATGTTAGTTATCCAGAACTCCCAGACCAATAATAATGTGGAATGACAAGGCTATTTTGGTAGGTTGAAGACTATTGTCTGTTCTCCAAGCAGTAGTAATTTGTAATAAGAATTACCCAGATTGTTTGTTTGTTATTGTTTTGTTTTGGTTTTCCCAACTGTCCTTTGATAGTTCTTTGGCCTGTGGTGAGTCATGGACTGTTCTTGCAGTGCTGTACACGTATTCAAGTAAGGATGGCATAAAAAACATCATTGGGCACAACTTCTACTCTTAGCATGTATAGTCAATAAATCAATACTCAGTACTAAGTAGTCAATATATAATTTTTAAGAATTCAGTAAGAGCAGAGAAAGAACATTAGCCACAGCATAGAATTTGCAGTCCAGAATGATTTGGGATGCTGGGGCATGGCAGGTTGACGAAACCCTTCCGTTGTTCCACAGAGGTGCATCTGTGGGCCATTTGGCTGGGAGGTTTCTAAAGAAAAACATGAGAATATGAACTTTGTCTGCTTAAGGGGAAAAGGAGGTGGTGCTGCTGTTCTGCATATGCTGGGAAAAGAGATGGGATGGTGGCAGGACACCAAAGATAAGAGAATGTTTCTTCAAAAGCAGACAGGGGTGGATTACGCTACAAACTTGAAGAGGAAAATTGTAAAATAGGTGCTAATGTAAGGAAAGGATTAGCTGCCAGGTAGGTATACCTACTCAGTTAGGATGAGTTTGCTAGAAAACAATCAGGAAGTCCAAAGACAGAGTAATGCTGCTAGTCAAAGCAGATGTTAATATGGAAAAAGATTGAATGGATATCCTGTCGTAGAGAAAAACATTACCTGGTGTCTCATCCATGCGGTTTTTAACTAAGGATGTTTTGGTCACTGAATGTGAAAGAGCTGTGTTTGCCTCAAGTGAAGTCTGTTTAGCTCACACTTGTCTCCTGTGGTGGCCAGCAGTTGAATTTCCATGACGAATACATGACAGCTGCAGCTGTATAGTAATATTTATCCAACATAATTTGCAGCTTTGTGATTTTATGAAAAGGAAATGGTGTCTTTGTAGGTAACTGTTTTAATGAATTTTTGCCTAGTCACCGGAACGCATTAAAGTTTTCAGTGTCTGCTGTGCCATCTGGTCGTGAGTTCATCAGTACATGTAGAAGGTGGTAGAAGAGGATTTTCTTGTAGCCACCTGGACACCTGCCTATTCTAGTATTACTGGAAATGGAGAATAATCATGCTTTATTCTCTTCTTGTGCTAGCTGTGCTTTTGTGTAGCACTGCCATATCCTTACTTGAAACTTAGTCATGTATTTTCTAGGCTGAAAAATACACTGTAGTGCATATTTTGCTTTCTCCCCAAAAGCTTGTCTGTTCCTTCATGACTGGAGATGTCTATTTGCATATTGTTCCGTTTTCCAGGATGAGAAAGACCAGGAATTCAATATACATGTGCATCATGGAGCTCCACAATATTTTTACTGTTTCCTAATGATTTTTAAAACATTTATGATCACTGAGCATTGAGTTTCTGTATTTATGTAGCCATCTATAATACAATATTTTTTAAATCTTGTTTGTGCATAGTGGAACTCTAAATGTTTGAGTCAGACTAAGTCACATGACACCAAGATGATAAAATTATGGATGGTATTGAGATTAATGCTGCCAGCATTTACATAAACTGCCTTCCAGAATAAAAAAATGCAGATGCTGTTGCTCTTTTTTTTGCCTTTTTTTTTGAGATTATTGACTTTGCTGATAACTGTAGATTCCATTACAATGACACCATTTCTTGGCAGAATATAATTGTTTATCTTTTAGTACTGTAAATACTGGATGCAGAGATATTAACTTTGTTGAGAACCTCACTTAGGAACAAAAAGTTCCACAGCAGTATTCTATTAGATGATGACTTTGAAAAGGGAGAACAGCTAAAATGAGCTGCATTGAATAGTATGTGTACTGAAAGGGACTCACAAGTGTAGTTTTTCAGAGCATTAGCCGCTGCTTAGTGTGTCTTTTCTTTTGTTGAATGCATTGAGCATCTACTTCTTAAGGAAAAAAAAAAAAGTTTTGGGGCTTACAGGAAGGTAGTTCCACTGTCAGCAAAAACACACAGCATCTTGGGCAGCAGTCGGCTCTTGGGCTGCAGGTGCTCCAACACTGTGGTTTTCGGGGTCTGCTTCTGCACTGCAATCCAGTCTTTTGTAAGAGTAATAAGCTGGAAAATGGTTGAAGTATAAACACTTAACACCCCACTTGAGGCTCACTTAGGCTGTTTCTTCATCCTTTTTAAAAACTTCTGTCTGTCTTACCAGGTCTATAAACAAGAACAAGAGGAGGAGTTAAAGAAGAAGATGGCTATGGATCCCCGATGGAAGAGATACCGGCGGTGGATGAAAAATGAAGGACCTGGAAGACTGACTTTTATTGATGATTGAAAGTTGCTGAACAAAATGTGTGCTAATGCTGAAAGTGATTTGCAAAACTTTTCATTGCATCATTCAGAGTTTTGTCTGCTGTGGCTTAACAGTGATCTAAGACTCAGGAACTATTACATCAGGCCGAAGCATAATACAGGTTTACCATTTTTATAAATCAGGCCTATTAAACAGGCTCAGCCTAATGTATATATGCCATTCAGTTGGGGATATCAGTGTGGAATTCATTATTCCAAACAATGTATTTTTGCTAGATACTTCATCATTAATGAAACCATAACTCTAGTCTTTCTGAAAATGTTTTTAGTCCTAACCTTGACACATCCCGGTTTTCCTCTTTAAACCGAAGGGTTCCTGCAAGTGGACACTGAAAATGCTTATAAAGGATTCCGAAGCAAGGACCATTTTCTGTTTTTCTCTCTTTCCTCTTACTTTTCAATCTAATTTCTAAGATGCCAAATTGGGTTTTTTTCATGTAAACAATATGGGGATTATACAAGACTACTGCTATTCCTGCTTCACTTGGAAATGGATTTTATTCTTTGTGGGAATAAATGATGCATGATCATCATTGTGATGCAAACAAGCCTTAATTCTTTGTTCTACAGAGTAATTGATGAAATAGTATGTTTGGATATTTTGTGGTTTTTCATCTTGTACATTGGGTTATATGTGCTTGTTCAGAACAAGTATACCAGTGAATATTAGTCTATTAAATGTGACATTTCTTTCACCAAAGTATTGGTTAAAGGGAAAAATGACCCTTTTGTTAAAAAGGGCAATTTTGATGCCTTATGTAAATAAAAGTTTATATATGCAGACTTAATTAGTTTTAAATTCTAAATCTTAAGTATTCATTACATTTATCTCTTCTGATCAGATCTCTGAGTACTTAGAATAAATAATGCATAACAGCAGTCTGTGGTTTGCTCTATAACAGCCCAGGTCAGAGAGTTTCTGTGATCTACTGGTAAAAGGGATTCTGTTACCTTACTCCTCCTCAGTAATTTTACTGGGGAAGGACTGATGGGAGCATAGTCTTTCTTCTATCATCACACGTGTAAAAGTAAGTTCCTTGGAAGGGAACTGATGAAAACAGTGCCTTGTTAGCTGCCTTCTGTGGAGATTGGTTCTGGGAGCACAGGTTCTGAACCTGCTACTCCTGACCTTTTGCACATTTTTGAAATGTTGTTTCAGTTTTCTGTTTAAAATAACATTCAAAAACATGTGTTGTGGTTTTAAGCCCAGCTGGAGATGGAACACCTCAAAGATGCTTGTTCAAATCCCCTCTCATTTCCCCCTACCCTGGTAGAATGGGGACAAGAGTCAAAGTAAAACTTGTATGTTAAGAACAGTTTAATAATTGAAAATAAAATACAATCATAATTTGAAATAATAATAATGATAATAAAAAGAAAACAAACAAGTGATGCATGATGCAATTGCTTACCACCCACTTACCACTGATGCCAGACTCCCCTTCCTGTAACCAGATCAGCCAGCCTTCTGGGTAACCCCCCAGTTTATATACTGCGCATGATGTTCTCTAGTGTGGAATAGCCCTTGGGTCAGTTCAGGTCACTTGTCCCAGCTATGCTCTCTCACAGTTTGGGGTTTTTTTTGTGTATCTTCTCACTGGCAGAGCATGAGACAAGGAGGGAAAAAGTCCTTGACTTTGGATAAACATGACTTAGCAAAAACCAAAACATCAGTGTGTTATCAACACCATTCTCATTCTGAATCTAAAACACAGCACTGTAACAGCTAATGAGAAGAAATTACCCTAGCTGTAACCAGGACAATACCCACTACTTATTCCGTATCATCTGTGTCATGCCAAGTTTCACACTTCCCCCATATGCCATCGCCTTCTCTATTTATCTGTTTTGATAGATATACAAACATCATTCTCTTAGGGAACACCTCTGTTAAGTGTTCTTAAAAGTCCACACAATAAAAAAAAAAAGTTTGTTGAATTAATTTAGTCCATGGCTTTGGCCTTCATCCTTGGTAAGAGTCTGTCAAGCAGAAAAGATGGTGTGAGGTGTTGGATTGTTGCATGCTGCACATTTGAGTCAGTTCTGATCCCAGTACTGCTGTGCTTGTTCAGTTTTATCAAAGTTTATTTTTTGTGAGTGTGACGATCAGGGGGAAGTCAGGCTCAGATCCCCAGAACAATTGTGGTAAGATCAATGCTGTGAGGTGCTCCGCGAGGTCATGCACATGTAGCCATCAGAGAAGTGGTAATTACAGTGTTGCATAATTATGAATGTCATACAGTTTAGTTCATTGGCTATTTTCACTTAAAATCAAATTGCCTTGAGGCACACACAGGACCTCCTCATCCTCCAACATTACCCACCAAGTGCACCTGCGTCCTTGAGCAAAAGCAATCCCACAGATGGGTTTGCCTTTGCCTGAGGCAGGAATAACCCAGACTGTTTTCCCCAGCATGTTTTTAGTGAGCACTACAGGAAATTTATCCCCTTCTACACTACATAAAAACTTTGGGCACCATTGTGGTAGCAATTGGCACCTGCTGTTCTTCAGCCTTCAGCAACCCCGTAATAGAAGGGTTGCCTGATAGACCAGGCTAGGAAGACTAGTGTTTTAATTTCCTCTGTCTCTGGGGAAGTTATACCAAAAGCCCACCAATACCCTTTTGGATCTCTGAAATACTGCCTCCTGGTACAGTCTATGCCAAGGATGCATGGAGCCTCTGGTCCGGCCACACTAGGGTGCTTTTGCCTCTAATTCCCACTCAGACTAATGTCAGCCTCCAACAGTTAGCTGTTTGGACTCCCCTGTCACTCTACAAATATAAATGGATTCTGTCCCTATACAGAAGGGTACAATGTGCACCAGGGCCTACTAAAGCCTTGTATTCCTGCAGGGCTGCTATGCCAGGCCATCAAATCCACACAGTCCAGCAAACCTAGTTATCTCCTCCACCTGGCTGGAGACAGGGTCCCTTTAATACAGATTTCAAAGTTCCCCACTAACATCTTGTAGAAATGGACTAGAACTTCTCTCCATAGGTTCAGTAGTATGACCAGACCTTCCATTCTGCCTGGAAAACTGTCTGCTGAAGACAAGAGCAGCAATCTCCCTGGAAAAAAAAAATGCATTGTGGTTGTTTTCCACTGCAATTCCTGCACCTGTCTAGGATCAAGGTGCATTGTCCATCCCACTTCCACATGTCCTCTCCATGGTCCTGCAGGTAAAACCACAGGCTACCCTGTGGTGTGTACCTTCTATATCCTCCCTCTTGAGCAAGAGGACACCTGCTGTCAGTTGTAGAAATAGGTGCCCCTACAGGTAGGGAGTAGGACATATTCTCTCTGAAATGCTGAAAGTCCTGAGTCAGTTTATCTGTCAGTTTATCTGATAGCTTCTCCACAGCTGCAGTGATGGGGGAAGGAATACTGTCTTCATATTCCTGGATGTAGAAAATCACTTCATCTTCGTTGTGCGTCATCTTTCCAAGCTATTGTTGCCAAGAGTTCGGCATGCGCTCTTGGTGCACTCTGTACAAATTTCCACCATGAATCACTGGCATAAGACATCATCTGGACCTGGGGGGAGCCGCGCATTGTCCAAGTCAATGTATATAATATCTCATGTGGCTAATTCCCTCAGGTATTTAATATATTTGTCTATTGCAGCCCATTTGCTTAAGTTACATGGAATATCTTCTTTATAGGGACACCTTGCCCTCACACTTTATAAGAGTCACCTCCACAGACAAACGGCTTGTGTCTTTTTTCCTATTGCTTTGTCAGTGCCTGGTTTCTTAGCAAGTGATCTCAACTCCCTGGCTTCCTTACTCTCTGGAGTCTCTGTTGTCCCAGCACTGGAGCAGCCAGGTGATAATACACTCACCTGGACAATGACTGAAATCTGCCTGTATCTCCCGTAGCTCACTCAGGGAAAGGGATCAAGTTGTGGTTGTTTCTGCTGTCTCCTCTTCCAGTTCCTGTGATGGCCTTGATGATGGCTCTGTAATTCACCCTTGTGATGGTGTTGCTTCTTCATCCTCTTTACTCTCCCTGTCCTCCTTGACTGTTTTTGCTAAAGCTTTTTTGCAGGGTGACTTTCATGTACATTTCTTCTGCTTCTGTACAGCGGTAACTGACACTGGCACCTGTTGATTCTGTTTCAGTGGTTTCAGTGGCAGCTCCTGTTGCTGGGGTTGGAGCAGCTGTAGTGTCTCTCACAGTGGCTGAACAGTTGCAAGGCCTGTTTTCATCTCATTGTCAAATTCAGAGAGTTTCTTTTCCCCCTTAGAGTATTGATGCTCAGTAAGCCTGGGCTAGGCCCCAACATGTTGCAGTGATTTGGGTCCTCTCTGGGGTGCCAAAGTGACAGCACACTTTTTAAGTACAGTTTACTAGTTTTCTAGATTTTGCACTTGCTCAGGGGTAAGGTGCAAACATCTTGAAGGTGCCCACTGCCCTATGTACTTGCTCATAAAATCCCACACACCCTGCCACTCCAAACTATTCAGCTGTCCTGGTTACAGCTAGGGTAGAGTTAATTTCTTCTCAGTAGCTCTTACAGTGCTGTGGTTTGGATTCAGAATGAGAATGGTGTTGATAACACACTGATGTTCTGGTTTTTGCTAAATTGTGCTTATCTGAAGTCAAGGATTATTTTTTATCTCCTTGTCTCATGCTCTGCCAGTGAGAAGATACATAAAAAAAAAACCAAACTGTGAGAGAGCATAGCTGGGACAAGTGACCTGAACTGACCCAAGGGCTATTCCACACCAGAGAACATCATGCCCAGTATATAAACTGGGGGGAGAGTTACCTGGTTTGGGAAGGAGGAGTCTGATATCAGTCAGCAGGTGATGAGCAATTGCATTGTGCATGACTTGTTTGTTTTCTTTTTATTATCATTATTATTATTTCCCATTATTATTGTATTTTACTTTATTTTCAATGATTAAACTGTTCTTATCTCAACATACGAATTTTACTCTGATCCTTCTCCCCATTGCACTGGGTTGGAGGTGGAGAAGAAGGGGTGGAGTTGAGCAAGTGGCTGTGTTGTGCTTAATTTCTATCTGGCTTTAAACCCCAACAGTTCTTTTTGCACCTGAGCATGGACCCGAAAGGTTGATATAAGGACATGTCTGACCGAAGTGTGTTAAAATAAAATTGTTATAAATATTCATTGTAGTAGTTTAACAGTTGCTAGTTACAACGTGGACTTATTTGCTCTCATATTTGTGGCATTTTGTCTGTATTGTACCAGTGACACTTTACTTGAAGTATTTGTTCTTTGTGGGGTATTTTGTAGGTTGGGACTATGACATGGCAGTGTCGCTGGCTGGGACACCAATTAGGTGTATGTATTCAGCATTACAGGCACCTCTGTGCTGTGGGAGTTCTTTACCGTGAACGGTTAATAATCTTTCTATTTTTCTCCTCTGAGGAACAACCTATGGCGGGGACACTTTCCTACTTTTTTCTCCCTCTCCTTTTTTCCTCCTTGCCCTCCAGGCTGATTATGGTAGTCAAGAATTTTTAAGGTTTTGAATATCCTTTGACTATCTTTGAAACACAACTGGTCTTTATGCTAGGAGCCAGCATGTTGTTGCAAAGGGTTCAAGTCTTCTTTAAGGTCAGATAAATAATTGAGAACAATACCCAGAGATCTCCCAAAAGCTGGATAGTTTGGAGTGGTGGGAAGGAGAGCCAAAGTAAGATTTTTATGTTGAGATAAGAACAGTTTAATAATTGAAAATAAAGTAAAATACAATAGTAATAGGAAATAATAATAACAATGATAACAAAAAGGGAAAAAAGCAAGCGATGCACAATTGCTCACCACCCTTCTCAAACCCAGTTTGGTAACTCTCCCCAGTTTATGTACTGGGCATGACGTTCTATGGTGTCCCATATTCTATGGAATATCCCTTTGGTCAGTTACGGTCACCTGTCCCCGCTATGCTCCCTCCCAGTTTGGGAGAGCATGAGACACGGAGGGAACAAAAAGTCCTTGACTTTGGATAAACACGGCTTAGCAAAAAACCAAACATAAGTGTGTTATCAACACCACTCTCATTCCAAATCCAAAACACAGCACTGTAACAGCTACTGAGAAGAAATTAACTGTATCCCAGCTGAAACCAGAACAGCATAATAGAAATATTATGCTGAATCTCTGTACACAGTAGTAAAATTGAAAGGAAACTGCTAGATTGTTCCTTCATCTCCGCTGAATGTAGAGTGGCAATGAACTTAATTCATTTTGTATCTAATTACCAATTAAAATCTAAGAACTGTTAGAGAAGGTATGCAGAAAAAGCTGTGCTTGCTTTCCTGAAGTAATCTTAGGGACACTGCGAAGATGCTTGTGAAGTGAGAGACCACAGCTTCGGTGTATTGCTGCTTCACCCGCCAAAACACAGTCAGTCTCCTGAAAGAGTGGAAGAGGGAAGATTAAGTTGCTGTGGTAGAAACAGAGAATGAAGGTAAGCAGAAATACAGTGGCGCTGATTATTAGAAAAGACAGTTATATATGGAAATGAACAAGGTAGTTGTATATAAGAGGATCTAAACCTGTGTGTGCAGTTTCACAGGCTGACAGCTCTGCTGCTCTTGACCTTCTGCCTCATTTTGCTTTCTCCTTTCCCAAGCCAAGTATTTGGGTTGTGCAAATATGAAGTCGAAACACAGATCTGGTTTCCCTTGTTGTCTACCTTCCTTGTAATATAGATTAATTTCCTGATCTGATACTACAGTGGAAATCAGTGCAATGGAGGTACAGTCCTGGCAGAGGACAGAGTTGTATCTTTCAGTGGCAATGATGTTTTGCCCCTGTAACACTTGTGGCCTGGGTGGAAAACTCAGAGATACCATACAACCTGCTGGAAATGAGCCATTTTGCTGGCTCAGCTGGGAGTTCTGTCTTCTCTAGACATGTCACCCCTTTGAAAATAATAAGATGCAGACATAAATTCATTGAATGCAGCAAAAATTTGCTGGGCAGTGACACTGCAGTCACATTTCTGTGACAAAGGAAAGAAAAAACTCAGGTCTCTTTAGAAAACTGTCAGTGTTGCAGTGACACCTCATTATCAGAGGCTACTAGGCATTTCTAGACTATCATTGTAGTTCTAAATTATGTCTGTCTTCTGGGCATAAATTTTCTGAGACTGCTGAGAGTTACAATACTAGGCCTAGTATAGCCAGTGTAGGTTGAATTGACTTGAGAGAGAAATGTCAGTACTGGGTAGTGGTGAGATCATTATGGGGGAAAAGGTTGAAAGGTATTAGGATCTTGGAGAAGATTCAGTGTGTCTTTTCTATGACCATTCTGAGGCTGTCATTGAGGCTGAGCCACCCAGGTGTCTGACATGAACAGGGAGGTGCAGCCCGGTCCTGGTTCTGTCATACATGCATGGAAAAGTGGGAAATGGTTATTGGAACCAAAGGGAAAAGTGATGGATCTGCTTCATTGATAGTCCTTGGGAGGGGACTTCTTACAAAACCAGGAAACTGTTCTGAAAAATAAGTCTAAAATGTTGGATGTTCCCCATCCCTGGAAGTGTTCAAGGTCAGATTGGATGGAGTCTGGAGCAGCCTGGTCTTGCAGAAGGTGTCCCTGCCCAAGGCAGGAGGTGGAACTGGATGAGCTTAAAGGTCCCTTGCAACCCAAACCATTCCATAGTTCCATGTTGAGTATGGAGATGGGACGCAGGCGTTACCAGTGTTTCTGCTTCCTTAGCTAAATTCTTGGCAGAGCTTTGATTTTGGAACAACGGGAAAACAAGGGCTGAGTTTTGCTGGCTCAGCCTGATTCCTTCCTGACTTAACAAGAGGCTTGAGGACTCACTCAGGTGTTCCAGCAGTTTTTTTGCTGCTGGGTGTTATCCCTGTTTTATGGTATTTTGCTGGACTTCCCCAGAAATCCAGAGCTGAATTGTGTCTAACAAGTTACTGCTTTAAGGAGTGTTTTGATCTTGGGTTGTGACTGGACAGGCTGATTGTTTCCAGTTGCTGGAGACGTGCAGGAGCTGGGAGAGGGGAGGTGTCTTGGTTTTAAAGACAGGTGTCTGTAAGGAAGGCAGGAATCTCCCTTGGAATGGAAAATGCAACCCCCTTCCCTCCAGATTACTATAACTTTGAAATTAAGGGGCTTTCAGGCAAATGTATGAGGAATAGGAATAACAGTTCTTTACTAATATATAGATATAAAAANGCCGCTCCAGCAAGCAAGCTCCAGTCACGGTTGGAGGAAAAGCAGCAGAAGGTAGAAGCCTGCAGTGATGGTGGATTTTCTCCACAGCAATGTAGCCTCCTTCCCCTCTGAATGCCAGAGCACAAGTAGCCTAGGGGCCCTGCCCAATCCCCTTTTCCCAGGTAAAGGGGCCAGCCAGCTGGGCTCCTCCCTATGGCCAAGTCTTTTGTCTCTCTTAAGTACTTTGGCAATGGCTCCCCCTCAGCAATGTGTATGGGGAAAAATTCTTTAAGAGAAAAAGAAAATAAAAGGAGAACTCCTAAAACCCCAACAGGAGGTTTTGGGTATTTTACAAGAACTTGTGAACATGAAGGGAGTGAGGGGCCGTGGGCTGTGCCCACCATGGCAGAGGCTGCTGGAGGCTGGAATTCCCAGAACTGCTGCCTGTGCCTGGGTGTTTTGGGAAGCTGACATGCCTGGCTTTGGCATGTGCATGCCTGGTTGTCCCTACAGAATCATAGAATCATTAAAGTTGGAAAAGACCGTTAAGACCGTCAAGTCCAACCATAAATGCAGCAGCACCACCATGTTCACCACTAAACCGTGTCCTCAGGTGTCATATCCACATGCTTTTTGGACACTCACAGAGGTGGTGACTCTACCACTTCTCTGGGCAGACTGTTCCAATGCTAAACAACCCTTTTAAGGAAGAAATCTTTCCTAATATCTAATCTAAACTTCTCCTGGTGCATTCTGAGGCCATTTCTTCTTGTCCTGTCACTTGTTACCAGAGACAAGGCGGCTGACCTCCTTTCAGGCAGTTGTAGAGAGTGATAAGGTCTCCTTGAGCCTCCTTTTCTCCAGGCTAAACAACCCCAGCTCCCTTAGCCTCTTCTCATTTGTACTCCAGACCCTTCACCAGCTTTCTTGCCCTTTTCTGGACATGCTCCAGTGAAGCCTTTATGCAGAATTCTCTGTATCGTTAAGCAGAATTCTCTGAATCTTTAGGCAGAGCTCTCTGTCCCTTCCTTTGATCTCTGTTGCAGATGAAAGCTGATGGTATCATTGTCACCTTTAACTCCTCCTTTGAAAACAAATGGATGTTGTCAGGTGGGTTAAACAGGTGTTGCTTAAAGCTAACAGAAAGCTTTTGTATTTTATGTCCTGCTTGGCAATCATTTAAGCTGGAGCTGCAGATCACACTTTCTTTAGCACTCAACCTTGGGTTCTGCTCGACCTGAGCTGAACTTTATTTGAAACTCTTTAAAGGACACCTCCCCAGATGATGAAAAGCAACCACTGGAGACCCCCAAAGAGGCCCATGCAGGCCTGATGACACGTCATAAGGCTGCGCAACTAAATGACTATGCATGAGGTAGGCGGTGACTAGGTATTAGACAGGTGTGTTTATGTAAACTGTGTATAAATTCTCTCAGTATTTACTCCTTGGTGTGCTTGATTTGTAGGAAAACTTCTACCTTGCACCTGCTGCACAATAAACAATGTCTTATTTCTAAACCTGACTCTTTTTCTGTGTTCCTAAAATGTCTGAGTTCCAAAATTTGGCAACACCAGCACCTCAATGTTTTTCTTTTTGTGAGAAGCCTAGAACTGGGCACATGACATGAGTTGTGGCCTCACCAGTGCCAAGTATACACAGGGACAATCACTGCCCTGGTCCTGCTGCCACACTATTGTTGATACAGGCCAGGATGCCATTGTCCTTCTTGGCCACCTGGGCACATGCTGAGCCATGTTCAGCTGCTGTTGCCCAGCACTCCCAGGTCCTTTTCCACCAGGCAGCTCTCCAGCCACTCTGTCCCAACCTGTAGCACTGCCTGGGGTGTTGTGACCCAAGGGCAGCACTCAGCACTTGGCCTTGTGGAACCTCATGCAATTGGCCTCAGTCCATCAATCCAGCCTGATCCCTCTGCAGAGCCTTCCTGCCCTCCTGCAGGTCAACATTCCCGTTCAACTTGGTGTCATCTGTGAACTTGCTGAGTGTGGACTTCATCCTCTCATCCAGGTAGTTGATGAAGACAGTAAACAGGGCTGGCCCAAATACTGACCCCTGGGGAACACCACTAGTGACCAGCTGCCAGCTGGATTTAATTCCATTCACCACAGCTTTTTGGCCCCAGCCATACAGCCAGTTCTTTACCCAGCAAAGAGTTCATTCATAAACACCATGAGCTGACAGTTTCTCCAGAAGAATGCTGTGGGAGATGATGTCAAAGGCTTTGCTGAAGACAACATCCACAGCCTTTCCCTCATTCTGTAGGTTATAGAAGGACATCAGGTTGGTCAGGCAGGACCTGTCTTCCACAAACCCATTCTGGCTGGACCTGAACTCCTGGCTGTCCTGTCATGTGTTCAGAGCAACCATTTGAGGCTATAAGCTTCACCCCACCAACTTTTTAACAAACTCACAAACTAATAGCTGGCAAACCCCTGCCAAAAAGTGAGAGCACGTATTTATGGTCACTACTGAAGTGGTGGTGAACAACGTTGGGTGGGGAGAGGGGAGATGCAGCAACACTGGCAGCAGTTGCCAGGCATTTGGAACGTAACAGCTGCCTGTGGGCAGAAGACATGTTTAGAACTCCATCTCTGTCAGTGCTCAAGACCAAGCTGGATGGGGCTCTGAGCAACCTGATGTAGTATGTGGCATCCCTGCCAAAAGTGGTGGGGTTAGAACTAGACCATATNTTTTTTTGTTTCTTTTTCTTCCCTTTTATTTTTTTCGCCCGTGCTGTAAGCAGCAGCTTTCCTGTCCCCGAAGAAGCTCGGGCCCTCACCCAGCACCGCTGCAAGGCGCTGCAGGTGGCAGTACGCAGGGGGTTCCGGCCGAGCGCCGGGGCGGTGCTGCGGGAGCTGCGGGCGGAGCGGCCCCGGCCCCTCCCCGGGGCGGAGGAAGCCGAGCCGAGCCGAGCCCGCCGGAGTCGCGCTGCCCGCCCTCTTAATCTCGTCGGTCTATCCCGCGGCTTCGGTATGTCGTCGGGCGGTAGCTTGAGCACCATGCAGCGGCTGGGGGAGCAGCTGAAGCTGGAGGCGGCCGTAGAGAGGATCAAGGTGAGCCGGGGCGCGGGGCCCCAGGGACCGGGGGGAAGCGCAGGCTGCGGCGACCCCCGCGGCGGGGCGGGGCAGAGGAGCCGCTCCTGCCTTTCCCTCCGCGCTGATCCGCGCCGCCCGCCTTGGGAAGGAAAGGGCTGAGGGGTGCGTGTGCCCGGCGGGCTCCGAGCCCCGGCCCTGCGGGAACGATGGAGCGAGTGCTGTTCCCTGGTGGAAGGAGCTGTGATAAATAATACAGCAGCTCCTCGTTAGTTCTGCACCAGCAAGCAGATAATCGAGAGTAGTTCCTCGCAGCGGAGCCAGCCCGACTGCCCCTTGCTTCGGAGCGCAGGCAGGATCTGCAGGGGGAGGCGGTGCGGGGTGGTACCCGCTGGCACACTTGGGAAAGGCAAGCGATTTGCTACGCATGCATGAACCTTCTCCTGCTTGCACATTTCCAGACAAAGGCATCATGATGAGGCGGTCTTGTCATCTGCCAGCTCCTCAGGTTTGGTGACCTGACGGAGACAGCTCTTGGTTTCCAGCAGATGTAGGGGGTCCATCACCACGCACAAAATCCAGCATAGTCTGTGAAGTGATGGAGGTCAAATTAGTTTATATCCTGCACTTTCCTTGTCTCCCTCCTTGCATTCACCATTTTTCTCTGGCCAGTCACAAAAGCCGAGGTTCTTCAGTCTGACGACAGTGCCAAAACACTGAGCTGCAGGAACTTAGCTAATTGATTTTAAAATAATTCAAAATACTTGTTCCCACTACTCCTGGCCTGGGCTGGTGAAAATTTGAAGTGCTCATTGCAAGGTGAAACCACTATGGCTTTTGGATATCATCCTAATCAATTTGTTAATGTCACTACTTTTTTTAGCAAAACTGAATTTTATTAGCAAAACTGAATCAACAGATGCTTGATTCACTAAAAGTGACTCTGTTTATCACTGCAGTGAGGTGTGGGAATATGTGAAAAACAGCACAGAGTAGAAATTTCAGAGTAGAAATGTAGAGTCTTGTGGCAAGAGGGGTATTGTCAAACACTGAAATGGTTGCCCACCAGTTATTGTTGGTGCCTGGATCTCTGTTCCTGCTCATTTTGAGGCATAAACCTCCTCCCCGCTGTTTTTTGGTAGATGGGTAGTGGCTATAAAATACATAGTTTGTAGTTTACAGGTGTACTTTGTGGCAGTAACATATTCTGGAGCTGGACTTCTCAAGGCTGCGTATATTTTATGAGTTTGCATGTATTCCAGGGAGGCTTGTCCTTGATGGACCTCAGTCTCATTTTTCTTGCAGCATTTTGCACAGCAGCCTCTTTCCAGGTCTGCTGTTTTAGGAGCCTGTTCAAGGCTTTGAAATGACACATGATTAAAAATAAATTGTGTCATCTGGGTTTCTCTACATACAGTATAAAAATAATGTGAAATAAAAAATCACTTGGTTCAGTTTTAGCAAGCACTGAAATAGGAGAAAACATTGTTTCAGCTACTTTGAATAGACAATGTGTTTCCAGACGGAAGCTGGTTATGAAAGGATTTTTAAAAATACATTCCATACTGCCAAGTTCCACTGGTGATTTTGTTTACCCTGCTGGCTAAAAAAGCAGACAGGAACAATATTTTCAGAAAGAGGAAACTGAGTAGGAAAGAAGTACCCATACACATCTTGCATGCAGGAGGCTGCTGAAGGGAGCGTGTTTGTCATGTGATGAAACACTGAAGAAACTTTCTCTGTGTACAGGAGAAAAGAAGACTGTTGTAGGGCATAGGTAGGACTAAGAGTAGGCAGTTCTGGTTTGTGTCTTTTGAGCATATACCAAGATATACATAGCTCAGTATGTGTTGGGGGGTTTCGCAGCAAAGTGCAAGGAGATGCTGCAGGAACTGCTAACTCTCCAAGGAAAAAGCTCCACATGGCCTTGGCCTGAGCAGGGTTGGCTAGTGGCATCACTGCCTGATAGCCATGTGGTGCATAGTCGGACACCACAAGGGGCAGGCACTGTGGTTGAGGCAAGGGTGCTAATGCTGCAGGGGGTCCAAGGGACTGGGCAGGGCAGGAGAGCTCCGCAGCCTCCAGAAAGGGCTTCTCCTCAGGTAAGGAAGGAGTGATGAAACCTACTGACTTAGCAGGAATCCTTGCTGCAGATGCTTCTCCCTGTACTCTGCTCCAGAGAACCTGGGAGGCTGAGGGAAAAAGCTTCTCATAACAACTCCCTGAAGCGCCAACAACTTGTGGGTAAATTGAGGCAGTTATCAGGATGAGTGTCCTGAAGGAGAGCCTGGAGAAGAGTTGGAAGACAGTGAACAGGAGAGCAGCAAAATAGCAAACAAAAGTGTGTGCTAGGACAGATTTCCCATGTGTTTCCAGATGATGTTAGATGGGATGGCCCAGAACCAAAATTCCACTGGGGTTCTGGGGTGGTTCTTTCAGACAGGAGGCTGGGAAGTGTGGATGGTCCTTCTGGTTATTGTTTTGGCAACACTGCGAAGCTGTGTAGGAAGAAAAATCAGTATTTCTGATTACAGGAGTCCTGTAACAAAGGCAGAGGTGAGGTCAGAGGGGAACTCATAGTTCCATCAATATGTTTAGTATTTCTTTTTACAAAATATGTATCAGACAGCATGGGTTTTAACAGTTCACTGCAGCTGTTCCTAATGTGCGTCTGGGAAACTGGGAATTCCTCTACATTTTCCTTCAAAAATGTAGGCACATGACTGACTTGCCCTCCACAAGGAGAGCAGGGGAGTTCAATGCTGAAGACATTTTACATTTGGGATCCTGGGCGTGTTCTGCAGCTCTGGATTCTCCTTTTAGGAGGCCAGAGTGTGGATTTGAAGTTCTCACTTCACTGCTGGGGGAAGATGACAGTTTGGACTTCCAAAGCTTTTCATCCTCATCTTTTTGCTTTCATTCGTTGTTATACTCTATGTTGTTTAGAAGTTTGGAATGAAAATCTTTTAAATAAATTATCAGAGGATGTAAGACTTCAAATATAAACCTGAAAACACTTCAGTAGATTGGAAAATGGTCATGGTTCTGAGCATTTTAATGAGAAATTGCATCACACTTGCACCTCAGTCCTCTGCACTCTTTTGACTCATCACTGGCATAGTATTTCACGGGTGCTTCATCAGAGCTTTGTAAATTGTGCTTCTGTGCTGATTTACTTGGTGTTTTAGAATCCAAGAGGTGATTTGGCTGCACTCTAGCTCTGTTTGATAATAGCTCTTCAAGAGGAAATGCTTAATTGATGCTTGTGAATGAATTAGTTTCCTCTCTGGATTTGTTTTTCCTTTTCAGGTCTCTCAGGCAGCTGCAGAACTCCAGCAGTATTGTATGCAAAATGCCTGCAAAGATGCCTTGCTTGTTGGGGTTCCTGCAGGGAGCAATCCCTTCCGAGAACCCCGATCCTGTGCTCTGCTCTGAAATCAGGTAATAAAGTCACAGATGCCGTGACAATCACTCTGATTTGAAACTCAAGCCCTTGGAGAGACAAAGACACATGGTAATTGTTGCTTAAGTGTTGAGTTCTTGCTCGAGTGTTCTATCATTTCCCTGCTGGCTCTGCAAACTCTTTTCTGGGTTTTTTAGGTGTGGCAGTCAAAGCATGTCTCTTTTGTACAGCTCTTTCTAGAGGTGTTTTGTTTATGAGTTGGTTTTTTGTTTGGATGGTTGTGGTTTTGTGTTTGATCAGCAATAAGGTCATTAGCAGCATCCAAACTAATTAAAATTGTCTGAGACACACAGCTGTGTTTGATGCAGCCGGACAGTAGACAGTCACATACCCAGCTTGGAGAAGTAAGACCAAGCTGTGGCAATTTTATGTGTTCTGATGACTAGCTCAGAGCTTAAGCAAGAATCATGTTAAAATACATTTTTGTCTTTAATGTCATATTGCAGTTCATTTTGCTGTGTCTGTCCTTAGGCTCTTCCTGTTCTTACTGTTGGTACAGCACCAAAACCAGTGGAAGCAGAGAGGAGCTGAGGCAATCTGTAATCACATCCTTCGTAACCTTTTTCAGCACAGGTCTAAAGGATGAGCTACTCCCTGAACTCTGCCTTAGTGCTCTGCATTGCTTGTACCTGTGTAACACCTGCAGAGTAGGTGGGTGGGTGACCATCCAACATTTACAAATCTTTGGGATCCAGTTCCATGAGTCCCAGTCTGGCTTCTCCCATTTGTCACAAAGGTTATCATTGATCACAGCAGGAGAAAGAAAGGCCATGCATGCTAGTAGTTTCGGGTAGAACCACACCATAACTTGGAAAGTCTACGTCTTTTGCTTGACAAATGTGGAAGTAGGATATTCAAAAGGGCTTACTCCTCCTTAAAATAAAAAATAAAACTAGTTCCTGCTAAAGAGCTGAAAAATCTACAGAGAGAGGAAGAAACACTGAAGTCTGTTCTTTTGATGAGAGTGCTATTAAAGAGAAAATGAATGTTTTCTCTAAGGGCAGAATTTAAGCTAGAACATAAAGTACTTGTAAAATCTTCCCCTTGCTGCTGCCAACTGTTCCTGAGCTTGCACTTGAGCTTTTGCCTCATCAATAGCATGGCTTTGATTGTTGCTATATAGGTTTAACAAAATAGGATTGAACCTGTTTTGAACCTGAAAGAAAGGGAACAACTGAACATGAGATGCTTTTCTGGAAAAACTTGTCGAGGGTGAAGCAAAAGCAGATTTTCTTAATTTGGGTGCAACCTGTAATTCTTCATGCAAATAAGAAAAAATTTTTAATGACCATTGCATGTGTTCTTCTGTTATTTAAGCAGCCTTTCTACTTTTTATTTTTTGGGGGTCTGTGTATGTCTACCTATTCTGAGGTGATCACATCATACAGATACATTACAAAGTATTTTCTCAGAAGAGCTTGATGATTAATTTATGATACTTTTAGAAATGCATAGCACAGCCCAGAATGTCACTTGGTATTTTTTTGCTGATAGATCAAATATTTAGTTTATTATTCTTGTGTTACCTTAGGACCCTAAGAAAATCAGAGCAAAGTAAAAAAGCCAGTTAAAAATTTTATGATATTATGAGGATACCAACATCCAGCAAACGAAAGTAATTTTTTGGGTTTTCTCAGCGCAAAGGAGCTTTTCTGTTGTAATTTGTAAGAGAAATGTATCAGCTTAAGAAGACGGAATTTAATAAACATTTTTTTTCCCCTTATAGGGAAGGTCATTGGAGAATTGCCTTCAAGCATGACATGAATAACAACTGCCTTTCCTTCACAAGAAAAGTCTCTGTCCTTTATGTGGCTAAAACAGCGTCCTAGATATTTGTCTGTGTGTTCTTGTGAATCCATATTCCACTATCTTTTAGTAATGTTCTTGAAGTTTTTTAATGTAGCTCTTTCTCTTTTCATAATCATCACCACTTTTACTACACTATGCTAACTATACAAATATTACTTGAGAAGTTTACATGTTAGAAATTAAAAACGTGAATTTTTAACCAAATTACTTACTCTGATCTTGATAAACCGTAACACCGGAATAATAGCAAAAACTATTCATGGGGATTTTTTTCCCAACATAAAACAACCCAAAAATGAATAATTAAAGTATAAAGCTAAATGCTGTTAGTGCTGGAGTAATGTCCTCAGGGGACATTTTGCTTCCATTAGCAAGACGTGGAATCAACTTTAGGTTTTTTTTTTCAAATGCATCTCAGTGCATAAGTGACACATTTTAGTAACAGCTGAACACAATATGTAGCAGAGGCTTGATTCCTAAAGCATATTTCTTGCAATACTTGTAATCTGTAAGCCTTCTTCTACTTTGTATTTTTAACAGTATTGCTGTGGTGGAATTTTCTTGATGTATTTAAAATGTCACCAAACAGACACTAAGAATCTGTGAACACCCAAAGATAATTGCATGCATCGTTGTCACGGTTTGCAATACACAGAATTTACTAAAATGTGTTTGGTCATTTGCTTTCACTTTTTTGATAGAGCACTTTTACAAGAACAACTTCTTTTATAGGTTTTTAATTTTGTCTACTTTCTATTGTTTGTATTAACCTTGTAGAAGTTTGGAAATAAAATTCCTATCCCTCTTGGCTTTGAACTCATGGTATAATTGTAGCAAAGAGCAGCTACTGTAAGGAAGAGGATACTTGGATTTTGCAGTGGGAGGGGAAGCCTTAAGCTCTTTGCTTTTTTGGGAAGAGAAGGTGGCTGTTGGATTTTTAGAAACTGTCTTATTAGTAGAAGAATCTCATTCATATCTGTTGTCCATATTTGTAAATACTAACAATGTTATCAGGGTCATTTACACATTTTGAAACTGTAAGGAAGAACTCTGCCATCTGAGTACTTAAGTGTTCATGAATATTAACTGAAACGGGGCAACAGTGTCCTCCAGACACTTTAGTCTTTGTCAAGAGATTTTCATGCTTGCTGTCCTGCAGAAAGACACCAACATGAGAGCGGTAATACTGCCAGTATGTATTGTGCCTTTAAATACAGAAGAGAACGTCCTTCCTTCAGAGCTTTTCTTCACTCTGACTTCCTTTCGCTGTACGCTGTTTAAATATGGCAGTTTTTCTGTTAGTATTGGACACAGGTATGGAAGTCTAGAGAAAACCGAGTTACTCTTGCATAGAGGCCCTCAGAGGCTTGGTTTGAGGCCGAAATGTCAAAGCTACTCATGAGTGTATACATCAAAAGCTTTGGGACAGCCAGCATATGGCTGCTGCCTACTTCTTCCCAGGCAAGCCCTTTGTATTTCTTTTACCTCCTGCGATAAAACCTCCCCTCATCCCCACATCTGTTTCTCTCCCCAGAACTCCTATTGCGTACTCTTTCCAGCTCAGCAATGTCCACTGGAGCTTGGGTTTTGAAGCGGCTGCTGAGCTGGCATAAGGAGTGGCCAAATCACAGAGTGCAGCAGAGAGCCACTGCTGCTAGACAGCCAGTCAACCACTGCTGTCTCTTGGCGGCCCTGCCCAGCTCCATCTGGTCTCTTGCAGCTGAAGCACCGGGTCACCACAGCTGGAGTAGCACTGTGAGCATACCACAGGCCCTGGCTGCATCAGTGTCTTGCACCAGCAAGGGCTAGAAAGATCTGTGCAGCAGTAGTGAGATGAACTGGGAACACTCCATCCAGATGTCCCTCTGAGCATGGTGTTTAAGCCTCAGACATGGATTCCAGCCTCTTCAGAGGAGTGTGGTTGCTGCATCTCTTTGCTCTCAGGGCAGTGTGCGTCTGAGCTGCTGGGTAGAAGCAGGGAGAAGAGTGACGGCAATGTCACATCTGCCCTCCCAGGGCATGTTCTGTGAGAGAAGTCGAGTGTCAGAACAAGCTCCAAAACAGGATTGTTTGGCATTAAGGCTCTTTGGTTCCTGTTGGGAATCAGTTTGGTGAAGCGTGCCAGTTCTGGTTATTTTGTGTTGGCTGGGTGAAATGGCTGCATCTTAGCAGCTCAGCTTTTGCTGGTCCCCTTTCCTTACCATAACCAAAGAACCTGACAAACAAGCACAGGGAGCTGACTGCTTCTGTAGGCAGGAGAACATGTTGTCTCTTACCTACCCAGTCTACAGGGCGATGTCTTTTCTACAGCTGCAGGTGTACCTGGGTTTGTACAACTTTGCTGAACTGAACCCTGCGATGGCCTAGACCAGGGGAAGCATCACATTTTGGCATCTCTGCTCCAACAGGTGTGATCTGCAGTGAGGTGGACAACTGTGGGCAGCATCTTAGCTTCCTTTACCAAAGACTATCCAGGAGGGCTATCTGCTGCACAGAGGCATCTGATGGCAGCAGGTCCTACAGGATGCCCACAGTAAAGAAGATTGAGTGAGTGCACACATTTGTATGCTCAGTGCCTCACATGAGCCACAAGACCCCCTTTTCTCACTGTCACCTCTCCCAGTTGATCAGCAAGACTCTTCTCCATCTACAGCTGCCTCCTGCCTGGTCACTAAAAGGCTTACAAACTTGTTCCAGGAATGGAGTGTCCCTACCTCCTGATTTAAGATTGGAGATTATATTTTGTACTGCATCTTTTTGACTAAGAAATAGTTGCTTCCTAATTCATAGTTATAGGTCATTTGGCAGGGCAGTGGGAAGAGTGCAGAAGTGCATCAGTGTAGTTCAATAGTAATTTTACTCCACATTAAACAGACAAAAGGAGGGGGAAGAATGTAATATTTTATAAATTTGTGAATGTGTCCATATCTGTGAGAGACTGAGATTTGTCATAAACAATTACAGTAAAAATCAGTTGGTCATTGCAAACCCTTTTCCTTATTTTCCACTACATTGCTAGTAATTTAACTGTACGCTGACATTTTTTTTACCTAATGGAAACTTAACACAGACAGCACTTGAATTTTTTTATTTAATGTAGACAACATGCCTTTGTTTTCAAAGTTATCTACAGATTATCTATGCTACTCTTTCACAACTGTTCATATGAAAGTTCTTGTGTCAGCCTTTGCCTGTGGAAGAGGAGGACATAAATACATAGCTTGGGACTGGCAGCTATTATTTTCTCAAACTGTGGTCATCTGTGACTGAGACTTTGTACAGCTGTACTTTAAAAAAACCCCAGATTCCTGGTTCTGGATATTTGGGAGGTACTTCTGAACAACATAACCCATGATGCAAAAGAAGGAAAATGGTTAGTTTGGAGTGACCACAAAAATGGGCTATAGATAGTAAGCAAATTGCAATTTTTATTTCAGTCTCTTATTCCAGGAAACAGTGGCTTGTTTTTAATTTTACTAGAAATCTTTTTATGTTATCACTTGTGAAAGGTATTTTCTAAAATCTTGCAAACAATTGCTGTACAAATAGTTCAGGGATATTACTGTGAACTAAAATTGCATTTAGTGCTGTCATCACAGCTTTTAGAATTGAGTTAAAAACCAGCACTCTGTTGTCTTTGAGAGACCAAATCTTTCTCCCTTAAGTGGTGGTTTCATTTACCCAAATAGTGAATATGTGCTTAATGAAGGCTTAATGTCAAGTAAGTATTTAAGTGCAAGCATAAACCTTAAACCTCGTGGTTTTTCTTTCATTACTTTCCCCCCCTCCCCATCCCCTTCCTTTCTGTTACTGCATCAAAGTTAAAAAGATTTGTGAGTTTGAAACCTGAATCATCTCAGCTGAAGGCCTGATGTCTCACTGAACAGAGACATTCTGGGCTGGCTGGCATGCCTGTGCAAACCGTTTATGGAATCCTGCAGCAGAATGGAGTTACTGTCTACCATTGCTCCCACACATATTTCCAGTTTTGTTGCCAAATCTTTTGATGGAAAGTGAGTGTTTGGGTACTATTCTATCCTGTTCTTTAGATTACAGTTGGGATAGCTTTTTTTTTTTTAATTCAAACTTTTACCCCTTCTAGTTGTACCCTATAATATCTGGATCTGCCTCCCAGATGACTCCCATCCCCCTCCTTGCCAATGCACCGCAGGAGGCTGAAAAATGTGGATGCCAACAAATGGCCTTCACCAGATTATGCAAAGAGTGAGGGTCACAGCTTAGTTCCCTGAATCAAATCTGTGAGAATGCTAAATTTCAACACAATCTTCACATGCTGTCCATAAAACAAAGAGCTTTTTCCTAGACTGGTTATGATTAAAAGGAGCTCAGGAACTTACCACATGGTTCCTAAAGGAGCTGTCAGAAGAAGAGAAGTGGAACGGAGCCCAAGGGACAGCTACAAAGGATCACAGCTATAACTGCAAGAAATCTCTTAAGACTTTGAGAGGCCTTGAGATTCTGGGAGATCTAGCCGATCTTTACATTGGAAAAGCGGCATGCTCAGGCAGCAAACACAGGTGCCTTCAAAACTCAGTGAGCCTGGTTTTTTCCATTCTTTTTTTTTTTTTTAATATAAAGAGTGATGAAGTACCTCTCTATCACCCATGACAACAAACAGAGAAGTAATTATCCAGCTTCAAGAAACTAGTTTGTTTAGTAACATTTTAAAAACATACAGAAGAATCCTAAGCTAGTAAGAATTTCCAAATCCTAATTTCTTTCTAAAAACTAACAACAACAATAATTTATTTCCCTTTAAAGAGTTCAAGAATTAAAGATAAAAAGATATGTAATATGCAAATCCCCATTCCATTCAAAAGAATTTAAGACGTGTTTGTCCATCTCTTCTTCCAGGGACTCTTTCATACGTCAATCTCCTTTTTTTGAACTCTTGTACTTCTGGAAATCCTGAATCTGAAAAAGAAGTGGAAAAAAGAAAAACCATGATAAACTATAAATACAACCTGTATGCAGACTTAACTGTGTGTTTCTCAGAAGCACTAACAGACTTTAGCTTTGACTGGTGTCTTCCCTAAGAAAAGTATCAACTGTCATAAAATAAAATGTGTACAGATTAATATTTGCCACTTCTTACTCCTACTGACCCATTCTATGCATATTGTCCTGTAATAGGAATACAGGACCTTATACAAAAATAAATAAATACACCTACACTACACTTAACCACAATGTTTCAGAAAATATTTAATGTTTATTGCTATTTCATTAATACTACACTTAGAACTATTCTATAATTCTTGAAATTTAGTCCTTTTTAACCAGACATGGTCATGTTTCTAAGTTATTTTAAAAAGCTACTTACAATCATGCTTACATAAGATTCAAGTGCTTTTACAATAAAGTATTTGAGAAGTTTGTTATTCAAAACAAGTTACTGTAAGGAAATTATATTTAGTCTTTACAAAAAATATTGTCAGAAAACTCTAACACTGACCTAAGGATTTGATCCGTTTCAGTGGAAATACTGGCCTGGTATGATGTCATGAATTATTTGTGGTTTAATAAGAGCTTGATGTGAAGCCTGAAGAAATCCCTGGGGTTTGTTCCTAGTGTGTCCTTTTAACTTGACTAGGTACATATTTCTCAAATTTTTGCTCTCAGAGGCTTTCACTGTATTAAGGTGAAGTTGTTTCTTTTTTTAGTTGGTTGGTTGGTTTTTTTTTGGTTGGTTGGTTTTTAAATTTTTTTGAGGGGCAGGGGGTTACATTAGAATGCAAAACTATTTCGTATACTTACTTTTTCCCTGGTTAGTGAATTATAAAGTAGAATAAGCCTGTTCTTCCAAAATCTAGACCAAAAATTACTTTTCCTTGTTTTGATTTGATTCACATTCAAGTATACTTTTGTCCTACTGGGCAAGAATATTGCAGAAAACTTATGAGTTGGAGATCACAGTGTTTTCAGAACACTGTAAAATGTGGTACCAGGAGAATCTGCCCCGATCTCTACTGAAATATATTGTATGTAGAATTTTATGCTATCAGTGCTAGTTACAGGTTACTGAAATACTTGTTATCTACTCAGCAATACTGCAGGTCTCAATTTTCATTCCAGAGAAGCAAAAGGTCTGTTCAGAGTTGCTGTATGAACACTTAAATTTACATCAGCTGAAAATTAGAAGAAGTTCACCATATCCAATTAACTTTTTCTCTCTTTCCTCCTTAATTACCCTAATAAGTCCATGAAAGAGTGATTTAAATTAGTTACTTAAGTTTTCATGAATGAGTCTGATCTAATTAGTGAAAGCATTTTAATGCTGTGCTGACCTTGTACCACCAAGAGATTTAATGACAGGCAGCAGCAGACAAATCATAAATTAAGTAATCTGTACTAGGCATTAGGCATTTTTTTAAAACAAACTTAAACCTGTATTTTTTTTTTAAATGTGGCATCTCACCTACAGGGAAATTGAAGAATTTTAAAAAAATACTACAATAAATGATACAGCAATACATAGTCTGACAGGGACTTTCTTAGTTGCACGACTCCATGGATACATATTGTGGCTTATTAAAAAAGGTTTCAAGCTAAGTATATTTGATGGAGTAAACCAGGGATATGAAAACTACAAAAAAAGATAAGCCTAATATTTTGTATAAGGACTGTACACACTTTCAGGGTAAACAAAGTTTTGAAGTACACTTTACACCATCTCTGAAAATATAAGATTTGGAATGATTTAAAGTGGAGAGTTTAGCCCTTGAGATACTAGCTAAAAAAATACTCCAAGAATAAGAAAATATATGAAAGAAACTTAGGAAACGTTTAGAGTGCCATTTTTACTCCATTAGTGTCCTCAGCAAAACACAGCCATTAGTAGAATCTGAATTTTGCTCTCAGGATACACTGAATTTCCTTTTTGTCCTATAGAGAAAATACAGTCTTTTGTTCACCCTTGTCCAAATCTATGTTTACAAAATAATCTTTCCCATAACTTTTAAATGCATTCTGGCATGTTCATTATCTATAGTTAAGGCTCTGTCAAAGAGAAAAGCAGCTGAATCTTACACTATTGAAGAACTGTGTTTTTCAATATTTACCAGGGAAAAATAATGACAGTAGCACAATTCTATTTCATTGGGTTTGGCACTTTTTAAAAAATTATTCTTTATGCTCAAAACAAAACCTTTTAGCAACCTTTTATCACAGAAGAAATATATGTGCAACTAAGTTTTAGCAAAGGGAGCATGCAATTGTTGGGTTGAATTTGATTTAACAACTATTTAAGTAAAATACAAAATACAGTCTTACAGGTACTCCTTACAACTTTGCAGTTGAGTAACAAAAAGAATTTCAGCAATATCTGCTTACTTTGGACCTACCTGCTTTAATTTTTTCTTTTGTCCGTAAGAATGGAGGCCTTTGTTTTCTCTTTCCTTTAGATGCTCCACCTATTTGGTTAAAATTCAGATTTTGAAGCTCATCTGTACCATCAAAGAAATCAGAGAGAAAATCATCATGAGGAAATGAATTACATGGGCCTGTGGATGAAGAGTCATTCCACAGGGGCTGGTCAATCTGAATTTCTGGGCTTTTAAATGTTGTGTCTCTAAATTCTTCTAGAAAACTCTTAGAGCTCTCCTGAGGTGAACAGTCACTGAAAGTTGCAAAGAAATCCTCTTTTTCAGAGTCTTTGGAAGAATGATCAGAGCTATCATGCATCTTGAAAGGCTGTCTTTGAACACGGAGAGAATTTTTAACATCTAGATGAGCAAAATCTTCACAGTCCTTTGATACAGCAAAGAAATCTGGCTTCCTCCTTGTAATTATGTCTGATGAGCATGCTTTCTTTTGCATACAGCTTGCAAGATGAGACTTTAAAAAACCCTTATGATGATTCAGTGGAAGAGTTAGGGCTTCAGAATTCATATGAGATGTTCCTGGTAGAGAAAAATTCGAACCATTTTGTTTGGAGAATGAAAGATTAGTTTATTTTTTACATTTTACAGAAAACCAAGATGTCATTGAGCATTTTGATTGCAGTCTGTCTCATCAGAATAACTGACCTTACCATGATTAGAAGATAAAGATTCTAACACATTCAGATTTTTCACTTGTTTTCAAGTGAACACAATTTTCCTAGTAATTCAAGATATTACCTGTGCTGTTTTGTGCCTTGTCAAGCAGCTCTAAAATCTGACAATTTTGTTTATTATCAAGATACAATGTGTTGAGGTTATTCTGGTTTTCTGTGTGTGATGCACCTTTCACTGGTTTTTCTAGAGGAGCAGCAGCATTTAGGCTGTATGAAGATACCATGTCACTGAAATTCTGAAGCAATAAAGAAAATATTTGTCAGGAATGACACACATCTACACTGTCAAGTACAAAAAGTTAAATCAGTTGTTAAGATTCCAAGATGTATAAATTTTTGTTTACTGTAACAAAAAAAACAGACTTACCAAAACAGGAGAGGCATGTACAGTAGACAATGTACCACCTTTCTTAAATCTATAAACAAAGTAAGTAATAGTCTCTGTCTTGAAACACAGGAAAAGCAATATCTTAATAGGTGTATTCTCTTTCATTGCTCCAAGACTGTAGGAAGCAGTGTCTGCAATGAATTGGCACCTACCATGCATCACAGAGGAATTTAACTGAGCTTTTTCTGTCAAGAAAGATGGCTTTACACATACACAGTTATAACAATAGTATGCGCAATTTCACATTCAGTGCCCAAATACCTGTTCACTTGCTCCATCACCTTAATGGAATGCTTCACCCATTTTCTTGAATGATAAAATATGTGCATTTTTTATTGAATTAGATTACTATACTCAGTCTGTAATTTTCCCAGACTTGACCCAACTGGAACAGTAGGAGCACACAATTCTTCATCTGTAGGGCTCTGTCAAATGCTTGGTACTACGAATTTGTAAGTGGTGGGTTGAAGGGCAGAAGGAAGGATGGAAGGAAGGCCTGGAAATACTTAATTGGAAAACATCTTTTACATTGGAAAAACACAAAAGCTTGCATGCTGATAGAATACTCAAAGGGTGAAGCTTGAGGAAGAAGTTGATCTAATGAG
>VZTH01010494.1:0-58025 GCA_013397815.1 Aleadryas rufinucha | reverse complement strand
CCTGGGTTTGTACAACTTTGCTGAACTGAACCCTGCGATGGCCTAGACCAGGGGAAGCATCACATTTTGGCATCTCTGCTCCAACAGGTGTGATCTGCAGTGAGGTGGACAACTGTGGGCAGCATCTTAGCTTCCTTTACCAAAGACTATCCAGGAGGGCTATCTGCTGCACAGAGGCATCTGATGGCAGCAGGTCCTACAGGATGCCCACAGTAAAGAAGATTGAGTGAGTGCACACATTTGTATGCTCAGTGCCTCACATGAGCCACAAGACCCCCTTTTCTCACTGTCACCTCTCCCAGTTGATCAGCAAGACTCTTCTCCATCTACAGCTGCCTCCTGCCTGGTCACTAAAAGGCTTACAAACTTGTTCCAGGAATGGAGTGTCCCTACCTCCTGATTTAAGATTGGAGATTATATTTTGTACTGCATCTTTTTGACTAAGAAATAGTTGCTTCCTAATTCATAGTTATAGGTCATTTGGCAGGGCAGTGGGAAGAGTGCAGAAGTGCATCAGTGTAGTTCAATAGTAATTTTACTCCACATTAAACAGACAAAAGGAGGGGGAAGAATGTAATATTTTATAAATTTGTGAATGTGTCCATATCTGTGAGAGACTGAGATTTGTCATAAACAATTACAGTAAAAATCAGTTGGTCATTGCAAACCCTTTTCCTTATTTTCCACTACATTGCTAGTAATTTAACTGTACGCTGACATTTTTTTTACCTAATGGAAACTTAACACAGACAGCACTTGAATTTTTTTATTTAATGTAGACAACATGCCTTTGTTTTCAAAGTTATCTACAGATTATCTATGCTACTCTTTCACAACTGTTCATATGAAAGTTCTTGTGTCAGCCTTTGCCTGTGGAAGAGGAGGACATAAATACATAGCTTGGGACTGGCAGCTATTATTTTCTCAAACTGTGGTCATCTGTGACTGAGACTTTGTACAGCTGTACTTTAAAAAAACCCCAGATTCCTGGTTCTGGATATTTGGGAGGTACTTCTGAACAACATAACCCATGATGCAAAAGAAGGAAAATGGTTAGTTTGGAGTGACCACAAAAATGGGCTATAGATAGTAAGCAAATTGCAATTTTTATTTCAGTCTCTTATTCCAGGAAACAGTGGCTTGTTTTTAATTTTACTAGAAATCTTTTTATGTTATCACTTGTGAAAGGTATTTTCTAAAATCTTGCAAACAATTGCTGTACAAATAGTTCAGGGATATTACTGTGAACTAAAATTGCATTTAGTGCTGTCATCACAGCTTTTAGAATTGAGTTAAAAACCAGCACTCTGTTGTCTTTGAGAGACCAAATCTTTCTCCCTTAAGTGGTGGTTTCATTTACCCAAATAGTGAATATGTGCTTAATGAAGGCTTAATGTCAAGTAAGTATTTAAGTGCAAGCATAAACCTTAAACCTCGTGGTTTTTCTTTCATTACTTTCCCCCCCTCCCCATCCCCTTCCTTTCTGTTACTGCATCAAAGTTAAAAAGATTTGTGAGTTTGAAACCTGAATCATCTCAGCTGAAGGCCTGATGTCTCACTGAACAGAGACATTCTGGGCTGGCTGGCATGCCTGTGCAAACCGTTTATGGAATCCTGCAGCAGAATGGAGTTACTGTCTACCATTGCTCCCACACATATTTCCAGTTTTGTTGCCAAATCTTTTGATGGAAAGTGAGTGTTTGGGTACTATTCTATCCTGTTCTTTAGATTACAGTTGGGATAGCTTTTTTTTTTTTAATTCAAACTTTTACCCCTTCTAGTTGTACCCTATAATATCTGGATCTGCCTCCCAGATGACTCCCATCCCCCTCCTTGCCAATGCACCGCAGGAGGCTGAAAAATGTGGATGCCAACAAATGGCCTTCACCAGATTATGCAAAGAGTGAGGGTCACAGCTTAGTTCCCTGAATCAAATCTGTGAGAATGCTAAATTTCAACACAATCTTCACATGCTGTCCATAAAACAAAGAGCTTTTTCCTAGACTGGTTATGATTAAAAGGAGCTCAGGAACTTACCACATGGTTCCTAAAGGAGCTGTCAGAAGAAGAGAAGTGGAACGGAGCCCAAGGGACAGCTACAAAGGATCACAGCTATAACTGCAAGAAATCTCTTAAGACTTTGAGAGGCCTTGAGATTCTGGGAGATCTAGCCGATCTTTACATTGGAAAAGCGGCATGCTCAGGCAGCAAACACAGGTGCCTTCAAAACTCAGTGAGCCTGGTTTTTTCCATTCTTTTTTTTTTTTTTAATATAAAGAGTGATGAAGTACCTCTCTATCACCCATGACAACAAACAGAGAAGTAATTATCCAGCTTCAAGAAACTAGTTTGTTTAGTAACATTTTAAAAACATACAGAAGAATCCTAAGCTAGTAAGAATTTCCAAATCCTAATTTCTTTCTAAAAACTAACAACAACAATAATTTATTTCCCTTTAAAGAGTTCAAGAATTAAAGATAAAAAGATATGTAATATGCAAATCCCCATTCCATTCAAAAGAATTTAAGACGTGTTTGTCCATCTCTTCTTCCAGGGACTCTTTCATACGTCAATCTCCTTTTTTTGAACTCTTGTACTTCTGGAAATCCTGAATCTGAAAAAGAAGTGGAAAAAAGAAAAACCATGATAAACTATAAATACAACCTGTATGCAGACTTAACTGTGTGTTTCTCAGAAGCACTAACAGACTTTAGCTTTGACTGGTGTCTTCCCTAAGAAAAGTATCAACTGTCATAAAATAAAATGTGTACAGATTAATATTTGCCACTTCTTACTCCTACTGACCCATTCTATGCATATTGTCCTGTAATAGGAATACAGGACCTTATACAAAAATAAATAAATACACCTACACTACACTTAACCACAATGTTTCAGAAAATATTTAATGTTTATTGCTATTTCATTAATACTACACTTAGAACTATTCTATAATTCTTGAAATTTAGTCCTTTTTAACCAGACATGGTCATGTTTCTAAGTTATTTTAAAAAGCTACTTACAATCATGCTTACATAAGATTCAAGTGCTTTTACAATAAAGTATTTGAGAAGTTTGTTATTCAAAACAAGTTACTGTAAGGAAATTATATTTAGTCTTTACAAAAAATATTGTCAGAAAACTCTAACACTGACCTAAGGATTTGATCCGTTTCAGTGGAAATACTGGCCTGGTATGATGTCATGAATTATTTGTGGTTTAATAAGAGCTTGATGTGAAGCCTGAAGAAATCCCTGGGGTTTGTTCCTAGTGTGTCCTTTTAACTTGACTAGGTACATATTTCTCAAATTTTTGCTCTCAGAGGCTTTCACTGTATTAAGGTGAAGTTGTTTCTTTTTTTAGTTGGTTGGTTGGTTTTTTTTTGGTTGGTTGGTTTTTAAATTTTTTTGAGGGGCAGGGGGTTACATTAGAATGCAAAACTATTTCGTATACTTACTTTTTCCCTGGTTAGTGAATTATAAAGTAGAATAAGCCTGTTCTTCCAAAATCTAGACCAAAAATTACTTTTCCTTGTTTTGATTTGATTCACATTCAAGTATACTTTTGTCCTACTGGGCAAGAATATTGCAGAAAACTTATGAGTTGGAGATCACAGTGTTTTCAGAACACTGTAAAATGTGGTACCAGGAGAATCTGCCCCGATCTCTACTGAAATATATTGTATGTAGAATTTTATGCTATCAGTGCTAGTTACAGGTTACTGAAATACTTGTTATCTACTCAGCAATACTGCAGGTCTCAATTTTCATTCCAGAGAAGCAAAAGGTCTGTTCAGAGTTGCTGTATGAACACTTAAATTTACATCAGCTGAAAATTAGAAGAAGTTCACCATATCCAATTAACTTTTTCTCTCTTTCCTCCTTAATTACCCTAATAAGTCCATGAAAGAGTGATTTAAATTAGTTACTTAAGTTTTCATGAATGAGTCTGATCTAATTAGTGAAAGCATTTTAATGCTGTGCTGACCTTGTACCACCAAGAGATTTAATGACAGGCAGCAGCAGACAAATCATAAATTAAGTAATCTGTACTAGGCATTAGGCATTTTTTTAAAACAAACTTAAACCTGTATTTTTTTTTTAAATGTGGCATCTCACCTACAGGGAAATTGAAGAATTTTAAAAAAATACTACAATAAATGATACAGCAATACATAGTCTGACAGGGACTTTCTTAGTTGCACGACTCCATGGATACATATTGTGGCTTATTAAAAAAGGTTTCAAGCTAAGTATATTTGATGGAGTAAACCAGGGATATGAAAACTACAAAAAAAGATAAGCCTAATATTTTGTATAAGGACTGTACACACTTTCAGGGTAAACAAAGTTTTGAAGTACACTTTACACCATCTCTGAAAATATAAGATTTGGAATGATTTAAAGTGGAGAGTTTAGCCCTTGAGATACTAGCTAAAAAAATACTCCAAGAATAAGAAAATATATGAAAGAAACTTAGGAAACGTTTAGAGTGCCATTTTTACTCCATTAGTGTCCTCAGCAAAACACAGCCATTAGTAGAATCTGAATTTTGCTCTCAGGATACACTGAATTTCCTTTTTGTCCTATAGAGAAAATACAGTCTTTTGTTCACCCTTGTCCAAATCTATGTTTACAAAATAATCTTTCCCATAACTTTTAAATGCATTCTGGCATGTTCATTATCTATAGTTAAGGCTCTGTCAAAGAGAAAAGCAGCTGAATCTTACACTATTGAAGAACTGTGTTTTTCAATATTTACCAGGGAAAAATAATGACAGTAGCACAATTCTATTTCATTGGGTTTGGCACTTTTTAAAAAATTATTCTTTATGCTCAAAACAAAACCTTTTAGCAACCTTTTATCACAGAAGAAATATATGTGCAACTAAGTTTTAGCAAAGGGAGCATGCAATTGTTGGGTTGAATTTGATTTAACAACTATTTAAGTAAAATACAAAATACAGTCTTACAGGTACTCCTTACAACTTTGCAGTTGAGTAACAAAAAGAATTTCAGCAATATCTGCTTACTTTGGACCTACCTGCTTTAATTTTTTCTTTTGTCCGTAAGAATGGAGGCCTTTGTTTTCTCTTTCCTTTAGATGCTCCACCTATTTGGTTAAAATTCAGATTTTGAAGCTCATCTGTACCATCAAAGAAATCAGAGAGAAAATCATCATGAGGAAATGAATTACATGGGCCTGTGGATGAAGAGTCATTCCACAGGGGCTGGTCAATCTGAATTTCTGGGCTTTTAAATGTTGTGTCTCTAAATTCTTCTAGAAAACTCTTAGAGCTCTCCTGAGGTGAACAGTCACTGAAAGTTGCAAAGAAATCCTCTTTTTCAGAGTCTTTGGAAGAATGATCAGAGCTATCATGCATCTTGAAAGGCTGTCTTTGAACACGGAGAGAATTTTTAACATCTAGATGAGCAAAATCTTCACAGTCCTTTGATACAGCAAAGAAATCTGGCTTCCTCCTTGTAATTATGTCTGATGAGCATGCTTTCTTTTGCATACAGCTTGCAAGATGAGACTTTAAAAAACCCTTATGATGATTCAGTGGAAGAGTTAGGGCTTCAGAATTCATATGAGATGTTCCTGGTAGAGAAAAATTCGAACCATTTTGTTTGGAGAATGAAAGATTAGTTTATTTTTTACATTTTACAGAAAACCAAGATGTCATTGAGCATTTTGATTGCAGTCTGTCTCATCAGAATAACTGACCTTACCATGATTAGAAGATAAAGATTCTAACACATTCAGATTTTTCACTTGTTTTCAAGTGAACACAATTTTCCTAGTAATTCAAGATATTACCTGTGCTGTTTTGTGCCTTGTCAAGCAGCTCTAAAATCTGACAATTTTGTTTATTATCAAGATACAATGTGTTGAGGTTATTCTGGTTTTCTGTGTGTGATGCACCTTTCACTGGTTTTTCTAGAGGAGCAGCAGCATTTAGGCTGTATGAAGATACCATGTCACTGAAATTCTGAAGCAATAAAGAAAATATTTGTCAGGAATGACACACATCTACACTGTCAAGTACAAAAAGTTAAATCAGTTGTTAAGATTCCAAGATGTATAAATTTTTGTTTACTGTAACAAAAAAAACAGACTTACCAAAACAGGAGAGGCATGTACAGTAGACAATGTACCACCTTTCTTAAATCTATAAACAAAGTAAGTAATAGTCTCTGTCTTGAAACACAGGAAAAGCAATATCTTAATAGGTGTATTCTCTTTCATTGCTCCAAGACTGTAGGAAGCAGTGTCTGCAATGAATTGGCACCTACCATGCATCACAGAGGAATTTAACTGAGCTTTTTCTGTCAAGAAAGATGGCTTTACACATACACAGTTATAACAATAGTATGCGCAATTTCACATTCAGTGCCCAAATACCTGTTCACTTGCTCCATCACCTTAATGGAATGCTTCACCCATTTTCTTGAATGATAAAATATGTGCATTTTTTATTGAATTAGATTACTATACTCAGTCTGTAATTTTCCCAGACTTGACCCAACTGGAACAGTAGGAGCACACAATTCTTCATCTGTAGGGCTCTGTCAAATGCTTGGTACTACGAATTTGTAAGTGGTGGGTTGAAGGGCAGAAGGAAGGATGGAAGGAAGGCCTGGAAATACTTAATTGGAAAACATCTTTTACATTGGAAAAACACAAAAGCTTGCATGCTGATAGAATACTCAAAGGGTGAAGCTTGAGGAAGAAGTTGATCTAATGAGTATTCTTCCAGTTAAGGAAATGCTCTCATTATCTTTCCAAAAACATAATGGTGACATGACAAAATCTGCTGAGAATCAGCAGACTCAACATTTTGGATATGAATGATATGCTAAAGCCTGTAATTAATTCTTAAATTATACCAGCAAATGCACATATAGCATCAGATCAAAAAAACCCAACAAAACAACCACATATTACAACAGAGCAAAAAGATTGATCTAACACATAAAAAAACTTTGGCCAACCTTTAAAACTTTTTTTGAAACCTCTGGCAGAAGTTCCTGGAGTTGATCAAAGCTTGCAAGAAATAACCTGTTCAGTGAAGATCCCTTCTTTAACATAAACTGAGCAACCAAAGGATTGATACATGGAAAAGTAAGCAGGCATTTCTCTGTCTGGAAATGGAAATTATTTTGTTAGAATAATATCTGACAAACTTTTTTCCTTTTTTTCCTGTTACTACAAAGTCACGTCTTATTGAATAATTCATAGAGTATATCATAGAAGAGAGCTTTCAAACAGTGCACTTTTATAGGCCAATAAAACCTCCTTTTTTTTACTACAGATGCAACATTTCTGAAAAAGAGTAAGTTCTACACAACAGTTTGACAAAAAGCAAGTCTAAAGATGTTTATTTTCTAAAGGTTAAAACCATCCATTTTAAAATGCATGACCAGATTTACTGTTAATTCTCCATTTTAAAGTGAATTACCTATATCAATACAAACTGACAAAACTGGTCCTGTTTTACAAAAGTTGTATTTGTTAATATAAACAAATCCATACAAATGTACACAAGCAAACAGGTGGCAAAAGCAGACGATGCCAGGGGGAGGATGACTGTCTGTCCTAGGTTACAGTGTAAAATGTGACCAAGGCATGTATTCTGTTACCATCTTCATGGGCTGCTGGAGCAGGTGGGGCAGTGTTCGTTATCTGCTACCATGACTCATCCTTGGTAACTCCCTCCAGGAGCTATCTCTATTTAATGGGTAATCAAGGGCCCTGCCACATGACTGATAGATAACTGCCTCTGGACTATCTCCTGTTAATGGGCCCATCAGTGCCTTGCCTCATGACTCACCATCCCATTGTGAGATGCCCCACCCAGGAGGAGGAACTGAGCATTCCCATCTGTATATAATCAGAGGTTTGGAGCAGCACAGACAGCCCTTACCTACGGGACTCTTGGAGGACAAGAGCTACATCACTGGACCTTCAGGTGAAGACCAGACTCTTTTCTACAGGATCACTACTTCAACAGGACCACTTCATTCGGACTGCTACCAAGACCCTGACCGACAGGGTGCCAGGTTGTATTCTGACTCTGTCAGTGGTTTTTCTTTGTACTATTGCATTTATTTTATTTTTCCTATTAAATTGTATTTCTGACTTGGAGTCTCTCACTGGTTTGCTTTTCAAACCTTCACACTGTCACAAATAGGGCAGCAAGTTGAGAGTAGCTTGTTATCAATGTCAGCTTCCTGTTCCTGACTTTCATAGAACACTGCCAGGATCAAATGTCTTTAACAGAGACGCAATACAATGACTCCATTTCTTACCAGTGTCCTTAATCTCTGAATTAGAAAACCTATAATCCAATATCCCCCTCTTGAAAGGCCATGCCAATCAATACCTGCTTTACAATGCTTTTGAATTTTGCAAAAGCCGAAAACAATCTCAGCTTTACAAGAGTTCAAAGTTTTCACATAAAATGAACAAATCCATATGTTTAATTTGAAAACCTTAGTATACAAGCTAAAGGATATCATATATTTGACAGTGATTTATGGGCCTGTTCCAGCATTTACTGGAATGAGTTAAACAAGTAACTGCATGAGTTAAACAAGTTTCTACCATCCGGTACTAAAGCAGGTCAGCAAGCAATGCCACTGACTTCAGTAATGGATCAGTACTGCTGAATTTGGCTTCCTGCCCAAATGAGCCACTGTATGTTTATCTTTTACAATTTGGGTAGTTTTTTAAACCTAGTGACTAGAACTGTAGAACTGTACAAATTGGCAGGCAGATGTGGAGGATAAACTTCCCTACAGGTTAATCGTGAAAGCACATTGGGAAAACGAAAGTCCAAGTTGCATCTAATTGTGCTGACAAGGATGATGGAAGTAATATATGTGTGTGTGTGTATGTGTACATATACCTCTGCATATATACTAGAAATATGCTTGTATATATATATCTGCATACATATATATATAATGCTTATTTTAATAATATATTTTAAGAGAACAACAACAAAAAAGCCTAAAACTTTATGAATCTTAGAAATAGGAAGAAAACTGTAAATTCATGGGAAGAGAAGCAAACCTCAGATGGCAAGACAGAAAGCCAGGATTTGTCCAGCCACTCCTGAGGACTGATATTAGATGCTATCAAAGTGTTGTCAGCAATCTGACGAATTACCAGTGCTGTCTCTTCAATCCCTGGCGTAAGAACTACCTAAAAGTGATACATAATATTCTTGGTTTAAATTACTCTAATGAGTGTCTTAATTTGCTACAGAAGTTGAGGTGAAAACACAAGATTTGGTACTGCTGAGTAATTAAACTTGATCCATGCTTATCAAGCAGAGAAACTCCAACCTCTGACCACTAGCCTGGCTGCAAATTACGCTCCTTATTTATGCAAATCCTGTGTAGGTGAAATTAATTCATTTATCCTATAGGTCTTCTTTTATGGGATCAAATTTCTGGGTACAATATGAGTTCCTAATAAAATAGGCAATTGTGAGGTGCCTATTACAGTTTAAGGAGATGGGTAACACATTGAAGCTATAATTTCCACACAAACTACACTACTGAGTACATGAAATGAAAAACACTTTGTCCTCTATGTAACTTTCATTTAATCAGGTAAATTTTATACAAATTTTAATATGCAAATAATAATGACTTTCATAAAGATCTGAACTCAACATTGGCAGCAAATAAGTAAAAAAAAGTGATTATTATCTAAAAACATATTACTTTATTCAAAAATATAAGTTACCAGCACTCTGGTAAGCTGAATGAAACTTCTGCCCCAATTTTAAAGCTGATTATTCTAGATAATAAAACAAATTTTCTAGATTCTAGATTTCCTGTTTTTAAAAGAAAAAAGTTCATTTATCTTATCACATTAAAAATGCAAACCAGCTGACAGCAAATTATTTCTTTTTTTTCTTCTGTTACATCAGCAACACAATATTGATCTGAAATTCCAAATTAAGACATAAGCAGGATTAATATATATTACAATAATTTATTAAAGGTATGATCTCATTTTTTGACTCCTAGTCATAAAAAGACTTCAACTGCTATTTGAATCTGATTCAACTTGTATTGCAGTCAACAGTCTTTTCACTGACTTTAGCAGCACTGAATTAAGATCCTTTTATTTTAGTAATTTTAAGCTATTTTATGTCTTTAATGTAGAAGACATACTTGACTGAGCTCTTTAGAAATGTCATATCATGAAGATTAATACAGAAAAAAATTACCTTCACTTCAAAGTCTTCTGACTTCTGTGTAAGTTCAATTAGAGTGGCATAAATTAAGACAAGGTTAAGCAGAGTATTTCCCTTGAGACTGTACCTGTAAAACAGTTTCACTGGATCATGAATATTTAATATGCACATGTAATTATCTCAAACCATTTGTTCCATGTCTTCATAAATATCTGTTTCATTTCCTGGAACTCAGAATACTGGTACAGTTTGAGCATTAATATCTGTGGAAGGAGAACTAGGATACATTAAGGGACTGACTGCTGAAGGATGGACTGTAAGGAAAGAAAACAGTGTCAGTCTACAGCAAAGCAAGTCTGGTCTATAGCAAAAGGTCTGGATCAAGGTCAGTCACTGGAGACACTGGAGGAAAAACAGCGAGGAAATTAAGCAACCACTTGCTCATAGAAAAACATCTCAAAAGAGGTAATAAATTAATGCTTATGAATTATGTCAACAAAAGGTGTGCTTCCATAGCAAAAGAAGAACTACTGATGCACTGGAAGAACACTTCAAGAATATTTCCCTGTTGCAAATAATATACAGTGGTAGCAACACAGTAATTCATAACCATGCATTTCTAGGGGTGAATTTCCTCCAAACAGATGTTAAGAATAATTCAATATTTCAAATCCCTAGAGATGTGAAATTTCTGGACCTGCTCATTTGAAATACACCTGACGTTAGTGTTATGGGCCTCAAACGGTTATTTTATAACAACAATTTCTTTATCTCTTTTGTAAGACTAAAAATAGCTTTACAAAAAAACCCAACTTTTCTAACATTTTGGTGGTCTCCAGTGATCACTGTTACTTTTATAATTTCACTGAGTTTTTCAATAGGAGCATGGGAACACTGTAACTAAGCGAAAAACTCAAAGCACACTAGAAATATGAGATTACAATATTTGTATTTGTAAGAGAAATGTATTCCTACAGAGAAGTTCAAAGAAAAACGAGTATCAAGTTGTTCTAACAAGCATCTTTCTTTAGGGACAAGTTTGTTTTAAAAATACTAGGATAACAAAAGAATTTCGTAACTTACTCTAAACTCAGTCTTTCTCTGGAATAGAAAATAATCCAACAACATGTATATTGGAGTGATAATGCCATCAGCCTCGAAATTACAGTGTCACAGGAGTCCTCATAATTTAGTTCTTCCATACTCTACCATGGAATTTAAATAAAGAGTAAAAACTAAATAAATGCATTACCATGGCTGCCCCAAGCTTTTAATCATGTGCAGAAACTAGATCAAACATAAATATGGCTAAATAATGTAAGCATTAAGGACACATATGGGAATTGGGAGAACTAGCTTGTATTCCTAACTTTTATTTTCTTTGAACTTCAAAAGGTTGATTCACTCATGCCTCTTCTTTCTTCCTCTAAAAAGAAAGTGTCAATACCTTTTTTAGGCTGTTCTTAAGATTTTTTGTGAACTTTAATAATGCAAAATATTGTTATAAACTTCTGAAGTACTTACTTAGCCTATACAAATCATATTATACCTATATTAACTATATAAAGTACAACATCTCTAATAGCAGTAGCTTGTAGGAATGTCTATGTTGTACTTGTAATACTAATTGATTATTTATTATTTATCTATCTTCCAGAAGCAGTTCTTCTACCTGCAATTTGTCTTGCTGTGTACCGGAATTTAAGTAGTATGCTATTGCTTAAGCTAATATTTTTTATTCAAAGTGGGATAAATTATTCTATAGACTAATTCAGATAACCATCCAAAATGGGAGGAATTAATATGCACACAGGTAAGAGAATATAGCCATAAATGCATTTAATTGGTTGTTACAAATTTTCTTTATACAAGCCTATTTTCAAGTATGCATTCTTTAACTACATTTCATATAATCAAATCAGAGGTCAAATGTTACTTCAGTGAAGAAACTGAGAACATTTTAAACTAGTCAAACTGGCACAGACTTTTAGGGTCAATGATTTGTGATGTGAAACAATGCATGAATTAAATATGATTATGAAGAAGAAAGATATGTTAGAGGTCTAGATACGGCCTAGAAGTGACACGACACATAACAGAACTTGGACACAATAGTTTCATCTTTCAGTAGTTTCATAGTACCTGCAGAAAGATAGCAGTACATTCATCTATTGTCAACACAATGTATCGATCTACACCTCCAAAGAGCCTTAAGGAGTAACTACTGCTTCTTTCAACAAAGGTAATGCTGTACCTGAAGAAGTAAAATTATTTTATTAAAACTCAGGCAAGTAAAATACTACTATTTTCTTAAAGCAAATGAATAGCATACATCCCTGAAAACAGTTTTTAAACTTACACAGTCTAGATCTTTCTCAAATGCTCAGTTCACTATAAGACACACTTGAACAATACATATCAATGTAGCAGTAATTTAGTGAAATTAAATTATACTGCTAACTGCCTTGAGTATGACCTTGATATCCAGGCTCTGAGTTTACAAAAAAAAAAAAGAGGTACTATAGAAACTGAGCTAGATACTTTGAAACTCCTTTTGACTAACTTTACATATTGCATTTCTTTTCCTTCTTTCACGGTTGTGTAGCACAAGGCAAAGCAAACTCCCTGACTGCCATTGGTATGATCCTAAAATTTCTGAGTGACTTAGAACTGCCAGCAGCACAGCCTCTTGTGTTTTACTAGGAAACACAAGAGACCTAAACCTGAATCTGCCAGCAGCAAGTCCTCTAGAAAACATTCAGATGTTTTAAAAAAAGTAAACTATTACCTTTTCTGAAATGGTACAGCTCTTTGCTCACCTATTTAACTCCTTCATCAGTGCTAAAATGAGCTAGTGAGAAAGTAACAAAACAGTGTTCCCAGCTATTTGGCTTATGGCCAGACTGAACAGAGAACTCGAACAAGTCAGAGTTTAAAAGCATGTCAGATTATGTGTTCAAATTTTAAATGTCAAAGACATATTTTTTCCCCCTATTGAACTGTAATAAGACACAGACCAAAAATGGCTCCACAGCTGACTCAAGGATAAAGCTAGGATCAAAACTGGCATGTCTCTCTAGCAATGTGGTGAAATCAACTATCTGTATCTCTTTCACTATGTCTGAGAGACATTACTGCCCTGGTCCCTATTTGTTTCTGTGTTTCTTTTTTTTTTTTCTTTCCCCTCATGAGATAAAAGGTAGCTTTACCAGGTATTTATTACTGTGAAAGCAAAATTCAAGAAAATTATGTCAAAGTAAATAATAAAGAAGCCCAATGATTTACAACCCTGGCAGTTTTCGTACAGTTTAGAGAGTATTAAAAATTAAGTTAATAGTAGATCTGAATTTTATTAATAAATTAGCTTTTGTTTTAAACTTAGCCTCTCCCAAACACTGTGATGCATCAGAAAATAAGATATTTTACTATTGTTCAGTTTGGGTTTTTAGCATAGCTTCACTAGATAAAAACAAGAAAAAAATTCCGAAAGCAATTTTTACAATGAATTAAATACAAAGTCTTCCAAGGACTGAAGCAACAAAGAAAAAAAAAATTGGTTAACATTATGATTTTCAGAGAAAAGCAGACAATTAAGAAAGTGGTTTTGATTAAGAAGTACCAGCTCATTATAATAATAAAAAAAATTGGCCAATTCCATTCTGGTTGGCATGTGTGTGACTCTCTAGTACTAAGTTATCAACTTCAACAGAAAAACTATATTCTTGTCTCTTAAAATGCTAATAGTGTAATTGTAGAAATGTACCTGATAGCCAAGTAGATGGCTAATACATGACATAGTAGAACAACATACATGTCCTGAAAATCTGAAAATAAATAGTCCATATAGATTCTTTTCACTCACTTGGATTCAAAAAACTGAAGAATATCTGGCATATTAAGAAGACCTTCAGTTGTCAGAAATACATATGGAATCTGTACTTCCAGAAGAAAGGAACCACCATGATTCCCTGAAACAGTTTGTATATGTAAGATAATAGTTTAATAAACAAAAAACTAAGGATACATTAAATGGACATACATTTTAAAAATGCAGCTTTTACTGATCTTCAATAAAACTCTTCCATTCTATAATTTTTTTCCCCCCAAATTAAACTCTTTTGAATATCCTTGAAATTACACTTTAATTCAGATTTCTTTAGATCTACAATATTCCCTTAGGATGAAGAAGGGTGGATACAGCTTGCAGAAGCTGTAAACAACCTGTGAACTTGGCACAAGTCTCTTATAAACCCATATGTACTACTACATCCTAGCCAAAACTAGGCTTACATTCAAATAAAAACACCTTCTTGCTGCATAGATAACCCAGCTCTGTTTGTTTAGCTTTATCCTTCATAATGTATTACTCATTCTCTTCCAAAGGCATATGAATGTAGCATTTTATGGAACAGAAAATGTTTTCATATGTCAGCATAACTGTTTACTACAATTCTGGAGAGCACTTACCCATTTGTATTGTTTCAGGGAGGGTGGTTTTAAAAGTTATGTAAGTAACATTCAGATTTTTGCACAGATTTTTCCAGCCAGAATTTTCAGAATAATCATATTCCATTACTAACGAGAAGTGTGTCCAAGGGAAGTCAGCTCCAATTTGCTGATTATGTACAATAATGCAGGAATATCTACTAAGGCTTAAAAAACCCCAACAAAAATGAATAAAATTAAGTGCAAGTAGAATTACTCTCAGAACAAAATAAATTCAGTGTTACTTCAACAAACTCTAACTGCTTAAAGTCTATTTACAAAAAAATATTTACCCTTCCTGCCTAAAGTTCCAACTCCCTTAAAAATTAATTTAAAAATCAAAAGCTGTACTCTTCCCCCTACAGTTATCTCCCTGAAATATCGCATTTTCCAGAAATGTAATAATCTGTCATTTCTTCTGTTGTGCCCTTTCACCACTTTTTCCTAAAACATGCAAAAATAATGTTTTTCTACATATTTCTCTTTAAAAGTTTTTCTAAAACATGCAAAACAACATATAAGGCTAGGATTATGCAGTTGTTTGTTCTCTGAAAGTTCCTCTGAGACTCGCTAAGCAGTTTTCTAGAGTGGACAAAATTCTCCACTTTAAAAATGAAGGTGTAGGTTCATATCATGGAAACTTTACTTCAGACTGGAAAGTCCCATGGAAATGAACAAAAGTTACTGAAGTTTCACTGACCTTACTTCCGACTAAAGAATTTGTTGTCAAGAATCAAGAATTTAACTTACTTGCTTATGATCTGTTTACAACCTAAAGGGCTTCCTTTTTTCTCAGAATTCAGATCCACAGCTTTCAAACCTGCTTAAAAATAATTGAACAGTTGATGAAACAAATGAGCCTCTATGTCTATGAATCAATCCACAACAGTAAGTAGCAAATGTGGAACAACACAGGTTATTAAAATTTTAAGTATTAGATACTCTGTCTTGCTGAAGTCCTATACAATTTCAGTTTGTTTTGTACTGTTGAATGCAATGATTTAGAAACTTCCTTCTCAGAACCCAAGGAAAAAGTAATGCAAACAAGTTTCATGTCTCACAAACTCACAACACTGTTACCTTTAAAAGAATAATTAGAGTGTAATACAAAAGGAAGCACGTTTTCCCCTTTATAGGTTAAATTCCTTTACACTTTTTAGACATTTGAAATTTTAACTGGAAGATGTATCTAAGAAGGAATATTGGTATTACACAAGCACCTCTTTTCAAAAGTGTAGTTGGATTGTGTTTGCAACCAAGTCTTAAGATCTTAACAAATACAACTCTTTTCATTAAATATTATTATTAGTAAAAGCACTGTGAACATACCTCCTCCCTTTCAAAACATTCTAAAAGACAGTCTTTCTTCTTTTAAGAGCATAGGAAATCTAACTTTAGTTTTAAAGGCAAAAGAACAGTATAATACATGACACTTGATAAGGTTCATGCAAGTAGGATTTATGAAAATGGATTTTAAAAAAACAATATGAAAGGAATCAGTGACTTGTTCTAAACATAACTATACGCTCAAATTACAATTTTTCTGAAACATGTTTGTTTTACCTGCTGAATTTGCAGTGTTGAACCAGCTTGTACAGAAATTACTCCCAGGTAAAATTTTGAAGTAATGAAAGTGCTGTTTGTATCACTGGGGAGGTGGGATATTGGAAACAGTATTTTTTTACCTTGAGTTTTATAGATGGTTACAGCTTATGCTGACACGTTTAACAAATTAGCAAACAAGACCACCAACATATAGCTAAGGGAAAATATGATCTGTACATTAGTACTCATTCAAGGTTTTATGCTGGGGAGTTTAGCCAAGACTTTTAAAATCTAACTGCTCTGAAGAAGCTTGCAAGGAAGAAAGCATGTGACCAGTGATCAGCTAAAAACAATGAGATAATCTGATCAAGACAACAGATGCAAATATGATTAGGCAATGGGCTGTCCACAGCTCCTTCATGTTCTGTTAAAAAAATCTTTGACTCAAAAGATACATTTCACTCTCTACAATAGAAAACATCACACCAGAACTCTTAATCACGAGAAAATAAAAGAAAAAAAGGCTGATGGAAGAGTTAGGAAATATTAAACAGCGAGAAAAGTATGTAGAAAGGCTCCTGATGAGAAGAAAAGCACCTGCACCAAGCATTCAAACAAGAATACAGCAATCCATAGAACAACAACCACTTTTTATTTGAAAAATACACATAAAATAATTATTTACCTTCTATCGTAGATAATGGGTGAATGAAGGCAGCTTTTTCTCTTTCGGAGTCCATCCTTGTAATGATTAGTACCTGTATGAGGATAAGTGAAAGAAACTCTAGTAATGTTAAAAAACTCTTCTTTTAGCCTGCATACATCTTGCTTTCTGCTTTGCACAGAAAACACAAGATTGAATAAACAGATGGCAAAAATAGAAACATTGTGGAGTTTTCCACAATGACAATCATAGAATATCTCAAGTTGGACGGGACCCACAAGGATAGAGTCCAACTCTCTGCTTCTCACAGGACTACCTAAAACTAAACCAAATTAGTATGTCCAAGTGCTTCTTGAATATGGACAGGCTTGGTGCTTTAATCACGTACATAGAAGTCTGTTGCAGGGAAGACCACCTGAAGTGAAGAATCTTTTGCCTAATGTGCCTGAACTTCCTCTGACACAGCTGTGCCTGAACGTCCTCTGACACAGCTTCATTCCAGTTGCTTGTGTCCTATTGATGGTCACCAGAGAGAGGAGATATGCACCTTCCCCTCTGCTGTCTTGCTTGAGGAAGGTGTAGGCTGTGATGGGGTCACCCCTCAGCCTTCTCTTCCCCAAGCTGAACAAGAAAAGTGACCTCAGCTGCCCCTCCTCTTGCCCTTGAGGCCTTTCACCATCTTGGTCCCCCTCCTCTGGACACAGAAAACATATCCTCCTTGTATTGTGGCACCCAAAACTGCCCCCAGCACTCGAGGTGAGGCCGCCCCAGTGCAGGGCAGAGCGGGACAATTCCCTCCCTTGCCCGGCTGGCGATGCTGTGCTTGATGCCCACCAGGACACGGGTGACCCTCCTGGCTGCCAGGGTACTGCTGACTCAGCTTGTCATTCACCCAGACTTCTAGTCTCTTCCCAGAGGGCTCCAGCCTCTTCTCTCCCAATTTTTATGTATAACCATGATAGCCCCATCCCAGGTGGAGGATTTGGCACTTGCTCTCAGTACGTTTCATACAGCTGGTGACTGTTCAGCTCTCTAGTCTGATTTTTCTGTAAGGCCTTTCTACTCTCAAGGGAGACCACTGCTCCTCCTAACTTAGTATCATCAGTAAAATCACACAATGTGCTTTTGATTCCTATGTCCAGATGACTTATAAAAACATTTAAGAGCACTGGCCCTAAAACTGAGCCCCGGGGAACACCACTGGCCACTGGCCACCAGCCTGATGTAATTCCATTCACTGCAATTCTTTGAACTCAACCCATCAGTCAATTGCTCACTCAACCCAGTATTATGGACTTGTCTAGCTTTGTGATGAACAGTTCATCCAGGATACTGTGAGAGACAGTATTAAAAGTTTACAACAATTAAAAACCACACTCACTGGCTTCCCTTGGTCAACCAGATGGGTCACCTTGTCATATGCGGAAAAAGAAAGGAAAATTAAGTTGGTTAAGAAGCACTTTTCTCTTGTGAACCTCTGCTGGTTGTGGCCAATGACTGTGTTGTCTCTCAAGCATTTTTCAGTAACTCCCAGAATAACCTTTTCTGTAATTTTACCAGACACTGAAGTGGGACTGACAGGTCCGTAATTACCAGAGGCTTCCTTCTTTCCCTTCCTGAAAACTTAAACAACATTTAACATCTACCAATCAGCTAGAATCTCTCCAGACTCCCAAGACTGCTGAAAAATAATGGAGAGAGGTCCCATAATGACATTTTTGAGCTCCTTCAGTAGCCTGGGATGAACCCCATTGGGCTCTATAGGTCTGTGCACATCCAGATGGAGCAGCAAGTCTCAAACAAGTTCAGGATTGGCTGGGAGTTTATCAACATCTTCAGTCACAGTCTTGTAACACTGGGCTCTGGGGATTGAAGACAGAGGCAAAAGAAGGCATTGAACGTCTCTGCTTCATCTGTGTCCCTATTTGTGAGGTGACCAACCTTGTTGAGCAACAGACCAATGTTGTCTCTGATTCCCATTTTGCTCTTGACTTATTCAAAGAAGCCTTTTTTGTCATCCTTCACAGTGTTGGCCAGCTTGAACTTTAATTGAGCTTTGGCCACATAAATTTTCTCCCTACAGGAGTGAATAGCCTCTTTATAGCCACTTCATGTCACCTGTTCACAAGTGACTTCCAGAGTCTATACATGTTCCTTTTCCACCTAAATTCTAGAACTGATTCTGAGCCCTGCTCAGTCAGGCCAGGCTTCTGCCTTGCTTGCTTGGCTTTTGACATCTTGGAATTGCCTGCTCCTGTACTCAAAAAGGATGGCTCTTAAAAAGTGACCAGCATTCCTGGACCCCACTACCTTCAAAAACAGATTTCCCCTAGACCTTACTAAGTAGCTCCTCCAGCCATCCCAAGTCTTCTCTCCCCATATTCAAGGTCTCAGTTTTGCTGGCAGTTTTTCTCCAACCATCAACAATTTCGAACTTGGGTGTATGTGTGCATTATTATTATGAATAAAGCTCTTCTAGAAGAAATCTTAAAGGGGAATATTTGATTAAAAACAAAAATGCTACTTAAAGATACTATCTAAAGATACGATACCACATTATTACTATTGTACTAGACAGATTTGTCACATTAGAAGCACTATCCTTCTGGAGACAAAACTTAAACTGACGATACCTAGAATTTAGCCTGCAAGGTACTGATTTACTGGAGGGAGGTACTGGACGTACTGCTGAACTAATTAGAAAGATTTTCCAGTCTGTAGAAAGAGTAACTAAAGTGTTCCTGCCAGAGATCTGAGATTCATTAAATATTTCTTAAGACAGCAATGTTGAAAAGTATTAGAGTCTACCAAACTGACACAGTATTAAAAAGAATCACCACCGGAGAATGTGTTTGCCTTGTCCATCATTTCAACTGATACAAACTAAACACATGCTACATAAAGTATATAAAGAAGAATATGTACCTACATACATACACCATACTTTCGGACAGGATGATCTCTGAACTTTTATGCCATTGCATAGACACCTTCCGTGGTGTACACAAGGTAAGATTTTTAAGAAAGCACACAACATTGTCTGATTCTTAAGACTTAAACACATAAGATAATAATATGTGTAAATATTAAAAGCATGTCAGATCTTGTCAGAAAAGAAATTCTGGTCAGATAGACAATCATAAGGCAGATTTCAATTTTCCAAGTAGGTGCACAGAAGAGCCACCCAACAATCCATTAGCACTTTTATAAGCAGTTTTAGACAACTGCATTTAAAAATGTAGACCTGCTTTTCTGCATACAATTCAACAGCAGACTCACTATATGTTCATATAATTATATGCTAGATGAGCTAGATGAAATTTTTAGTCGTGTTCTATCTAATCATAAGTACAAGGATAATGAACTTACAGCAAAATATTTTTTTTTTCTAAACCAGCAGTAACTTCTTCCTTAAAAAGGAAATGTCCCATTACAATCCTGCATCAATAACAACTTTGGCTAATAAAAGGATAATGAGATTATCATATTTCACATCATATTAACTGATACTGGTGTGATATGATAGAACAGTAAATAGTTTATTGAACACAACTATTACTTCTTATTAGAACCAGAATACTCCTTCTACCTATTCTGGCTCATTGAAACCTGTCTCTGAATGTTAGGAAACAGTAAACAATTAATAATTGTTAATGAAATCATATATAGCCTTACATTGCATGCATATCTCTGCATGACTAAGACAAGCAAGCAAGTAAAAACTCAGGAATTATAGCTAAAAATTTTTTTAAATCACAGTCAGTGGAGTTCAGAAGAAAAGCCAAATTGTCACTGAGCTGACATCAAGATGACAAAGTTCTCATATGCCTCTTACTACAACATCAGCCTAGTATCACAAAGCCAAAGTGTTGCTCGTAAGAAGAAGAAAAAGATGCAAAATCATTTTAGTGTGTCTGCTGAAGGACAGACAACAAGACAATCAGCACCATTTTATTTCTGTTGCTTTGTTTTAATTTTAAATTCTAAAAGGATGTATAATAAGCTGTTATATTGTTCTCCTCAGGAAAATTTATTCAAAACATGTTCAGAGTTCCTAGTGCAACTCTTAAAAGAAATATAAGAAGAATAAATCCCCAGGAAGTGAAGTATGGAAAGAAGCTAAAATAAAGTAAACTTAAAGAGCTTTTTTGGCTGTGTTTAGGAACATAAATTCTATTCCAAACAGTTAGAACACTTAAACAGTATGCATTTCATTCTGTCTGTTTCTTGATGTGATCAGTATTCTGTAAAGAAATAATAAATATTCTGCAAAGGAAAGTGGTATTTTGCACCATGTTGTATCACCCCAAATATTCACATACCCATGAAAGAAAATCTTTGGATAATTTGAATATCCTCCAAAACTCTATCTTCCATGCCAAAGCTATCATGCACAGATATTTGCTTCTTACATAATTCAAATGCCAGGAGGTTGGCCTGATAACCTCTGCTTAACCAGCGTATCTGTGGATAACAACACACACACTCCTTGGTGTATGTGAGCTCCAAGTCACACTGTATGAGCACGCAACCATGACTTGTGCTATGATTCCCTCTCTGTCAGATGATTGAGACTTTCAATTAAAAGGTTATATCATAATTTTCAGTTACTGATGTGATACAATATACTTAACAGGAAAACAAAACCACCTGCAACACGATAAAGCCTTGGCAATGTTAAAACTCTTTTGCATGTTATTTCATGTATGCAACAAGGGGAGATTTGACCAAACAAAAACTTGTGCTGCTGTGACAGAGTTCTTAAAATTTATGTTACCCTTATTTAATAGATACCATGAGGTAATTATTTGACTTTTTTTCCATAAGCAAACACTTGTTCAAACACAGTTTTGCAATTAGTCATACAATCTGGAACAATTTTGTTTGTTAAGAGAAATTGGTTACATTGTTTGTTAACCTTAACACTGTGTTTCTCTCCGTAACTTTTCATCCAATTTAACATTTCGCGCTGAAGTGCTCTTATTTTGGGATGTGTTTCATGCTTTTTCTGGCTGCTGTACTGTACAATCTTCAACTGCCTCCAGATTCTATTCAAACAGGATTCTAAAATGTTTTTATAGATGTCCTTTGCCTTGGACAAATAACCTGTTAATAAAGCAACAAAATAAGTAATTGCAGTGACAAAAGATAATTGTCAAGCATTGTGTTCAATCTGCACATCAATTTAAAACCTATGTGAAGGTATCTTGCACAAAAACAGATGAAAATTTAATGGCTCCCCAATATGGAAGGAGAATATGACCACTAATCCCGTACATAAATGGAGTTTATAAGACTGCTGTACTTTGTGTAGTATCTGCTATGTAACTCCAGCTAGAATTATACAGATTGCATCCTAAAGCTGCAGATGCTAGCAGCAACAGTGTTACATTTAATTAATCTGTATAGTTTATACTAATTAACAACAGTATTTCTATCACCATTGTCTAAAGCTTTTTTGTCCTGTGTGTTTACCACTCGTCACACTATCACAACTATTCTCAACTCTGAATGATGCCTTCTATGTATAAATGGTGAACAATGCTGGGGTTATTTGAAAAATGCATAAAGAAAAAATAAGTCCAATGTAACTACATGATGAATCACACAGCACAAAAACACAACAGTAAAAACTACAAGGCCTACTTAGTATCTCACTCAATTTTCTAATTTTTTTTCAGATCTTTTTTACTTGTACAGTTTCCTGTGTGAGCTGTTGCTCAGGTTTGGAAACACAGGTGGCTTTTGTAATTCTGAAATATCATCTAGGAGTGCTTCTGCTACAATAAACAGTGGAGGAAGAACTGCTCATTTTTCTTTCTCCCATCCTTCTACGTCATTTATAGTAAGGATAGAAAAGAATTGTACTTAGGATTCTACTTATATATTAATTCTGTATTCTTCTTCCTACTCTTTTATTGCTAGAAATATTTAAGGAAATACAAAATAATTTATTTTCCCTACAGTTCAGTTTATGGAAGATGTCTTATATTTTACATCAATTTTAAGGAAACACCATCCATCAGGGGATAGTTCAGACTGAAGTTAGATGCTCTGAAGCAACTTTATCTCCTATAAAGACAGAGGGAGTCTGACTCTCCTAGGGCATTCATAAACACTGACTTCAACTTCTTATGTATCTATCCTGATAGAGGTATCTGAAAATTCACAATACATAACTATGGGAATTTCACAAGCTCAGCATTATCATTTCAGGCATTAAACTGGGTTACAATGGATTGTCATATTCCAAATTTGAATAAGACCAGAAAAGCTCAAAAAAGCTTCTACTAAGTCCAATGTTGTAACTTCAAACTTCCTTCCTCATGACGCATTAGCTAACATTTAAGATTTTGCTTAAAATGTTGTCAGATTTAAGTACATCACTTCCACGGAGCCTAATGATATTTTATGTGGAAAGTGTTCCACACTCACAAAAGACAGATGGTAGATAGGGAAGGACTTGACATTTTTGCATGTTCCTCAGTTTCCACACAGAGATTCCGAAAAAAATTTTTCACTCTGAGATACAAGGCACATTACATATGTGGAAGTTCTTAACAATCCATGGAATAACATAAACAGTGATCTATTAGTCATGAACTGAGCATATACCCCGATGGCAAAGAGTAACAGCTACAAACATCAGGGATGGTCTGCAGAACACACACAAAGCTTCAGTTTCTGGGTATCATTATCCAGTACTGGAAACAAACCTAGAGCTGTATCCAAGCCACATGTTAGTACCAGATCTCGAACTGTCACCAGCAGGTGTACCAGAGCAGCATGTCTGAACAGCATGATCTCCATCTCATCTATTTTACCTTTACAAATAGAAGACAGAGGTGTGGTCTACATACAATTTTACAACTCACATAACATATATATGTAATCAGCTTAAAAGATCCTGGTATCCAAGCGTTTTCATTAAACACACTTAGATAACCTTCAAAGGTTAACTTTCACATCTGGTGGTCTTGCCAAATAGCTTATGATATAGCGTAACTTTTTCCAGGTCATCTGACCCAGAGCAAATGGCACACAGGGAAGTGTTTTTGAAAGGTATGTACAGTTAGATGGTGCTTGCCGGAGGAAGAGATAACAGTTCCCCTGGGCACATCATTAAAACCACATTGCTTTACCGATTTTAGTGTGGCAATTCTCTACACCTAATTAACATCTCATAATGAGAATCTCCACCTTCAAGAAGGTAAATTTGGATGACATTTGCTTCTTAGACCCATGTAAATCAAACAATTTACAGGCTTCCTGTCGCTGTTGAGCGCTAGCCGAGTGCAAGAACCAGACTGGATCGGGTGAGGCGGAATTCTGATTTTATTATTTAATTCTAAAACTTATATAGACTTTTAAAAGTTTCTCCGGATTGGGTCAATTCAAAACCTCCCCCTAGGCCCATAGGCCAGGTAGAACTGCCCATCTTTCCAGAGACAGTTTCAATAACATCCAAACCTTATCTTTATTTATAGAACACAGGGAGAAGAAGAGAAAAATTCCCATGGGAAAGAATCTGTGCTACCACAGCTTCCTATTCTGTATTGTGCATCCATTTTGAATATATATTCTAGGACTTGATTGAACACTAACTTTCTGTTAGTGGAGGTGCTGAAACTGAAGGACTATGTCCAGCTCTTTACACCAACCACCATAAAAACTCAGTGAGGAATACAGGTCATTCAGAAACAAAGTAACACAGTAAGAAACCATTTTATGATGAAAGACTGGAGCACTTGGTGATAATTGATGCAGAAAAGACCAGCAGGTGAATAATAATCTGCTAATAGATCACTACCATCACAGTAAGCGGTCATTTTCTATGTTCACTCAGGGATTAAGGAGCAAATAGATCAGAATACTCTGGAGTTAAAGTGGAATAAGACTGGATATTGTGAAACTATTTAAGACAAGGAAGGAAATAAGTGTGTTACCAGGGAGATTTTGGTATCTCCTACAGAGATAGAGAAATATTCATTAGGAATGAATTGGATAAGTTCTTCCTTGTTTCTGTGGGCCTTTCAGCAAGAAAGTTCTTATTTCCTTCTGCTGCTTTAGTTGGGGAAAAAAGCAATTTCTATAGCATGTAAACTGCATTTGAGAGGATATAAATTTTCTTAAATTAATCTTGACTTGAAATGCAGACTTATATATTTTTCCTTGATTCAGAGAAGCAGTAGTGATTCTCTGTATACTTTTCTCACTAGTGTTTTCCTTTCTGTGATTCACTGATACAGATATAGATACCATGTTTGTCCCTCATGTTTGTGAAGATGTTTACTTTTTTGTAAGCTCCTTCACATTAAGAGAATGCTGCTGCTGACAATTTTAAAATGGTAATTCTATAGATCATGGGCTGTCATTCTGCAGGGCCAACTACAGTTTCTTTTTGTTTGCCTTCTTTCTCATTAGTGCTTTCATGGTTGTTAATGTTTTCTTTGAGAAAAATACATTCAGCACAGAAAGTAATGAAGCTGAGACAGCAAGAGTTTATTGCATAATTTGTGACACAACACAGAAACTTGACAGGTAGTAGACAGCCTACTATGTTATTCTTACAACTAGTTCTCAACTATGAGAAGTATGACTCAAAAAAGAACACAAAATACCAAGTAACTTTCTAAATGTTCCTCAAACACAGTCTCTATTTTGTTACGAAGTTTTCCTGACTCTCTCTTTACAGTCAAAAGATCTTTGTAAAGGGTCCCTAACTTTGTTGACTTTCCTTTTAATTTTTCTGGTTTTATAGGGCTTTCACATGCCACACAGGAGAGAAATGAAGTCAGAAAGAAACCAAATTATTACGGATATTTTTTCCTCCTCATTTCTAACATGGGCATAGTATTTGGCAGCATGCAGGTGTGACAAAACATAGCTACTAAATGAAAAGAAACAACAAAACCACACAGAAAACTTTTAAAATCTAGCATGAAAAATATTTAAACATTGTTTGCTATAGAAACAACATTTCTGAAGTACATGTAAAATATTTTAAAATGAAATCCAATTAGAATCCTTTTGTATTGCAATATGAGGTTAATGAATGTAATGTTGAACAACGAGGAGACATTTTTAAAATAAAAGAGGAAATCAATTGTTGTAACTCTGTAAGATAAACTGTTAAAAGATTTATCATTAATTTAGAAAACATCTTGAACCTTGTGTCACCAATCAAATATGTATTGGTTTCAAAGAAGAAAAGAAGACATGTTCTTTAAAAGACATACCTCGTCTAAAATTATCACATATCACTTTCTCTTGCTGTTTTAAGAAAAACCTTGTATGATCGAACTTAACACTGTCAAAGCTCCAAGTAACAGAAGCAAGTACACCCAGATGTGTCAAATCTTTTAGTACAGGAATGGCTGCTTCTTCCAAGAGGCAGTACGCCTGGCATTGGCTTTCTGGAAAACACAATGAACAAAACATAATAATAAAGTTTGGTTTCACACACCACTACTGGACATGAACATTCACAAGACCTAGCAAAACATTACCAACTTTATCTTGTTCATGAAAGCTGCAACATTAATAGAAAAAAGTTGCTTGCCACAGAGTCTCCTGAGTGGCAGCAATCAGCTGATCCTCACAGCAGGCAACTACACTGCTCCATGCATTTCATAACATGATCAAACTCCATGATGAGAAGTTAGGATTTTCTACTCCTGTGACTCACACTAAGATTATTCTACTACTCAATTGTTCTACAGCCTGCTTCTACATTGTAGTAATTTTCAAAATGCTAATTTTTGTTTTGACTGCAGAAAAGCTTTAGTTTTTCCCCTTAGTTGCATCAAAGGAGTCTTGCTTCAAAATTTATTAGGAAAAAAATAATTTAAAAACAAGCTTAGAGCTATGCTCCCATCTCAGATGGGAATAGATGAAAAGACTACTCTACTCTTTCACTGGTTCTGTGAAAGAAAATCCCATCAAGCACATGGTTGGAGCAAATGCATTTCCACAGAAAACCAAACTAATCTGTGCTAGGCGTACAACTTCCTAAGGCTGGGTATTCTTAATTTGAGGCTGCAAAATAGCTTGGATAAATACTTTATGAGTTCTCCTCTACCATTTCTGTTGCATGAGAAAAGTGTTGTCAGTTATGTTTTTTGATACAATGCCTTGTACAACAGCCAGAGTTCAAGGGGTAAGGCCCAGTCATATAAAAATCCATAGTTGATTTTTACTGTGTTAAAGACCTTTCCTATCAAAATGACTACTGATATCTTCCATCTCCAATTCTCATTTACTCAGTCGGACAAAAATGTGCAGAAGTAAACGGAAGGTACTGATTGGCACTAAGAGATTTCGTGCCCGCTAATTTCGATCAGACATAACTCAAGGTCCGAGTTCCTCTTTTTACTTTGCATGCAATTGGCTTTAGTCTTAAGATTAAAGTCTTAAGAGGAGCTCCATAGCCTCCTCTACCTCTGTGAATAAAGTAGATATCCATCTACTTGCAATACTTTCAGTTACAAAGAGAAGAGACTAAGTCTAATAATTTCTGCATTTGTCTGAGCAACACTATTTAATATAAAATCATATTGCAAAACTATATAGAATCACAGAATCACTAAGATCACAGAGTTCAACTCTTAACCCAGCACCACCATGTTCACTAAACCATGTTCCCAAGTGCCACATGCACAGGTTTTTTCAAACTTCCAGGGATGGTGAGTCCACCACTACCCTGGGAAGTCAGTTCCAATGCCTGGCCACCTTTCCAATGAAGAACTTTTTCCCCATATCCAATCTAAACCTCATCTGGCACAGCTTGACACCCTTTCCTCTGGTCCTGTCACTTGTTAGCTGGGAGAAGGTAAAGCAGTTCCAAAACCAGTATACCTGATGCTTGAATATTGACAGTGATACTGTCTTCATTCTCTTGGGTCTTCTCCTCTGTTTTTACAGTCTCACAAACAGAATCATCCTCTTCGTGAACACGCATATGCAGTTCTTCAGGCTGTACCACTAAATAATTAAACCACAAGTGAATATTTAGCTATAAATATCACAAAACCAGCTCAATGAATAAGAAAATGAATAAGTCACTATTCTATAAGTGACTCTACATGTAAAAATATCTTCAAATTAAGTGTTTCCATGACACATACATTTTCTCTTAATGAATTCTTTATTGTTTTCATGGGCTCATACAGTATAAAAAAACCACAAGACACAAAACCAAATTAGTCCCTGTCTGCCTTCACAGCCCAAGAAGTCAGGCATTATCAGATTCATCTTCCTAAGGGCAGAAATACAGAGCTGAGAAAATTAAGGAGCTGGTACTACCGCTCTATTATATAGCTCCACAGGAAACCTAATATGCCTTTATATGGAGAAAAAACATGTATGAGAGAAAAGATGCCGCTGACCTTAAGCAGCTCAAACTATGAAAAATGTATCACTGAGTGTGAGCAGAAAAGGTTAGATACTGTAAGCCATGCAGAAAGAACATAGAAGCTGCAAATGGAAAAAAAAAGGAGAAAAAAAGTTGTGTATCGAAAACAATTTTTCTCCTGTCTTCTAGCTATCTTTTGCAACTTGTTAATATTTCTAAGTGGCCTTCCCTTCTTCCTGTTAAATACTGATGCATGAGCTACAACTTCTGGCCACAAAACTTCTTCTATCTCTTTATTTCTGAATACTTTTTTTCTGAGAGGGGTTCTTATTGAATAGTTGTCTTCTAAATATTGTTGATTTTTCTACTTAAGCATGTCAGTTTCCTCAGAAAACAAACTAATCATACAGAGACAGGACGAAAAGAAAAACTGATTTTTTATTCCAGTTAACTTAAAAAGCTTTTCAAAATAAGGCATGTTATCTGGGGTTCAAAATTGGATCACTGAATTGTTTCTACTTCCCTCCTGTGTATTTTCTAAACTAAACATTACACACAATGACACATCTAAAAAAATAAGTCAAACAACAAAGAGGCCTATAAGCAGTGATGGCCTTGCTAATTTTCAGTTAGGGTTAGAATGACCCTTAATAAAAACTCTTCATTATTGCAAAAGTATGCAATGATTTTTATCATTTCTACATTGATTAATGTACATTGTGGGTTAATAGGTTCTCTATATATCAGGCGTAACTGATCTGCAACACTGGGGTCTAGCTGTGAACATAACCTAACCTGCATTGAACCTACTTAAGCCTCTCCAAGGCTATTCGTGAATGTGACATAGCTTGTCTTTCAATACATTTGGATTCCCTGTTGGGCGATGCAGTTCTTGCCAGAGTTCACTAGATGGCAGCAAAAAAGTTCAGGTACTTCGGCCTCCTACTTGTAAAATCTGGATTACTGCTTTCTGACGCCATGAAATGTTGTATTCATCTCCGACAGTGTCAGAAACAGACGAATTTTACCAAGAAATAATTATTTCCACAAGGTTACATAAGCTTGAAATTAAACAAATATCCCAATTCTACAGGAATTATTGCTGAAGTTTTTATGTAACAATTTCGGGTTTTTTCTAATGCTGGGACATTTAACTAAAGCATAGATAAAAGTTATTGTCAAAATTCTGCCGTACAAGTTCAAAAACATTTAAAAAAATTTTTTTTACATATAATTTTATCCTGAAAAGTGAATTTGGAGGTATGCCACTGTCACCTGCTACTTTGTCACAGATACTTCTTTTTAAAAACAAATAAAATTCTTCTACTTCTTTTTTCTCTCTGCTATTTTCCATTCCTTCATGCTGAACACATCGCCTGATATTCTTTCCTAAGTACTGCCATCAAGAAGAACAGGCCTACCAACGAATTTTCTGTTTTCCCTAACAGCATTGTTTGACGGTTTGATGGGGTTTGCACCAAGGTAACTGGCTCAAATGAACAACTCTTGTTCATCATCTAGGCTATGAGGTGTGAGGACTGATATTTATTATTTAATAACTACAATTAATTTGAGGATTAATACTCAAATGTTTATTTTATGAAATACCACTTCCAAAGCAAAAAATCCCTCCTGTCCCAAAAAAAGAGCCCAGCCGCCACCCCTCTGCCTGTCCCCCCCTGCATCCCATCCCAAGTAAATGAACCAATCAAAATCCTCTAATGTATCTTAAGGAAAACAACAAAGGGTAAGATACTTAGCTAAAAGTTCAGCTACACTTATGACCATAAAAACGTTGCCAATTTACTTCAAATAATTTTTTTATCCATAAGTCTACTAGGATGAAGTATCATCTATTGTAACTGGTAAAATAGAGAAGAATTAAATCTGGAAAAATGGCAGAATAAACTGGTTCACATACCTTTTCCAAGTCTATCTACATAATATTTTTCCTCTCTTTGGGTGACTGTATGTTTAGATCTCATCATAATAAAGTTGTTCAGATCAGAATCATCATTAGCCCATTTGGAAGCAAGTGCAAGTGATGCAGGCTTTCCATTACAGGACGAGTTGTCTAGTTTAGAAGATACATCTTTACAGCTGTCTGATTCAGATGGTTTGGGTTTTTTTTTTTCTTGGTTTAAGAAACAAATTGCCTCTTCTGTCTTAATCTTTCTTATGCTTCCTCCAGTAATGTCTCCCACACATGTATTTGTACTGTGAATTTTGGCAGATGACACACCACTGATGGCAAAGTACTGCCTTTGAGTCTGCAGAGACAAGTCAGGATTAAATACTTTCTCTGACTGATGTGTTTCAGCAGAAAGCAGCTCTTCATTTGTCACAGAATTCTTCTCTTCAAGCCATCCTGAAAAATACAATTTAATTTCTTTGCTGCGACATAGACACCTTTTCTCTCTCTTCACTGGAGTTAAGGACTTCGGGTGGTTTACAGAGAAGGCATTTTCTAAAATTTCTTCTTTCTGCCTTCTCAGTTCACTAGAATCTCTTTAGAAAACTTGCACCGACTAGTCCTAAGTAAAAATGCACAATACTGAGACACAGAAAGCCATGCTATTGTTTGAAGTTTTCACCATCTACACAGTACTTATTGATGGTAGCTTTCTAGGAAGTGGGATGTGACATACTTCATTAGGAAGAAAAATTAACTCTTTTTTTGTTGTTTTTTAGAGGGGAAAAAAGAATGCGAACAGCTCCCTCTAAAGATATGCTTCACTAGAACTACAACTTTTTTGCATTGTGGCTGCACAGCCATCTGAAACACAGTAGCTAAACAATTAAAGAAATGTAAAAAGCAGTTAATTGGAAATGATCTTGCATGAGCAGTGTCTATTTGTTTCACAGTGTATCATGTTACTGTCAATCCTTGGAGTTCTACAACCACAACTGGTGCCTCGCAGTCTGTCCATAGTTATACAACAAAATCTGGATAACTTTTTGCATTTTTTGTTGAAGTTTATTATAACTTTGATTATAAGTATGCAAAATCGCACATGAGAAATTCTGAAGTTATAAGCTGTTCAAATTTGAAATAGTCTGCATAAAAAAACCCCCTCTCCAGCATCACAAAATAAGGAATTTTCACTGTAACATACTCCCCCCACTGACCTTGTCCAGGGAGGACTATGAAAGTATCTGCTTTATTAAAGTATTCCAAAGCAAAACAACTACTCATTAAGAAATTCTCCTGCATGAAACTATTTTATTAAAAAATAATATGACAGGTAGAGGCTACTCTTCATCTGCACAGTAATATGAACAAATGATGACTTTGTGTAGTTAAACACTTCTACAATTTGTTCAAAGTTAGTGAAAGTATTGTTCTTAAGAAAACATTTTGAAAAGAAAACATTTTGTTCTCAAGAATAAGAAATATTTAATTTCATTTGTTCTTGGAGACACATAGCTCCCTGTGTGATTCTCTGTTAAAGTACCTATCTTTGCCTTTTTATAATTTTTTTTTGAAAAAAGAAGATACTTACTTTCTAATTGATATGATGTAAATTGTGTGAATGATTCTACATCTGTAGGAAGCTGACTGTTTGCATTACTGCCATCCAAATTCAATTGTTCCAAAATTTCTACAGCTGCTCGATTTAAACCCATATGAAGCCACCAGCCCTCCTCTAGTGAGCTAAGCATTGGTGCTTCGACCTCAACCAACAGCTTTTTCTGCAGTTCTGTCAGTGAATGACGTTGATGAGCAAGGTTAACAGCTGGATGCTCTACAAAAGAACCAGAAATTAACACATAATATCAATAATCTAGAAAGATGAAAACAGAATGTCCTTTTGGAAATAAAAGTTCCCAAGTACTGGTGGCCTACTGCACATATCTATTATTCATATTTCCATTTATAACTCTGTGTCCATCAACAGATTTAAGAGTAAAAGTATGCAGGTGTGCCTTTTCTGAGTTCTCTGAGTAAGAGGGGTGGGGGTTTAATTTTTTTTTCAGATCTAATAATGTGCAGCTGCATTACTAAAGTTACAAATTATCTTGATAACTATCTGTGGGTTATTGTCTTGTTTACAAAGACTTATCATAATCCTTACCTGAAAAAAAATTAACTGAAATAGTAATGAGCATACCACACATTATTTTCAAGGAAAAATCAATGTACAAATTAATTGGACAACAAAAACAAGTCAATATACATAATTTAATCCTGAGACTTGTAAAATGAAGTCAAATAAAATGAAACTAAAGAATAGTGGTAATGCATATTCTGGCACTTTCATGAACAGCCTGCAGCTTATTTTGATTTTGTGTATCCTGCTTCTCTTCTACTCTTGTGAAGTCACAATATTACTTTCCATTAACAGCACTATTGTAGTGATTGATACATATTTTGAAACATTATTTAAGAGAAAATAGCACACAGAATGGAGTTCAACAGATTGCCAAATTTCAGTTATTAGTTATCGTATATAATAGCAGTGAACACTGTCATAAAAAAATAAAACTCTTACTTAATTCAAATTACCTCCATAGAAGGATACATGGCATACCAACTTCTTTGTTGCCATACTGTAACTTTTTATATGTACTAAAATAATCACATAATCCAAACTTCAGAGGGTTACAGTAATTGGATAAACTTCAATGGCTCAAAATATGTGCTCCGTAATATAACATCATCTTTTCTGCTGTATTTCTCCATGTACATGGAACTCGTAAACATCAATTAGAAATCCTTACCGACAAGCAAAAGAGGGCTCATATTATCCCGATACTTCTCCGATTGCCATACCAAAGATTCTAAGAGTTCCCTAGAGGGCTCTGCAATCAAAATACTATGAAGAACATAAAAAAAAGACTTGCAGGTATGAAGCTTAGCAGCATTATCTGTTGAATTTTGATTTATATAAAACTATCTTTTAAAGATGCACTTTGTCTTTAAATTTTCAGTTCATTCTTCGTTCACTTGTTTATTAAAATTTTTTTCCTATCCATACAGAGGACAACACGAAAGAATGAGAAGAGGAGCCATCAAGGCTGGGTCATGAAGTAAAGCAGCACTGATTGAGAATTCTGTCTAGACTGTGGTGCCCACCCCAAAAGGATATTGAAATTCCTTCTATATATGTTAGAAAGATAGCAAGGCGAAGAATGCTAGTTTCAAATAAGATGAGAAGAAAAAGATGAAGCAATCCTAATCCTATCTTGGCATGAAAAGGTCTGAAATCTATTGTTGGAGGATATCCCCAAAACAGACAATACTTTCTTACTATATCTCTTCTGGACATTTTGCAGGTGATCCTTGTGCAACATATATATGCCTGCCAGAGGTATAAACATGCACATATGCCCACACATATACTTGCTAAATACTTTAAATATTTACTGTTGCCTACTGCAAAAAAAGAGACTGGATTTTCAGACTATTAATCTCCCCAGAGAAAGAGGTCTACAGAAGCAACTTCCTATCCTTTTTCAGGCTCCCCTGGAAAACCACAGATACAGACCATGCATTCTGTCACTCTTTCACACAAAACACAAAATATATGCAGCTCAAAGAATGTAAGTACCAATTCATAAATACAGTAAAGTTATTTTTTTCAATAATTTTTAAGGATGTATGATTTAGAGGATTCATGACAGAATTTGTCACTACCAAGGTTTCATTACCTGTTACCAGAGAGAGAAATAGGCTCTTCTTGAAGTCCTCTGCTCAGAAAATTAACCCATGATCTTTGCTGTCTGCATGGAGGAGTTAAAGGCACTTCCATTTCATCTTTCAAATATGGAATATATTCAGCTGGAAATTGCATAAAACCCCAGCCAAAACAAAAATAAAAAATCGAAATCACAAAGCTACTTGTGAATGAAATGCACATGCTTACGAATTTTACACTAGTGAAGTTTTGGATTAAAATATAAAATATTTTCATGGGACAATTCACTAAGCTAAATACCCCAAATACTTCACATCTAATTTCCAGACAGTTTGGGGATAACAATGTGTAGATCACATTTCTTTAATGTAGTTCTGGGTACATATGCTTCACATATAAGATTATTTTTATAATTAAATCATCAGGTAGCATGACTGAGGTTTTGATGTTCATGCCTGTTGGCCTTCTTAGATAGTTCCTCCATAGATGAAGTTAATTAGGTGGAAGAGAGACTACAGACAATACTGTGGTGGCTGCAAGATTCTGTAAGAATGGCTGTAAGAACGGCCTCAGGAACTTCAGAAACAGGATTTTAAAGAAAAAATTACTCTTTCAAGCATTGAAATTTCTAGGGATGATCACTGAAATTAATTACACCACCAGTTTGGTTTTTTTTTTAAAGCAGTATACAAACAAACCTAGTATGTTAAAAGTCCTCTGCAAGTAACTTTAAATATCCTTTTTTTTGTTGGTTTTTTTGCCAATCATATTAAATGTAGACATATTAATGACTACTGGGTTTTATTCAAGTCTTATTAGGAATTTGCAACTTCACTGATTTTGGTGGTTTACATGATTGCCCTGCTATTCTTCTCTCTGGCATTCTACTAACCAGAAAGTAGAAATCACAAAAGCCACAGTTGTTCCACATTCTGTGAAAATTAAGGCAGAAAAATTGTGAATAAATCAGTGCCTCCACAAGGAAAAACACTTGTAATGAATTCCCTATTCATTCCACCACGCAGTAAGTAGATGAAGTCATCATACCCACATTGGCTTGGCCAATTGGCACAAAGCAGGCTATGAATCAGTCACCTGTCCACCTGCTCACAGCTTCTCCTTGAAGGACCTAACAAGCTGATTGTTAGGCAGGAAGGGTAAGGGACAGTGTTAGAAAGCCAGAGGACGAAAACATATCAGAAAAGCAGAAAAAAAAAGGTAAGAAATAAAACTGGGTACAAAAGAAAGCAACATACTTACAGTCAGTACAACTTCTTTCCCACTCACTTAGAATGAAAAAAAACTCGGTGAACTTATGCTGTGAAATCCAGCTCACAGACCAGTTTTTGTGAGGAGCAACAATTTTAGGACTTTACTTTGAACAGGACAGGAGCTGATCTCAGGACAGCAAAAATACCTGCCATATCTAAAAAGAATTATTCTTTCTCTTTGAGCAATACTGTTCATATTCGTTCTTGTCTAGTTATTTTTGCCTTTGGGACTGGAATTGTTTTTATCAGCTACATTAGTTAACTCTGCCTACACTGAGAGTAACACTCCCCTTCTCAGAACATTGCTGACTCAGAGAACTATCTTGTCTCTTGATCCCTTTTTTAAACAAACCAAATGACTAGAGAAAGACTGCTTAGTCTTATGACTGCTTTTTCTCTGAGTTCAAGCAAACATATTTCACTTCTTGTAACTCATAAAGAGCAAAATTAATTAGGAGAAGACAATCCGGTCTCGACACCCAATACAGAAACTTCTGCTATCAAACGGTGTCTCAGCAGTGCTTGTACAGGTTTGTAGGTCTCTATCCTACAGATCTGAGTCTATCTTAAAGAAAAAAAAAAAAAAAGAAAATGAGAGAGAGAGAGAGGTATGGAAGCTCATTGTGCCCCAATAATATAATTCTGCCTGATTCAACAGCAGAGCTAAGGCAGCAACTGGTAATAAAGATTAATGAAGCCACTTTCTTTAAAAGACAATTCAAGATGGCTTGGCTACTTATCTACTGCAGAAGAATGGACAATATCCTAGAGAAGACCACAGTCAATTTATTATTACTGTATACAGGAGAAGAATACCAAACTAACTAGATCTACTGCACTTAAGCCCCTCCTGCTTGTAAGATTTAGAAGTGAAGAGCAGAGAGCTGACAAGACACAGATTACAGCTTCTCATGCTAAACAATAATCTCCAGATGTAAAATAAGCATAACTTTATCTTGGTGGAACTTGGTATGTTTGCATTGAGCTTTTATATCAGACACTTTGAACTGATGATTGGTCCAACCAAAACTCCAGCACAATATAGTATCTGAAGCATGATACTATTAGCCTTCAGGGGACAACTATCAGCTCAGTTTAAAACTTGTTGAAACTAAGACAATAAGAAGGGTCTTGGTCTGGAGAAAACTCAACATTTCTTGAGTACTTTGGTAACTTCTGGATGGAAAACTATCAAGTGAACAAGCACTGATGGATAATATTGCTACTTTCCAATGCAATAATGGATAGACCTTTTCATAGATAGTATATATGTTAGGATGAGAGGTACATGTATAATCATGTATTGACATTCTGCTCAGATCACATTCATTTGTAAATATTACTCTTTGTACAGGCCTTTCTGCACTAAATGAAAGTCACCAGCACAGCCATTTCTCTGCCTCTCTTAGCCAGCCAGAATTTAGCTGTGAATATAGTAGGGCTGGCAAAGACTATACATTATTTTGAAAGATTACACCTGGAACTCAAAAAAAATTTTAACTAAGGTTGAATGACTAGGTTGAGCAGTCAGACACCAAAGCAGCTCAGCACTGGTAGACGGTGTAAACACCATGACTTGGGTTTTCAATCTATTAAAGGTGGATACACACAAAGGATTTCCTGATCCCAGCATAGGAGAAGCAAGGATTCAATGCACGCTAGCAACTATTCAACATTTCATTTCTGCAGAAAACAGCTCTGGTGACTACATGACTTAACTTCTCAATCACATGTAATTACTGAACCATTTGCAAAGCATAATGTCTGCACAGTTTTGAATCTCTAGAAGTTACAAACACAGCACTTCTACCCGAATTGTTCTCCATCACTCTCTTTTGAAAGCATTTATACAATACTTGAACAAACTTTAAACTGTGCTCTTTGACTCCACAATTTTAATCAATCTGCCTTAAATTTCATCTGCCCTCTCTTGGTAGATGAGTTGCTAGATAAAAAAGATCTAAAAATCTAATCAAGCGCAAAAGTTATAGACATCACATGCAGCCAAAAGCAACATGAAGGAATTGTAAAGTTGCTTGTGCTTAGACTATAAAGCTCTAGAAAGGAGTATGGCACTTCTACCTCCTTATGGTGTGGATACAAAATAGTAGATTACATGAAGCGAATCTTCTTATTTATGTGGTACATGTTCTCCCACTAACAGAATATTGGAAAAACCACTTGAAGAATTTATTTTAAATATCACCCCTTGATTTATACAGATCTTCCTACCTGACTCATAGAATTCCAACATACTTGTGCTAATACTGGAGCAAGCCTCTTGTGGAATGGCACAGTACTTGGAAATTTCTATTTTGTATGTAATCTCTGCTTTGAGATCTGAAAACAGATTTTAAAAGGTGCCATAAATGAACCATTTATTTATTTTTCCTGTCAGAATTTTCAAGCTTTTTATTGAACCTCCATGATATATTGTTATGAAAAATTAGTCATGCTTAGTAACCTCAAATGCTTTAGCTGATTAGAGCAGTGCTCAGTCTTGTCCCTTAAGTGAGAGAAAAAATCCCTCACAATATTTATAGTCACTCTTTGAATTATTCCAAGTTCTTATGTCTACAGCGATTTCCAGAACAATTAAGTAGCCTAAATATAGTTTACTAGGAGTATGTGTATGTAGATTCTCTTGCTACTAAAAAAGGCCTAAAACAGAACAAAAAAAAACCCCAATAGGTTGACGTTTATGTACAGAATCTTCAAATCTCTGCAATCTCAGCTTGAAACACGGCACATACTAAATATATCAGAGGAATGCACATGAAACTTAGTCAAATATCCACTTTTAAAAGCTTTGTTTCTATCTTCAGTAAGAGACTGGATTACTTCAAACTGCTGCCCTATCAGACACAGAATTCAGTACACACACTCCAGAAGCATTAGTCTTCCTTCTTTGAGCTGCTTCCTGTCCACCAAAAAAGTGGAAAATTATTTATTTTGACTTAAAAAAGCCCGCAACCCTCAGGCAACGCCTTTTTCTTTTAATTAAACAAAATACTGTCATACAAATCAATCCATTAGCCAATAACTGTCATTAAAGTTATATTTATCAGTAGTATAAGAGCATTTAGTAATTTCTCTAAAACTCCTTTAAAGAAACTACTAGCATCATTGAGAATAAACCTGTTATCTACAGAAATATTTAACCGTTTTTTCCCCAGAAATCTGCTTTTGTGCTTGCAATTACAATGCAACAAAAGCTTTTTTTATGGTGTGACTGTTCTGCATATAATCCTCTTAGGGATATCTCTGAAAGTAAACTTAAAAACAGATTAGCGAACACAAGACCAAATGATTATAGTCATGGTTGATTATGTATCATAAATCGTGGCTCATATTACATTTGTGTTCAAGATTACAACACAAGCCTGGACTACATCAAATGACAGGTAGTTCACTACCCCTCTAGGAGACACTTCTAATACCAGAAATTTGGGTATAGCACAGTTCTTAGTTCATCCACAGAAATTCTCATCTGATAAGCTGTGATGTAATTTGTAGGTGAGCTCAACAGAAAAGAGCCTAATTATGCTAAATGTGTTCAAATGAAAGCAAAATCAGGTCAAGTACTTAAGAAAACCAACCCTCACCTTCTCTGATCACTTGTTTGCAAAGGTCTTCATCATCTACAGCGACTGGAGCTAAATTTAACACCTCCTTTAGTTCCAAGTATGATGGAATCTTAACACAATCAGATCTGCCATTGTTTGGGTTACTGAATTCTAACTCAACAGGTAACAGGAAATACTGAAAAAATATTAATCACAACAGAATGGCCAGTAAATTTCCTTTGATATTACTGTACAGTCAAAGCTTCTTCAGAATCCTGAAATAAATTAATTCTAAGCCAATTTAAGAGCTCCTAGAAAACACTTGACAGTTACACAGCACACACAAAGCTTTGCTCAATACAGGGCAAAATACAGTGTTACAGAATTTCAGATTGAGTCAGTGGAATGTAAAAAGGGTATCTAAACTTACAGTTCCCAATCAAGTAAAATGCTCATTTATTTTATTGAAAGTTTGTTTTTTAGAATTTTGAAAACTGGAGCAAAAAGTAGATTTGACTTCTTTAAAAAAAAAAAAGCCAAGCTGGCCCCCAGATCCCAGAACACGTCTTGGAGCTTTCCCTTTCCCATGCTCATGTCATGGCTTCCTGTTCTGACTAATATTTTATTCTTAGCGTAACAACTATCTATATAAAACTGCAAATACATCAGGTACCAGGATAAACAGCTAGTCAGAGTGGAGATTCCTAAAAACAGCATTCAAGAATTAAAAAATGACAAATAATACCAGTGTTTTCTAATCTTGGAAACATGAAAGCTCAAAATATTTGGCAAATATGAGAAGAATTCAGTAAGATGTCTTGCAGGTGAACAAACACATATGCACAATGTAGAACAACCACTAATATATAGTATGAAACAACAGGATGATACCTCTTCATCTTTCATAGCTATAGTACAGAAATTCTCTTTAATCCCCTGCAATTCATTTTGACTCTCTTCCATCTTCATTTCATTTTGGAAAGTCAAACATTCTCTTTAAAAGATCATAAATGAAAGTAAGTGACTTCTTCGTATTACTTAATTACTTACTGTATTACTGAAATAGTGTAATTACTGTACTTAAATACTTACTGTATTACTGAAATACTTTGTATTTCAGTCTAAGACTGAAACTCTTAATAATAGTTTTGATAGCTGTATACATGGCAAAAGTTTTTCTAAATCCATGCCTTTTCAAAGAAGGCAATTCCGAGTGATACTGTACTGATCTGCGTAATTACCCCCCCCCAAAAATTTCAAGCAATAGTATATTATATGCAGAATAATTAATATTGGGGCCTGCCTTCAACAATTACAGAAAAAAACCCTCATATTATAGTTCTTCAAGTTCTCAATACATAAGTCCCCTCGTGTAAAAGTGCTTTCTGCAAAAGCTGCAGTTCTAATTTCCTCCAATGTCAAATTTTTGACTATACATAAAATCTCTGTATTCTATTCACCTTACTTCTCTTTGTCACCTTTAGTTTCTATCTTGAGGCAAGATTCAGCATGACAGAAGGCAGAGTGTGCTTATTATTAGTTAAAGTGAAAACTAAAAGTATGTTCCCTGGTTTAAGTGAAAAACTTTAAAACACTTGGAAGTAAAACTCAGGAATGAGGCTACTACTTGCATTGTAAAGCAAAGACACAAAGAGCACAAGGAGGAAGATTTGTCAGGTAGAAAGAAAACTCTTCATCAGGCTTGCCCTTTGTGCCAATTACAGGCACTAAATCTATAGTGACTTTTAGTGGAGTAACTTCCTCATCAGTCCTTGACACCACTATTTTCCTGGAAGAATATTTCAGACTGAAAATTGTTCTGTGTCCAGCCTTGGGATGCTCACGAATTTTAACTCCAGTAGAAGTCTGACTAACTGAGTCCCTTTCTCTAAATGCATCTCCCTGTGTGCTGCACTAGGAGATCTGGACTCCCACCTTGGAATGGCCCATGGTTTTGCTAGTCAACCACAGATCAGGAGGTCAGAGCTACTTCTGTAAAGCTTCACACCAGGATTTTTTTCTCCCATTACCGGTATTTCTGAAAGTCATTTTAGAATTTGAATCATGGTATCTTCACTCAATATTTAGAGTACTCACACAATCCTATGTCCAAGAGTCACTGCAAGACTGGGGCTCATGTTTGAAAAAACAAGCAAACAACCCCACTCCTTCCTGTTCTTCTACTATATGGGTACAGTTGGTTCAGTTAAAATCTGCTTTACCTTGCCCATGAATCACACAACCCTTTCAAGTGCAAAGAAAGCAATACAAGTAGTCCAGACATGAAGTAAACCTACACAAGATTTAGTAAACCAACAGCCAGATTTTACACAATGAGTATATTAACGAAATACTGGCCCATTTTTGATACAACTTATACCTGTTTTAATGTACTGGTTTGTTCAAATTCATGACATATATAAAATTCAATTAAATTCAATCAAACTAGCAATACAAAACTGAGCAAAACCATAAGAATAATTAATATTTAAACTTGGAGAAATACAATTCAATAGGATAAGAGCATGGATTTACTGACAGCACATCTGACAGGAGAGAAAAAAGGAACATGGAAGTATGTGTAAAATCCTAGCCCTTTTAAATTTAGCGGTATTTTCATGAAAGGGAATCAGTCAGCTTGAGGGAGGACAAGGTCCCTTAAAGATGTACCTTTTTTCAGTATTCCAAAACTAATATCCTGATTGCATTTCACACTTATAGAATGCAAAAATGACAATTTCATTAATACAGTTTTCTTACTGCATATAAATTTTACCCTCGTCATTTTTTCCTAAGAAGAAAAGCTGAAGTCTTTACCTGTTGCAAATATAAACTAGTTACAAAGGTAAAATACAACAAATGTTAACATGTTAATGGCATTATACACAGAATATTTTTTATGTTTAGTATTACACAGCAAATTGTAGGTACCTGAATATATCCTCTGCTGTTATAATTTGTCCTTCAGAATCTAAAAGGGGATCTTTCACTAAAAAAAACTGTAGTCTGCTCAGAAGTACAGATAAAGTTGGCAGCTTTTTACGAAAATATTCAAGATTATCAATAAAAACAAATTCCTCTTCCAAATATAAATCTGACAAAATATAAGAAAAAATGCATTATAAAACCAGAGAAAAATACTAAGAATTATCAGAATAAAGAGAATAGTTGAGAAACTGTTGGAATACTATAAATGTCAGCAAAACAATAACTGCTTTTGTACTTAAAGCTTAAAAATCCTAAAATATTTAAAGTATAACAAAGTCTAGACTTCCGTGGTTCACATGATCAGCTCTAGTTTTCTTTTGGTTTTTCTTTTGTCTTATATAATGCCTGTTAAATACAAAAGGTATATTCTTTTAATTTCCTTGTTTCTGCTTTCAAGTATGACAAGGGAACTTAGCTCAGTGCAATTTTAAATGTAAAAATGAGGCAGTCTCTCCATTCATGTCTAAACCTAAATGCAGATACCCTAATTCTGAAGGAAAAAAAAATTACAAAAAAGGTTGCAAATTACTATGATTTAAAGAAAGATAACATTATTGTATCAACACAGGCTGGGGGATGAACACATCAAGAACAGCCCTGTGAAAAGGCCTTGGGGGTGCTGGTGGATGAGAGGCTGGACATGACCTGGCCATGAGCACTCACAGCCCAGAAAGCCAAACGTGTCCTCGGCTGCATCCAAAGCAGTGTGGGCAGCAGGGAAGGGGGGAGATTCTGCCCCTCTGCTCTGGTGAGACCACATCTGGAACACTGCATCCACCTCTGGGGTCCTCAGTAGAAAAAAGACACGGACCTCTTGGAGCAGGTCCAGAGGAGGGATCACAAAAACAATCAAATTCACAAAAACAAACACACCTCTCCTGTGAGAAAAGGCTAAGAGAATTGGCATACGCTCAGCCTGGAGAAGAGATGGCTCCAGGGAAACCTTAATGTGGCTTCTCAGTACTTAAAGGAGGCCTATAAGAAAAGTGGGGATAGACATTTTAGGGTAATGGTTTTAAACTTAAAGAGGGATGATTTAAATTAGATATAAGGAAGCAGTTTCTTACAACAAGGGAGGCGGTTGACACCCCATCCCTGGAGGTGTTCAGCGTGAGGTTGGATGGGGATCTGCCCAATCCGAGCTGATTACAGAGGATTAAGACTCCTGTAAAAGGTCCTTTCCAACCCAAACTATCACATTATTCTATTTCTTTTGAGTTTAAACCACTGCTCTCCTGAGACAGAAGTGATGCAGTAACCACTTTTGATACATTTCCTTACATTTGCAGTATGAAATACATATATATCTACACACACATATGATATATACAGAAGGGCAAAGGGAGTTTTTTGTTCTTCTTCCTTACTTTTTACCAATATGGAATTCTCCTTATTCCCACATCCCCTTTTCACTCCTTGGATGACTCCCTATCTGTAGTAACTCCCTGTTCTCTTATAATGCCTGGAAATGATGGATATTGATTACGTTCCCACCAAACGTAATCAATGATGCTAACTCAAAACAGCTCCTTATAAAGAAATCTATCTTAAACTTCTTTTGGCTTGCATATCTCTTGAACTATTAATACAAGCTCTGATTCTCCAGGGAATAAATCTGTCTTTAGTGGTTATACTTTATGCAACGGCAAAGGTTTTGATCACCCAAATGATTTCATCAATGTCTCTGCAGGATGCACAAAAAATTAGGGAAGTTAACAAGATTACTCTACCAAAAGTTAGGAAACAGTGAATTGAATATTTCACCTTGCCGTAGTTCTTTAAATTCAGTGGCATAGCAAATCTTCAAATATTTGTCTTGGGTGGAGTGTTCTTTAAAAACATTCTTCGTACGTAAAAAAGGTTCTTCCGTGTCAGTCTCAGAGCAAGGATTTGAACTTGGAATTACTTCTATTAAATCATTACTAGTCTGAAACTCTACAGAGGAAATAGGTTTCCTAAAAAACAGAAAAAAATATCTGACACTTAAGCTGTAGCAAAATCAATGTTGTAACTTCCCTGTCACACTCACTGAATCTACAGCACTCGTCAAGGTGCTCTAAGAACTTTGATAATCACTGTATTCACTGAAGAAGATTGGAAATTACAAAGTTCTCTCTATTCACTGGATCCATGGTCAAATTACATGTTCAATTCTTCCCCAAGGAAAAGCCCTTTAAGTTTACACCCAGCACGAAACTGAACAAAAGGAAAAAAGCATCAAACCTACTGATACCATAACATTTGTGACAAAAATTTCCTGCTGGGTTAAATGTACACTTCTGTTTCAAAAACCATGAAGAAATTGCAAGTAATAGCAATAGGAAAAAGACAGGGTAAGTGAAGAAACAAAACCACTTCAATTTCCTGTCACTTTTCATACTAACCTCAGTACTATTAGTTTTTATTAAGAAAACCTCCCTACCATTTACCAAATAAGTAGCAAAATCATCTGATTACAGAAAGGAAAAAAAAAGACTATCATATTCCTGAGCTAAGTATGCATCTGGACAAAACAGTTACAATTGTTGATTAAAATATGTGTTAATGCTGTGCCACCCATATAAATTGACTGCAACAATACAGTGATGCTGACTGATGAATGCTGACATTTCTGAAGAACCCAAATCGGTTCATCTATAGTTATTGTACTTAATATTCTCATTTCAGACAACTAATTTCTCAATTGTGCATCCTATTGATTTATTCATATTTTTAATAATACTTTGCATAACAGCATCTTGCTGTTTGATAGTCATCTGAAAGTAATTCTCATAAACGCAATCAGTGTATAAGTGCCCCTCTGAAATTCAGTACAGGACTTCACGTGTAAACAGCAATCGAGTGGAGTCTTTGCTACACATCTTAAAAAAATCAGCTATTTTACAACATTTACATTATTGTTAAGAAGTTAATTCTGAACCTACAAGTAGTATAGTTCACAAGTGATAACCATGTGGTACTGATAATAACTAATATCCCAAGTTTCACATGGCATAAACCTTTGAAAATCCATGGACCTTAAAACACTGAGCAGTTACACGTGGGCCAATTTCACTGAAATCACTGGGTCTCACTATAGTTTTATAGATAGAAGAAACCTAACTGAATTGCCTGTTTTGAGGCTACAGAGGCCACCTCTTCCAAAGTCAAAGCCCTAGCAGGGCTGTTCTAGAAAATGGCAAATATTTTAATGCAGACTATTCTAAGTACAGAAAAATCTATTCAAGTCATATAGCTATGCTTATACAGTTACATAATTGTCTTAGAGAGGAGGGGGGAAAATGCTTATTTTCATGTTAATGCAGTGTTCAGAGACTCTCTCCAATGTTATAAATAGATTATACAACCATTAAAAAATAATACAAAGAAGCAGTGAACTCCATAAAAACACAATGCTACTTTTAGTGAAAAAAACAACTTTAAGCTATCTGATAGAGTGTAGAGCTCCAGCACATTTCCTACTGTCAGGAAACATCTTCATATTCTGTTTTCATCATTGGCTTATCATTCACAAAGTACCTGAATGATATCAAAGAAATCATAAATGTTTTTAACTTAAAGTTACTGACTTTTCCAGGAAATCCTCCACAAGTAAATTTTTCTTCCATTGGTCCAATACTGAAATAGCAAGCATGGTCTGTGTTGAACCAACTAAGACGAAAAGGAGAGAAAAGAAATTACATAGAAAATATTGAAATGAATTTTTATATATTGAATAAATCATTGCAGATGTTAATAAACCTTTACACATGATGTACAGAAGAAACAACACCTTTAGTTTCCATTAACAAAGGTAATACAAATGCACAAGAAAGATACAAACACTTTTATACATATATTTACCTTTGTCATTTGAAAACCTCATTTTTTCCCATATCTCATAACCTCAGCATCATCTTCCAAACCTCTCCCAACTAACCAGATTTAGTATTTGACTTATCTCTGATCATTGCATTTCTTCCATAAACATTTCTCTGGAAAGAAATCATTCCAGAGGTCTCTACAAACTAACCAAATATAATCTTATTTATGGTGCCACACAAATAAATATCCGTTACCCATTTGTTTCTATTTGGGCAATGAAGATGTTCTACCTTCAAGAACTATGAGAACTGACATAGCGCTATGTCAGACATCATATTATGGATAAACACAAGCTTTACCTTTAATCTACAGTAAATCTAAACTAAATTTAAGGATTATATAACATACTTCTAGTCCATGGCTTCCTATACTTATCATCAGCAAAGAGTCCATTGAGATGATACTTTTCATCTTGATGTAAACAGGGAGGAAAGCAAAGTGATAATTTCCAGATGGAAAACTTCTGTCTTGCCATGCTCTGAATAAAAAAAGGCACGTGATAAAATTATGAGAGAGACAGTTCCACTCTTTTTGTGCACTGCCTCTTCAAACATTCCCACTGCTTTTGAGGGTATTCTACTAGAACACGATATTTTATATTTAAACCTTATTTTTGTAATGCTAACACAGTCCAAACTAAGAGAAGATACTAACATTTACCTGATTTGCTACTTAACAAAACCACTTAACTACAATTTAACTAAACTTTGAATGTGCAATTACAAGTGTTTATCTTAACACTTGGAATGGTCTCCTGAATGGACACATGGATAAGCTGACGAGAAACAATTTGGTATCATTCCTACTATTGCTGTTTCAAGTGCTTCTAATATTTTAATATTCTAAGGCCTCTTGTCTTTCATGTGCCATTATGAGCTGATGAAAGCCCTTTTAAAGCCCTTCATTTTCACTAAAACCAGGGGTAAAAATCAATTGAATTCTGAAATTAAATAGTCTGTGTGGCAAGTTTAGTGACATTTCACTGAATACCAAGTTCAATAAAATGTTGGAATTACAATAGAGAAAGAAGTTCAGTTTGCCACAATCTAAGAAAACAGTAGGTACATACAGCCAGCACTATACATATCAGTTGTCGTACTCCAAGGAAAGGGATGTGGGCAATGTTTCATAACATGGATCCCAGTTAAACTGCAAGTACTACTGCCGGACCACTTCCCAGGCTGCAATTCTCCAGTTATGTGCCAGGAGTGCTTCTGTGTGTCCTTGTACTCTCCCCGAATTCCTGAAGGCACCATGTCTTGTTACATTATTCTGCTCACACACTAAAAATGCCCCCTTCTGGGAAAGCACCACTCTACTTCTCTACAAGCTAAGTCTTGCATTTGGTCTGTGGCTTTTCTTTGAAAATGTAGGTAAGTAAAAACCCAATTATGACAGGGCATTTAGAGGATAAGAGGTTGGCAACATCACAGAAGGAGATGGGAAGGAAAACAAGACTTCACAAGGCTTCTAGATCTTACCTGACCAAAATCTGTAACGCCAAAATATTCATTGTCAGTATGGAAAAAAAATCTACTTTCCATGAATTTAATCTAAGACATTGCAAAACCTCTTCCCTACAATCATTAAGGAATTGTGTATCACTATTCTAATACACACCGAAGTAGCTAGAAAATCAGATTAGCTCTCCAGAAAGTAATTAATTTAATGCAATAGACACAGCGTATTTACCAAATCTCTAAGCAGAAAACTTATATGTGCATGATAGGTAAATAATAAGTGCAACAGACACTAAAAATAACTGTTGCTTTTCAGTTTGGGCAAAATTGTACTTAAATTTTTTATTAAAAAAAACTAATCACTTCACTGTTATCCCACAAAGCGCAGCACAACAATCTCTCTGAAAGAGAATTCTAAAGAAAGTAGTTCTTGTTGTCTTTCAAAATTTGAACTCAATCTTTTCTTCAGTAACTGCTGTATTTTGTTCAGACTATTAAGAGAAACAGTAAAAATGTACCTCATATAAATAGTCTGTTGAGTGATACTTCAAAGCTGCAAACATCTTGTTTTGTGATGTTTTCAGCATTTCAATTGTCTGGAAGATATACAGAATATGGATCAGTTAAAAACTTTTTATATCACCTCAAAATGTTGAAAGAGAAGGTTGAAATTCAGGTCCAATATGAACAGCTTCTTAATGTTATAGCACATGCACCTTGGACTTATTTTCTTGTAGAAGAAGGCCACCCAAAGCATTCAGTGTTCTTCCTTTGGAAGGATACAGACCAACTACAGACTGTGAACATTTGATTTTTCTCTGAAATAACTAGGCTTTTGGTTGTTTTTTTAGCTATGTCTCTTGGTGTTTATTTCACAGAAAACTTTTAGAACCTTTAAGTGAATGTAGGCAACACAAATTACCTCCCTTAAGCAGTAACTCTTAAATTAACTGATTCAATAAATTTTTATGGATTATAAATTAGTTTTTAAAGGCACTAAGTCAACTGTCTAGACTACTAATTTTTCACTGCCTCATGTATTTGTGAGGAGACTTTCTCCCCCCTTTCAGTTTTACAAGAGAAAAGGAGACTGTATAGGTCTAGCTGGGAGTAAGAGGCCCTGATGGAACACCAGGTCTCTAAGTTAGTCAATGCTTCTGAGGGGAATCAGAAGAGAGGCAAAAACTGCACAAGGCCAGAGATACAGTGTGAATGCAAAACAGGATATATTGTAGCTGGGATCTGCCTAAGGTAGGACAGTACTTTTTCTTAATTAAAAATAGGTAAAAGAGTCAAAGATAAACAAAGATAATTCTTTCAAAAAGTGTGTGATGTAATTGAAATGCAACCAAAATTAATTGTAGGGCCATAAGGGAAACTTGTGAGAGAAGGCAATCTTCATGTATGTACCAGTAAGTATCATGACATGAGGCTAAAATTGCCTACCTAACAAATTTCGAAATACCAAATTCAGGTATGGATGTAACAGAACTGGAACCAGCGGAGGAAAAAGTAACTAGGAGGCAGTTGCTTACTTGAAAGGAGTCTGAGCAAAGAAAATAAGTGCAGAAGAGGTAAAAAGGTACGTTCAGGCAAATAAACAAAACAGGGAATAAGGTATACAAAATCATACAAAGTAGAGGGGAACCTTCTGAGGGAAAGAGTGCGGACAGTATGAAACAGTAGACCAAAATCACAAGATGCTAAAGAAAACCCTTTGGACAGCCTGCTGGACCCTTCATCAGATCTATATCCAACAGATTTGGTGGGGGACAGCGGAGCAAGCAGGATGGGTTTGTAAGGAGGGATGGGTCTGCACCTTCAGTGCTGGAGAGCAGTAGATAGAACTGCATCTTGGCAGAACTGGTGCGTATTACTGACTAAAATTTCTTTATAGCAACATAACCACGTGTTAATTCAAATATTAGCTATAGAATTGCAACCACTACTCCCAGTGATAAAATTTGAATTAACACAGCTAGAAGTAGTGAACTGCTCAGTAGTCACTCCAGGTACCATTGGTTTCTTAAGGGTGTGTCAATCAGTAAACACCAAACCCACCACATCCGGGTAAGTTCCAACTTTCCAATTTAAAACTGAAAAAGTGGGACCTAGAAATACTAGTCTGTGAGGCTACAAGGAATTCTTCCAAGTTTTTTAAGGAAAAACAACAAAAAAACCCAACAATCTGTAAAAGGATATGACTCTGTTTCATTCTCCATGGACTCGAGGGAACACGCTTTCGGTAAGCCAAATATGCAGGGTGAGGTACTTCTGCCAGCGTCAAATGTTTTTAAATGTACAGCGGTACGGAAAGGAACCAACCACTGCCACTCCCCTCAGACCCTCAGGGCGCCACGACCTCCCTTCCCTCAGGGCGCCACGGCCTCCCTCCCCTCAGCGCCGCAACGCCTCCGCCCGGCCCGCCCGCGACGGCAATCTCGCCCCTCTGATTGGCTGTCTCCAGCAGTGCTCACCTCTGATTGGCTGTCGCGCGGAGCTATCCCTTCTGACTGGCTGCCGCTGCTCCCGCCTCCCGCCTCCCGCCCTTCCCTCCGGAGCACAGCATCCGTATTAGCTGCATGACTTAGGGGGATTCTTCTGGAGTTAGCCGATAGGGAAACTTACGTGATTTCCAAAGCTGAAAATACTTTTAAAGCAATAAATGCATAAGTAAAAGCAGTTAAGTAACTTCTGTTCCTCCGGTAGCAGCTTGCATGGGAGAAGAAGTTAAAAGAACGGGACCGAGTTAGTTTTTCAAGGGATCGTATCTGAAACGGCTGACCTGCTGCCTGTTACCTGGGGAACAGAAATAGAACGAGAATTAAATACAACTTAATACCCAGAAATGTTTACTTTTCTGTGTTCAGAGAACCTGTGAAATATCAGTGTCTACAAGAAGCTGTCAGCTTAGGGGAAAAAAGGCCTATTTTTTTAAAAAATTGTGTTTTTAATGGCTGCGTAAATTGCTCTCACAACCCTCAAGCTGCTGTCTGTTGAACAAATTGTTGTGTTTCTCAGAAGGCAGTTTAGTGTCAGATTTCTGCAGTGCCCATACTCTGACTAATGCCTGGAACGATAAAAATGTCAGGAGTAGTTGTGCAAAGGCCCCATGTCCCCTTGCCTACCTCACACCATCCAGCTCTACACACATCCTAGCCTGTAACTCGGCCAGACAGTTCTGCTTGCTGAAATGACACCTTACTGTTGGCACCACAAAGCCATTTTATTGTCTGTCCATGCCTTCTCCCGCTTTTACTGTGTATGTGGATACCCACAGAGAACACATCAGAAGTGTGAAAACCCTTGGCAATGCTGCAGCAGGTGCATTCGGCCAGTGGCTCTAACAGTTTGGGGAGTCTGGAAAAATGCATCTCCTCCGAGAACTCATTGCAGGTTGAGTTCCAAATGAGGGTGGGTTTTCTCTGTGGAAAACAAAATTTGCACTTTTCACTCCGGTTCCAGGAATTCCATCAGTATTTGTACCTTCCACTGAGTGAAAAAATTAAGTAAAGAGCATATTACAGATGCTTTCTTTACTGCTATGAAATTATTTTTGATTTTTTTAACTGTGAGGATGGGTTTAGTTCAGTCACAGGCATATGGCTAGTGTTTCCTAGGCAGTTGTTCCTATGAAAATTGCAAAAGCCAGTAATTTATAGTTTTCTTGGTATTTATCTATTTATAATGGATTTCTATTCTGCTCTCTACAAATTGGGAGATGAATTGTTAGGCCAAATAAGCACAATACAAACCCACAAACTTCCAATTAAAATACTTCAGAAGTGATTATCTCCAGCTGGAATATAGAGAAATGCATGTTTTACCTATGCGTAGATGATCCTACCCCATCCCAGGAGAAAGAGAAGCTGTTGGCAAAGGTTCAGGCCCCTGGCACAGAGGCCCCAGGCTGAAGAGGAAAGGTGAGGGTTGGTGCAGATGCTCTTTGTGCATGCATCACTTGGTGCAGATGCTCTTTGTGCCTCCTCAGTTCCTACAGTGCCACTGCATGGCCTGCAGCCTTCCTGGTGTTCAGACTCCATCCTGCATGCTTCCTGCAGAGCTTGCTCCCCTTCCTGGGATAAGCACTGCTAGACAGAGTGGCTGGTGAGGCAGGGGACAGGGACTCTTGCTGCCCTGTGGCAGGACACATTTCTGCATCCCCTTATTTCCCTTCAGGGTCAGGATTAGTATTCACAACTTCAGGAGGGGTGTGAAGCCTCAGCTGTGCTCATGGCCTCAGTACAAGTGTGAATTGCAGAGCAGACACTCTGCTTACCTCAGTCATAGTCTGAATGTCCTCCTCCCACTGCTGGATGCTTTGCTCTGTTCAGCGGCTCCTTCCGCTGCATCAGCTCATGCCAGGACTCATCCATCTGACCCTTGCCCATCTCCAGCTACTCCTCCTTGGCTCTCAGCTCACAGCGCCACAACTTCAGCCCTGCCTGCTCCTAGGATGGGCATGGGAGAAACCAATGCATTACCTGCCCTGTCCTGGACACTGTCTCACTTACGTCTTCCCAAGTCATGAAGGACATCTGCTCCTGTTGAACTTCTCATGTGGGCCAGTTTGGGGTGCAGAGCAGCACCACCAGGTACTTGAGCGGTGCCCTCATCCATCCACCCTTGGATGGGGGGCCAGGGCTGGCAGAGCTACAGTTGTACAGACACACACACACACACTCTCTCTCCTTCACAGAAAGGATGGAACCTCTCACCATGTCCCACGCCCTGAAACAAGCTCAAGGCATGACAGTTTGTCACCCTGGTAGCCCTTTGAAAGGCAGCTCTGCTGCATTGTCTGTGCCACATATCTCCTCTGGGCAGTCCCAGGCAGGAGCAGAACTGACTCTGGACACATTCCCAAGCCACAGGGAGGTTTTGCTTAGTCCACCTTGGGAGTTTCCCCTCACTAGAGTTACAACAGAGTCATCTTTGCCTGCTCTGGCTGCCCAAACTCCTCACAGGCACAGGGGAGAGACAGGTGACATCTAAGACAGGGTGGTGGAGGCTGTGCCTGGAACAGTCTGGTTATCACCATCCCGAGTGACGCCTCTGTCTCAAATACCTGAGGGCAGTGCTGAATGTCTCCCGTGTGCAGGATCCATCCTTGAGCATGCCAGGCTGTGCTGGAGGCCACAAGAAGGGGCTCCACTGCAGTGGAATCTCATCATGTTGGAGCCCATCTGCTGAGATTGTTCCATCTCATGCCACAGCCACTCCTTCAGCATCCACTCCTAGGTGTGAAATTCAGCCTATGTGGCCACCAGTTTCCCTCACTCCTCCGAGAACCTCTGCACCATCGACGTGTGCTCCTCCAGCAAAGCCCTCTGGAGAGCATTGCAAGAGAAGCAAAGAGGATGCCCTAAGTCCCGTCTGCTGTAGGTTTTTTCTGCTTTCACCCATCACTGTCACTAAACCCCAAGCAACATCGAGAGGCTGGTTCCAGCCCATGGCACCTGACCAGCACCCTGTGTGGAGAGCTCTGCTTCCTTGAGAACCAGGACACATATGCACATACACAGCAGCCTTTGTCACTTGTGTACCAGAGGGTCTGTTGGATTGCAATTCCCAGTGCAAGGGGGTGGGATGAAGGAGGCAGAGGGCAGATGAAGGTGTCTGCAGCCCCCAGCTCTTTCCTCCACTACACACCACTGCTCAGACTCACAGCACATTAAAAAAACATGCCTGCCCCACCTCCCCTTTGCCTTCTCCAGCTCTTCTTCCTTTCATGAAAGCTGCTGTGTCATGAATGGTTGCGGAGAGAAACAGTGGACTCTATACAATTCATTGTGAATCAAGTAGAAGCCATTTTATTGATGAACTACTGTCCCTAATATACAATTTCTGCTTTCCCTACACGCGATCGTGCATATTTACTATTGGTTAAGACTTATTTTCACACACTACTTTATGGATTGGCTCTTGTATGTGTGTCACATCATCCATTGTGTATGTCACAACTGTCCTTAGTCTGTATTTCCTTATCCTTTTCTTCCTCTGTCTCAGGATTATACAGTGTTGATTTTTCTTTGTTCACATCCTCCCCAGTGCTGCTTGTTCCTTTCCCCCATTCTCTCTATCATCTCTTCCCTTTATGTACGTGCTCAATGGCTGGTTCACAATATCTCCATTTTCTAGTAAGAATATGGTTTCCACAAATGGTCACTGCTCCTCCAATGAGTGCTGCTGCGTTTCTGCTTTGACTTGCTCCACCATTGCCCTTCAGTGCTCCTGAGGGTGGACACAGAGGAATGACAGATGCCATTCACAGGCGCCAGGCCAGGGACCTCCAGTGGGCAAGACACATGCCACATACCCACACAGGAGAGCTGACCCAGGCAGACAACATCGTGTGGGCTCACCTGCTCCAGCAGCTGAATCTGCTTGCTCAGCCTTGGTTTTGCAATCACCTCCTGGAATCAGCTCCATTCCTCCTCCATGTCCCTCTGCTCTGGAAGAGGCAGTAGTATCGGCATGAGGTGGGATAACACCCTCTCTGTCCAAACTATATGCATGGAAAACTGCATGTGTTTGTGATCACCACCTTCTGCTCATTCCCAAGACACTTTTGTGAAGGGGAGACAAGTCTCAGTCCAGTCTCAGCTGGACTGACTTTTCCAATGAACTCATTAGCAGAGCTGAGAGTCTACACTGTGATTGTACCTGTCTAATGTCTCAGAGGCAATACCTGTAGGTCCCACTGGAATGAATCCCACTTTGATAAAAGGTACTTTTAAACAGCAAGGCATCCTGCTCCTGGGATGCAGCTGTGTTGTGTCCTGGCTCTGCAACAGGGGCTGAGCTGCCAGCTGCTCCTTCTCCCCCCACAGCCCTACCTCCTGCTGCCCATCAGTGTCCTCCACCACCTACATCTGGCTCCTACCCAAGAGGTCACAGCAGGAAAGAAGTGTTGTTTTTATGGCCGTACCCAGCACTCCAGGGATGTTCTGGCAGTGGGACTGGCCCCTCCTCCTCCTCCACTGAGAGTTGGACCCTGACTTACCTCTGGGGCTGTTCTCTACCCTCATCAGGACAACACTGATATGGCTTCTCTGCCTGCCTACCCCAAGGATGGACTGGGGAAGCGCCCCAGCAGTTCCACCCCAGAGAAAATGAACAGAAGTGTAGGCAAGAACCTTACAGAGGAGGGGAGCACAGGCCAAAGCATGTTACCTATGGGTGTGCATGAGGAGATCCAGGTCCTCCTGATGTCACTGCTGGAGAAGGTCCAGGAACTGCCTTGCTGTGTCCACTCCAGCTCCACTGTCTGGACCTGCCTAGCACCCAAAAAAAGGTCCTTGTGCTGCCCCAGGGTCAGAACTCCCACAGCAACACCTGAAGACTGTAGATATCTCTGGACAGTGATATTTCTCTTCTCTACCCTGCTACCCTGGTGCTATTTAAGGCAGACATGACTCCTTCTCCTCCCCCTGGTTTACCTGTGATGCCCCACTCAGCAGATGATGGGGCTCACCTGGCTCTCCAGCTGTGCTACATGAGCCTGGATGTAGAGCAGCCCTGCCCAAAAACCTGATGCAGCCTAGAGATGTGCTCCACATGTGGTAGCCTGTAGGGACACAGGGATGCTCTCAGGGAGGTGAAGCACTGGAGAGAACATCTCCTCCTCGCCCTGTATGAGCAATCCATCCACAGCCTCTCCTCTACCTGTCTAACTCTGACACTGACTTGGGTCCTTTTCCCTGGGAGCAAACCCTACTGCAGACACAAGCTTGCTGAGCTCTATTCTTGGAGAACAGACTCAAGGAGAAGACCATGAATCTGTGGTAGATAGTGTGTGTCCTGCCACCAGAGCAGGGTAAGGAGACTCAGCTGGATGAGAAATGGAGGCTTCCAAGACCAGACAAGAGCTGCACGTACTGTCAAATTCTCCTTCAGTTATCTAGAAACCATCTCAGTGCATCTGAGTAAGCATCTGCCAGTAAGTAATGCCGTGCCTCTTTAAATGAGAACAAACAACAAATAGATTTTTTTTCTTTTACTTGTGAATCAGTGTAATGATAAAAGCAATAAAACCTTGTACTGAATTTCATTTCAGAAAAAAAAAAAACCTGGAAAATATAATTGCTAAATCTAGAAATGGTGACAAGAGAAAAATAAAAAACTTGATGAAACAGGGCACATAGCTAATTTCTAGCTAGAGTGCATGAAAAATGAAGAAATGTGGCCATATTCATTCATCAACGTTTGTCGAAAAATGCACATCCATGTATTGCAAATCCAGAAGTGGTTGTGGAAGAGGTTTTGTGAAAGGCTGCTGTGGACATAATTGAGCTCCACTAGGGGCTGTCATTGTCACACATCTAGGTGAACAGCTTCCTCTTACAAGAGCAAAGTGTAGACAGAAAAATCCCACAAGGACTGAAAAAGAAGGGTTTCAGATCTCCTGGTATCTCCATGCAAGGGGTCTTTGTATCAGTCCAAAGAAAAAGCACGTTTGTCAGGACACAAAAATCTCATAAGGGGAATTGGCTTCAGTGATAGTCCCTGAAATAAAAATACAATGCTTTCATGGAATTTTGATGTATTTTCTTTGCTGTTTTATTTACTTGCTTTTAAGGGAAAATAAAAAGGAAGTTTGTGACAACTAAATGATTATGCTGCCACAGAAATTTTGTGAACTTAAATGTTTTTGTTTAACAGTTCTCAAATACTGCAAATTATCATGCCACCTTCCTAGAAAAACCATGTATGTGTGGTATGTGGTTGTTGGCATATAACAATAAAGATTTGTGCATTGTTTTTGCAAATCTTGTTGTTGAGAAGGAAGTATCAGGTAATATTTTTACCTTTTTTTTTTTTTGTGTGTGTGAGGAATACTTCTGTCGCATGTACCTCAACTGACCCCTGAAAGAAGTTCAAGAAAATGAGTAATACCATTGTAATATTAAGAATGCTTTTTGAAACACATTTGTAAACCTTATGTTATACTTACCAGAGTAGGCATCAGAGTGACTGACACTAGAAGGTGACTCCAGTCCTGGGCTGTTTGTGTTGTGGAGGAAACCCATTTAAAAGTGACCTTATGAAGATATGCTAGCCACATCTAGATGTGCTAACCCTGGAGGCACATAAAAACTGAAATAACGTGAGCGAGATGCTTTTTATTCTGTGATATCTTTGAGATTATTGGTCTAAGATGTTCTGTGGTGGGATAATGTAGTATAATACTTTGCCACAGGTATGCTAGCTGTAGAAATTTGGTGAAAGCATACAACACCACCTTGGAGAATATATACCTTTTGGCTAACTAAGACGTAGCATTTGAGCACGGTTTCATGGAAAAGTACAAGACAAAATAGCTATTTTTGTTTAGGTGCTTCTCAATGAAGTCAGAGGGGTGGGGCAGATTAAACTTTTAAAAATTGCAGATATGAGTGGCTATTGAGGAAATGTTTCAGTTTGTTGACTAGTCTAACTAATGAAACACTAAACAAGACATCATCAAGAGTGTCAGTATTGCCTCTACCAAGGTTCAGTGATGACCTTATCATCAATAAGATGATAAGGGTATTCTCTCTCCTTGACACTAATTTCTATTTAATAGGCTTTTAATCTCTTGTCTTTTGAGGTGTGGAACCTGTGATACATATTTTTATGCTATGTCTTCACAGATCTTTTTTCCATCTAAGTTTAATCTAATTCTCCTGCTGTACTGAGATAGTACTTACTGAGTGCATTATCAATTTAAATCTTAGAGCTAAAGGGCAATTCTGAAATGTATATTGTTATCATAAAAATACAGGTGTGAAAGTTGTGATTGTTTTCCTCTTTCCTCATGGTGGCGCATGGGCCACTGGTTTCATTTTAAATGTATGACAACAGCATGGGTACAGTTTTTTATGTGACAGCTTGCAAGGATGCTATACACCTTAGAAAAGAAAGGCATTGAGTAGTGAGTAGTAACTTGTATAAAGCCTTAGAAAGAGCTTAACCCTAATTTATGGGCTTGTTTTTTCTTGCAACTCCATAGGCATGCAAACCCAGAATTCCTACACTGGAAATTCTGCAGAAACATCAGCATTTCAGGCAGGTTATGTGGGCATTGCCAACCTTGTTGTCATAATTTTGTGAGGATTCTTAATTTTCATGTTTGAGAGAGTATTTTCCCCATGGCACTCCTCATCTGACCATCCTGATCAAAACTATAGACAATAGTGGCAGAAAACATTCGAACCAGCAGTTTACAAGAACTCAGTACAATACTATCTTCTTTTAAGTGCACAAATGAATTTTAAGATCTGACAGTATTGCAGTCATATCAAAGCCAAAATATCAGTTGCTACAAAAATTTCTTCAGAATTGCTCCCTTCAGTCCCAAACTTGTGTGCTAGGACATGCTGTGACCAATACAACAGATCTTTCTGCTGATCTTCCACTTCTGTCCAGTTTGGAGGTCTGATAGAAAACAAGTTTTCAGTCAGTCAGAACTCCAACGACACTGAAGCATTCATTGCTAAGAGAGAAAGTACGAAGGCAATTCTTTCAATTCAATTTCTTAGTTCATTTATCACCTAGCATGGTAAGGGGTAGTCTTAACTATGATACCTCTCATTCTGGTGTCTGAAGCATACCAACCTTGTATGTTTTCAGTGACTTAGAAAAAGATGCAGTGTAGTCATTGTTGCTGTGATTTCTACTGACTGCTTATGCATTATGTGTTGTTTTAGAAGACATTTTAAGCATTGCTAGTAGGAATACAATGACAAAAGATTAGCATTTCTCTAAGGGGGAAAAAAGTAACTTTTCTGTCATGACTGTATAGATCAAGAAGTAAAAAGAAAAACACGACATACCTTTACACTTACCTGTCTGAGACAACTGCAGCAATATTTGATGAATCAAACAATTCGTGGGATAGTTCATTATGGTGACTTGAGTCTAAATCTGAACAGGAATAGCAAGTCTCTTCTGTTCCGCACAGGTTGGAAGCTGTACCGGTTTGAAAGCAAA